>JAQISU010000033.1:8052500-8652500 GCA_029339505.1 Unio delphinus | reverse complement strand
GGCGGACAGAGCGTTTGACTCGGATACGAGAGGTTTTAGGGCGCCCCAACAACGGGCGCCAGATGTCTTGTTGCACCAAAACTCCTTTATGGTATCATCGTCGCCACGGGTGCCATTTAACTTTAGTACGCCAGATAGACGGACATCTTTTACATCGCTTTGAGGAAGAAGCTTAATCTTGTTGAATTTTTCAGTATCTTTTAACCACGTTTTGCATATTTGTTATAGCATAAAGGGGCGTATCTTTCAGTGTATTTGAAACCTGTTTTGCATATTTGTTATAGCATAAAGGGGCGTATCTTTCAGTGTATTTGAAACCTGTTTGCATATTTGTTATAGCATAAAGGGGCGTATCTTTCAGTGTATTTGAAACCTGTTTTGCATATTTGTTATAGCATAAAGGGGCGTATCTTTCAGTGTATTTGAAACCTGTTTTGCATATTTGTTATAGCATAAAGGGGCGTATCTTTCAGTGTATTTGAAACCTGTTTTGCATATTTGTTATAGCATAAAGGGGCGTATCTTTCAGTGTATTTGAAACCTGTTTTGCATATTTGTTATAGCATAAAGGGGCGTATCTTTCAGTGCTTTTGAAACCTGTTTTGCATATTTGTTATAGCATAAAGGGGCGTATCTTTCAGTGTATTTGAAACATGTTTTGCATATTTGTTATAGCATAAAGGGGTATCTTGCAGGTGTTCAGCTTACATTTAGTACTCGTTTGCCAGAAAAGTCAGTAGTTTAACATTTTGACCCTTGACTACTCCTTTTCATTCGTCATCGAAACCCATCAAACAAAATACCTCTTCATTAATTGAACGCTTGTTTCTAAACCCCTGAGTACAATATCTACATGATACATGCATGTCAAGAAATTACTTTAATTCTTCGAAAGAAGAAACGAGTAATTACGTAAACCTCTGAAAGAAGAAACGAGTAATTACGTAAAGCTTTGAAAGAAGGAACGAGTAATTACGTAAACCTCTGAAAGAAGGAACGAGTAATTACGTAAACCTCTGAAAGAAGAAACGAGTAATTACGTAAACCTTTGAAAGAAGGAACGAGTAATTACGTAAACCTCTGAAAGAAGGAACGAGTAGATACGTAAACCTCTGAAAAAAGGAACGAGTAATTATTTTAATCCTCTGAAAGAAGAAACGAGTGATTTGTATTTTTACATGTATAGCAAGCCGCCTGGTTTCGATATCATGCTGCTACAGTTTTATTGTAACAAAGCTCCTTTTTGTTTAAAGATAATTGAAAGTCTTTCTTGTAACAAAGCTCCTTTTTTGTTTAAAGATAATTGAAAGTCTTTCTTGTAACAAAGCTCCTTTTTTGTTTAAAGATAATTGAAAGTCTTTCTTGTAACAAAGCTCCTTTTTTGTTTAAAGATAATTGAAAGTCTTTCTTGTAACAAAGCTCCTTTTTTGTTTAAAGATAATTGAAAGTCTTTCTTGTAACAAAGCTCCTTTTTTGTTTAAAGATAATTGAAAGTCTTTCTTGTAACAAAGCTCCTTTTTTGTTTAAAGATAATTGAAAGTCTTTCTTGTAACAAAGCTCCTTTTTTGTTTAAAGATAATTGAAAGTCTTTCTTGTAACAAAGCTCCTTTTTTGTTTAAAGATAATTGAAAGTCTTTCTTGTAACAAAGCTCCTTTTTTGTTTAAAGATAATTGAAAGTCTTTCTTGGTATTTAGGCTGAGGATATGTTTAGTATATTTATTAATATTCCAGCTTTTGTCTTTATACATCACTGTATATTTGTCGTGTTATACATGACTTTGATTGTCAAGTTTGCATCCATAACATGTTATCTTGTTATTAATTTGATTCTTTTGAACAAGTGCTTGCGGTTCTCTGTTACAACTAAGCAAAATAATTGGTTTTAAAAATGAAATATTCTACTGTCGTTTCCTTTGGTGAATATAACATTTACTCCGAAATTACATTGCATATCTATTTCGACGCTATCAAAATAACCTTTCATTCGCAGACAGGATTTTAATCATGTCGCTCAAATCTTCGGCGTGCGTGATACATGTTTTCTCCTTCATCGTAAGCAGCGCTTGTATAATCAACTTTTAAAGGAATCACTGTGTTTCCCAGTACGTTGCACTCGAGAACATCCGAGTACATAAACAATAAATCGAACTCTTCGTTCAAATTCCATAAGTATCTAAAATTCCTGAAGAATCATTTATCGTTGTTATTGTTTTTGCTGCGGACGTATTTTCTTGTAGCGAAGTCCATGCATCAAACCAAAAAGCAGCAGGGTGTAAATTGTATGGACAACTTTTCTGTCGTCGGAAAAAGTAATCTTAATAGAAACAGGGGGTGGCTTGTAGTAAATCTGCATGTCTGTCGGTCTTGTTGAGTGTTTGACCCAATTGATGGCTAAATAAAGCTGAAATCGTATCAACAAGATGTCGATCGTTAAATGATATCATTTAGGAATTTTCATGCTATACATATTTAACCTGTCATTGGCTAGCGCTTTATAATATCGAAATATATTTGCTACTTAAGTCTTCGTTTGAAGTAGTAATGTTTGAACATCGTAAGCGGATGTTAATAGCTCGGGACGAACTAGATGCAAAATTTGAATTTTGTTTTATTTTATTTTTTATTTTTATTTATTCTTTAAAATCTTAATTACAATACATTTTCATTACCATATTTCCTCTGTGTATAAATGAAACAATTGTTATGATAAGTCATTTGAAGAAAAATCAAAACAAAATGATTTACTATATCTTTAAAAACTTTACCGTTTCGGCGGCCTAGTGTTTCGAGTCCGTCTCAGATGCAGGAGGTCGAGTGTTCGAACACCGGCTGAATCATGCCAAAGACTTATAAATACGGTACTAACAACTGCCTCGCTTGGCGGTTGACATTAAGAGGTTATTGTTAGGACTGTTCGGCCTGGTGTCAGGATAATGTGACTAAGTGGGATATCATGCTTTATGTCTGCGGCATGATGCCCAGCACTAGGCACCACTATAAACTGCCACACTGTTTGACAGAGTAATGGTGTGACTGAAAAATTGTTAAAGCTATGTTAAACATCCAAATCACACACACTTTAAAAAATGTGGGTGCAAACGTAAATACCATTCAAGCGCATACTCTACCGTACAGATCTGAAAATTGCAATCATCTTGACACCTATAATTCTACTATATACAGTTTCAAGAGTAGATCTAGCAAAACGGGTCTAAAACTCCCTCATAAAGAGTAAATTTTCTCCTCAAGTCAGTCTGAGTCAGTTTATAGTAAAATAAATTTAAAACACAAGCTCTTATGATCTTTTTCTACCTACTTGTGAAACACGAATTAACCAAGATCTAACAACATTACCAATTTTCCTACACTTATTAAGCAATCACAATAATACATAGCGTAGACAAAGAATGTAACAACGCATGTATACATTAATCATCCTACCAAATATATACGTAAAACGGACATATAGATATGTATCATACGCCATAGTACACAATAAGTGCCCGGATATGGGAATAAGTATACACACAACGTAAGTAAATTCATTATGAACAGATCTTATTTCTACGAACTTGAACCTCAATTCAGCCACATCTTTTTATTCAAACAAGAACAATAATTCATTGTGTATAGTCTAGGTTAAACGTCAGTTGGCCAATACGTTTTTACCGTTTTAATATCCTCGTTCTTGACAGTTGAGTGACAAGGGACAGGTCTATTAAGCATGCACCACACGTACTGATGCGGAACGACCACACCACTGAAATTTTGTTTCGGAACCAAAAAGAGAAGCTTCTAGTGGGTGTCTGTAGGATTTCTTTAAACTAGCATCAGAGATGGTCGTACTACACAGGGATTTCGCTGTCGTGGTTTTCCTATTATGTAAGTACTTCAATTTTAGATTTTTAATATTGGATCCAAGATTCAGTGTATTTCTATCGAACAAGTATGAGCTTTAACATTAGCATAATTTAACATATTTAACAACACAGACGACATTTGAATGTTGTTTATTTGACGAGAGAAAAAATGCGATTGAGGATTTAGAATTTTTAATAAGACGATTAAACATTCAAATGAGAATGTTTTGAGCTTGAGTATTGTGAATAATATAAAAACAATAAAGCTAAATATATTTCAAGCATTTCATCATTTTAGAAAAAATAGACATTTAACTTGGTACATCTAGAAATGTTCTGATGAAGGTTTAAACTCTATTTTTATTTCAAATATACATATGAAGAGTAAGCTAATCCTATTAAATACAGAGATAAATGTACCGATAGCCGTATCTTTATTCATATACAATGCATTTTGAGTCTTACGCCATATTTTCTTTTTTTATCATCTATCTGTTACATATGATTCATAACAAGTTAACATAAGCAAAACAATAAACGGGTTATCTATCACACTTCTCGGAGCGTTTCTTTAAGGAAGAATACAAAATATTTGCATAATCTAAAACGTTATTTACATTTTTAGTCAATTGACAAAAAAAAACCATTTGCTGTTCAGCTGATATATTGATAACGCATCCGACCAGATAAAGAAAAATTATAAGCATATACTAGACGGAAGGTCGCTCCAGTTCCTTAATGTAAAGAACTATAACTAAATTGTCCAGTCAGTGTTATATTTCTTAGTCCTCTAAGACGTCAACAGACGCATTCAAAGTTGTCTTTATTAATTTGTCCACTTTAGAGAAAAGAGAGAAGAATCAAAGTATTAAAAAAAAACAAAAGTGTTTTGGGGCAATTACATTACGTTTGAATATTATACCTTAACAAAACTTTGTCGATAAGTTTAAATCAATAATTTTTTGTCGTGGCTTAGGCAATTTTTTTTTAAAAATTGTACCTGAAACTGCGCATGTCTGCTTATTCTTATAATACAAATGCGAGTTTTATTTGTTACTTGAATCATGAATGCATTATATTATCAATTGCATATAAGTTAAAAAAAGGATTGGCTTCGCGAATAGAACAGTCTATCATCTCAGATTCTTTCTTATGTTGGCGTGTTGCGCATGAAACACAAGCAACAACTACTAAATTAATTTGTTAATATTTAAGAATTATGGAAACGTATATTACCATATAAGCAATTAGATAGACGATTGTCTTTACATATATACATACATACATAGATACCTACCTACATACCTACCAACCTACCTACCTACCTACTTACTTACCTACCTACCTACCTACCTACATAGATACCTACCTACATACATACATACATACATACATACATACATACATACATACATACATACATACATACATACGAATCTTTATTTTCATATTGCTTTTTCCTCGTCATTATAAAATATGACTCACACAACAAGAAAAAAGATTAAACCTTTTAAATGACGTCATATTAATTTTATCTGAGAAATTTTGCCCTTAATTCCGTATGGAGTATGCTTATAATGGATTCCATCTGTATTCCACGGTTTTATATTGGTCCACTTCTTTCGACATATAAATGTTTACGTGATAAAATGAGGATAACCAAAATGGAAGTTATGCATTTTACAATGAATTTTAAGCGTGCTGAAGGAAAGAATATTATTCTTTTTTTATACAAAAATCGGAACACACACACACACACACACACACACACAAACACACACGCACACACACACATCAGTTTTACTCTCAGTACACGTTTGTAAGCTGGGTGAAACTGCAAACACCAGACACCCTTTCTTGTCTTTGCAAAAGCGCCGGTAGATCAAGATCTATGTTCCCTTGTTCTAATAATTACGCCTAATAAATTGCATAGACTCCTCGCTGGATCTATTCCATTTGCATACGTACCGGACTTGCACACGAGTATATACGATTTTGTGTACATTAAGTTGTTGTTTTTTTACAAGGATGACGAGTTTTATCGATTATGTTTTCGTGTTTTCTTCCAAGGGCAAAAATTACTACCTTTGTTATTAATGTCATATGACGAGATTATGATCTTTGCTAAGAATATACAGAGTAAGTCATTTGTCCTGCGCGAAACTCGTTTCCTGTATTGTATACTGCTACCTATGTCATATTAATGATAAAAGACATAATTTCTCAATTTGTTCAATATAATTTAAAACTGATATTCATTAGAAAAACAAATAATATGCCATAATGGTATCTTTATGTAGAAATTTCCGTTTTCTTTGCCGATTCAGTCCGTGTTTCATAGTCCTGGCTTGCTTTGGGAAGATGTTACTTGTATGTGAAACCGATCCAGCACGTGCACCTTTGTCTTGACCTGTATCGGGAAGATGTTACATGTACGTTGTACCGATCCAGCACTTGACAAATATATAGATGATGTTACTTATATCTTATGCCATATTGGAACTTGCTTGTTTGTCTTATCTTGTTTCCAGAAAATCTTAAATATGTATTATATCGTACTCTACGTATGACCTTCACCTAGAAAAAACTACATAAATTTATAATTTGTACCTTATTCTGGAATCTTGTTTACTGATATGGGAACAGAACACGTCAAGTCAGCGTTATGCTGACACTTACTGGTTTGTTTTCTGATTTCAGCAGTTTCGTCGTTGTTATTGTGATCTATCTTTATGACATGTAGTAGGGAATAAAACAGCAGCACTATTGTTTCCTTTGTTAGTTGTCACTGACACCTAGTAATGCATACTATTTTCATGACATTCTACTCAGAACGTTCAGCATGGAGAGACTTACTAATTCTTTTCCGTATTTTTAAAAAGCGGTTTTTACAAATATTTTCTTCTCCCATAAGGGAAACATTTGCATCAATGTTTTTCTGTGGGAAGCACGACATTATGTGCTCATTATCATTGACTTTTGGCTAGAATTATTAATCTCTTGTGTTCTTTGCTCTTTCACGTGGAATGCAGGAGTCGTGCCGTTTTGATGCCCCTCAAACCTCCCCTAAATCTTGTCCGCTATCTATCACTCCATACCCCCCACAAAAAAAAATAATATATATCGATACATAAGATAAGTGATGCCGTCAATAGTATGTATGTTGTTCTGCAATCATAGCTGGCTAGATGCTGATTAAGAAAAATACCCTAATATAGGTACTAGGTTACTTAGTGGTGATATTCTGAAGCAACGGAACCTTGACCTTACACTGGATCAAACTGAACAGCAATTTGTGATAACAAATTCTTTTTTTTCTCGCGACAAATTCCATTTACAGTATAATTTATATCCTTGAAAACATCAAGTTACATTTTGTGAAGATTACAAGTAAAATATACTTTATTTCTGATAACGTTATATGATATTTCGCAGAGTAAAATTTGCTATCTTTAACTCTGTTAACACCTTTTCGATTATGTAGTGTTTCCCCGGTAGCTTAGAGTCATTATCACATAAATATTAACATGGTATAATAATTACTAAACAGAAAATCGACTTGAGCCCTTTAAAAACAATTCTTTAATATTTTTGTTGCAATTGTTGAGATAGTATTACAATGCCAAGATATTGACAGAGGTAAACAGATTGGAAGTTGAAGGACTTTGAGGGAGATTAAATATGATCTATAAAAAAAAGAATTTTTAAAGAACTGTTAATACAGGTTGTTTTCATGACGTAGCTATCTTTGTATAATGCATGCTTAGATACAATGAAGGACCTTTCATTATACATTATACCTACCTAATTCGTGTTGTTTGTACTGCATGTACCCACCCACCTCAAATTAAAATTTCAATATAACTGCATCCGCGTGCTTCCTGTATTACGGTGATTATATCGAATCTAAATAAACTCTTCATTAAGTGTCACTGTTCTTTAAATATGAGTTTATCATCTTACAATTGCATTTTATTTAGAAGTTAATTTATTTCTCATTGTTTTCATTTTATTGCATCCTTTACACCGTTGCATGAGAGAGAGAGAGAGAGAGAGAGAGAGAGAGAGAGAGAGAGAGAGAGAGAGAGAGAGAGAGAGAGAGAGAGAGAGAGAGAGAGAGATTTAAATTCGACCTTTTCATTGGACGCTATTATAAATATTTCTTAACTTAAACCAAAAATCGCGAACTGAAAACAGGAAGGAAAGGCGAAAATTACGGTTAGTTTATAAAAGTCTTGCGATATATTAGAATTCTACATCATTTGTTCATATTTCATGCATCATCATTTTATTAATTCTTGTTCTCTTTCACCTCTTTCTTTTGAGACCCATGTCGATATAATAAACAAATGGCGCCTGCTCTATTGGCGTCATCCATGCAGTTATCAAGTGATTTAGGAAACAGATAGTTTACTTATATTTAAAACATTTTTCTTTCAGACTCTAAAAGTGAAAAACATATTCCACACTAGCTCGCGTTTTAAACACATAGCCTTAACATAAAACGGGGAGTTGAAATCAGTATGGTTAGCTTTACCATTTTGAAATGTTTGTAATGATATGGGTTACTGTCACCCAGTCTTTTAATATATATATATATATATATATATATATATATATATATATATATATATATATATATATATATATATATATATATATATATATATATAAGGGAGTAATGTCACATTACGCCAATCATATGGATTTTAATATACATCCTCGTATAATATATATATATATATATATATATATATATATATATATATATATATATATATATATATATATGCATGTAAGTATGTATGTATGTATGTATGTATGTATGTATGTATGTATGTATGTATGTATGTATGTATGTATGTATGCATGTATGTTCTTAAGAGTAATTCTCCTTCGGCCAGTGCTTGGAGTAATATGATATTACTCCCTTATATAGACAAAACTTAACCTAGCCAGTGCCACGGTTTCATGAGACAAATAATGTATACGTATATATCTAAGTTTCGACAGTGTTTGCACGTTCTAGTACCGTATATGAACGGCTACTAAATCATCATTTATGTTGATGTGGCGGTAGCTGTGGTAGTATGGGCACTGGAACGTGCAGGCATACGACAGTAGTTGTCTTATCTCACATAAATGCACGTTAATGTGCATAAAGTATTCCATTGACACAGGTCCAGCAATTTCTCTGTAATTAGGCCAATTTTTCTTCGAGGTAAAGATACTTAATGCCTCAGATTATCTAAGCTCGCGCCTTCTAATCAGGTCATCTGTACTTGCATATGAAATACCTACCAAAAAAAATTCATTTGCATAGTTCATCCGGGTTTTCATTTGCCCAGTTCATATGGGAGCTTAGTTTGTCTAGTTCAACCTGGTTTTTCACCTGCTAAGTTCAACATGACTTTTTATTTGCCAAATTCAACGGTGCTAATATGTTTTCAGTAGACTGGAAAATATTCCAGAAAAGAAAAGTAAATTTGCTCATTTTTTTAAAATGACATGAAAAATCTGATAAGTTTATCATCTGCATTTTCAAAGAAACATGAAATGACGTAAGTTGTTCGTAAAATCAATTGCTGTGAACCATGTTAAAATAATTGTTTTGATGGAAAAGGTTTTGATTGAAAAGTTTACAAGAATGTGTTTAATTACTTCTATAGACTTTAATGGCTTGAAATATGTTAAATTATTTGAATACCCTTGCATAAATAGGCGCGTATTGAACTCCATTTCTTATTCGAAGCTGTTACTGTATAGTTACACAAAAGTAAATTTGTGATTGTTGTATTTATGTGTTGATGATGTATCATGTATGTATCCTTTTCACCATTTCCGATTCTGACAAAAATATTGATATTATTTAAATAAAAAAGATGATGTAGGATCTCATTTTATGAAGAAAATCTGATAATGTTTGTGAAGCCAAATCCACGTTATATTATTTTATTTTAAGTAACAAATTAGGAAGAAAATGTTAATTATTCTTGATGTAGAGACAAAAGAATCCTTGCCTGTTAGTCATTATACTAAAAACGAGTATACAATTCCCTGTATTTATCTATAAATCATGAAAATGTTGTGTTTATAATCAGCCGGTCTTATGTTTACAACCCGTTGTATTTGCTATTAAAGACTTAACTCCCTTGAAAGGGAGCTGTGGTCGCTCTCTAGATAGAATGCCGGCGTCGCAACCCAAGGATCTCAGATTCGGTATCTACCCGTCCGGCCTGGGTCAGTTTTGTCTGTGTGGAAAGTCACTTAGCTCCTACTTCCTCAGTATCATGTTGTCCAATCATTTGTTCAAAGTACCGCTAAAGCCACACACAAAAATATATGAAAAAAAAAAAAAATGGAAATAATTTAAACTAAACTCCATTGAGTTCAATGGAAGAAAGGATAGCTACGTGGATTTGTACAGGTTGATGTATGTTTTCACTGTGCAGCCAAAAATTAGTAACAAAGCAAATAAAAATATCTCAGTAACGTGTTTTTCTAGGCACGACTTTTGAAATGTTAATGGTTGATTGTAAGGGCATATGTACGTGCGTACAAATGAGTAATGTCTCTTTAAGAAAAATGACTTTGTTTATTGAAAGTGACCCTGTGGTCTTACGACTTACTGTTCCTCCCTGCAAATGATCACTGAAGGTAAATCAAACAGACAGCCGACGTTTTGTAAGAGCTTCATATCCTCTTTCCGTACAACTAATTCTCCAAAAGGTTTTGACAACTGGATACATAAATGCCCGTACCCTAACACAATGCATAAAAAGCCACCAACGTTGACAGCGATTTCTTGCATAGTTTATGATACATTTTTGTTCTATCTCTCTCATGCTGGGTCCTTATTTTCTTTTTCTGGGATCTGTAGAAACAAATGATTTCGAGCTCCAGTATTTCGTGTAAATAACTCTTATGACACTGCGCATAAATAACTATTCCAAGTAGCAGAATACGGACAAAACTGGTGAGGGTAAATAACTCTTTCAAGTAGTAGAATACGGACAAAAATGTTGATGGTGAATAACTATTTCAAAGGGCAGAAAAAGAAAACTAAGTAAACAAAGAAAAACTTACGGGCACCAAAGCTTCTTGTACATAACTCTTCCACGGTACAGACTACAAACACGAATATGTCGTGTAAATAATTCTTCAAAGATGTAGATTACAAACACCAATAAGTAGAGCTGGGTATTGAGAAATTTGTTTACCCTGTATTCTGCGGTTTTTCAAAAGGTGTCGCTGGATACCGGAATTATTTTAGGGCCTGATACTTTTCGTCTGATTTCTTTCGTCAATAGGGTGAAAATACTTTGCTCTGATTTATATCAAAATAATACCATATTATTTGGACAAAACTATTAGTTATCTTGATAAAATGAAAATATTTCATTTCACAAGAAAGTCGCGGTCCCACCCTCCACCCGGAAAATTAAACGGTCAAAACCTATGTTAACCGTTGAACAAGTTGCAATCAAAAAGCTGTAACTTAATCAGGATGATTAAGAAAACAGTATAGCTAATGCTACATTAGAACGCCTGTTGATAAAAATCGAAAGTGTTGATTCCGAAGTTAAAAAATTGCTAGCTACACTATTAGTATAACTAACAAACTAATGTCAGGGAACAAATGTATCCCAATTCCAACTACCTTCTCTCGAGTAGACCTCCGGTCCTATTTGCAAATTTCTTCCGTGACAAAACAACAATTTCAATTCACTCGTCACCATAAAGTTATGATACAGAATTTCAGCGACAACCATTGGGAGCATTCGAACCTATCTCGATTGATTTAGTACGGACAATCGTGATGAAGAGTGCACCAAAGTCTCGTGAACTTGATTCCATTCCAACATCACTGCTACTTGAGTGTTTAGACCCAATATTGCCTTCACTAACTGATGTTATTAATATCTCTCTCTCATCGGGGTAATTACTATCATTTTTCAAAACTGCCATCGTAAAGCTTCTGCTGAAGAAACTAACACTTGAACATAACGATTTAAAGTTCTAATCTCCCGTTCATATAAATATATCTTAGAAAAAGTTGTTCTAACCCAACATGTCACTCATTTGAAGTCAAACAGTCTTTTTAGCAATATACAATTTGCAACACAATATAGCCGTACAGTGGTTCAAGTCCTACTTAGCCAACAGGACACAAATTGTATCTGCAAATGGAATACATTCCAGCCCAGTTGATCTATGTTGTGGAGATCCACAGGGGTCTGTTATTGAACGTGTACTCTTCATTCTATACATTCAGCCACTCTCAGGTGTCATAGATCATTACCCAGTGTATCACCATTTGTACGTTAATCTCACCCAAATATACAAGTCTGGCCACACAACAACAACGACAACAATAATAATAATAATAATAATAATAATAATAATAATAATAATAATAATAATAATAATAATAATTAGGACTTTGTATAGCGCCTTATATTTAGAAGCTCTAAGCGCTTACAACATCTATAAGGATACGACTACAATAAACAAAAAACAAACCCCAAGAAATTCGAAAACATAAAAAATGCTGAAAATATTTACGGTAAGAAACATTATTAGGTCTTTAAGTTTGTTCATGCAGTCAAAGAAAGGTGCGTTTCAAGAGCACTTCTCTTTTTGTGTCTAATTTCAATTGGCAATTCGTTCCACGCTGCTGGACCCAGGCATGCAAAAGAACGTTGTTCATATGACTACGTTTTCAGAAGAAGATGAGCTTAAGTATCTTCCTAGTGTGTACACATGGGCAGATATGTATGTTTGACTGTAGTCCGTGCATGAAACGTATCACAGAGTACTAATTTTGTGTTCGATTCTGGATCGAATGGATGGCCAGTGTGGGATACTGAGCAGCGGGAAGGGGTGCTCCCAATCGTGGTACGCTAAGGATGATCCGATCAGCTGTGTTTTGAACTTTGGAGGTTTCTGGAGTAGATATTAGACGAACCATATATAATTGTATAATTGAGTTACAATAGTCCAGTCTTGGAAGTACAAATGAACACACATGTGTTTTAGTGGCATCAACTAAAAGATATTTGCGAAAGGAGCTGATGTGTCTCAGCTCAAGATGTACAGGCTTGCATATGTTCATGACATGTTGGTGCAATGTAGGAGTACTGTCCAGAGTAACACCTAGGTTTTGTACTGACTGTGAGAATTTAGTGTTGCTGATATTTATTGCTTGAGTTAAAGGATGTGAATGAAAAAGTCATTCATCTGCAGTTTGTTACATCTCATCCATGATTTTGCATCGGAAATGCACCTCTCGACACCTTGGATGGTAGCATCTACTACTGTTAGGTGGCAAATATTAGTTAGGCGATTGGCGTGTTATGAAGGATATTGTTGAACATTTGAAACATTCCATATGACTTACGTAAGGCCTGGATATGCGCTGTGTATTTATGACATCGATCTATATGCAGTTTTGAGATGGTGATTGACTCTTTAGCTTGGAATGTTTCAAAAATGGTTGATATATATATATATATATATATATAGATAGA
Organism: Unio delphinus; assembly: GCA_029339505.1. NCBI lineage: Eukaryota > Metazoa > Mollusca > Bivalvia > Unionida > Unionidae > Unio > Unio delphinus. The sequence goes on along the minus strand of JAQISU010000033.1, from coordinate 8,639,109 downwards.
TAGATAGATAGATAGATAGATAGATAGATAGATAGATAGATAGATAGATAGATAGATAGATAGATAGATAGATAGATAGATAATTTTAAACTGCGGTCATAGACACGTTGAATTTTCCGTACGTCTCTAAAGGAACATACGAGTTTGGACCATATAGTGACTATTTCTTTATTGACTGTACTTATAGAATACACAGTTATCTTTCAATCAAATTTTGAGACAAATGTTACAGAATGAAACTACTTAAAAATTATATTTATATAGGAAACTCATTTATTTACAGCACTTTTAAACTCTCTATTTTTATGTTTTCATCGCAAAAGATGACTGTTGTATTAAACTTAGATGTGACAATTTAATCATATATGATAAACAAAATAAAGAACTGGTCTCTTTCAAACATGCAGACACAATTTTTTAAAATCATTTGGATCTTTAGTATTTTGTTTTGTTTTCTTCTGTTTATTTTCTACATAAATAATAGCCAGACTTTAAACTAGAAAACATACCCTTCCTAGCGCGTGTTCGAGAAGTCTCAAAAGTAATGTTGTAACAATATGTAATTATTCAATCTTTGAGTCATAATGAAAACAGTTGCTTCTCTCTGTGATGCTTCTAACTTTATGTTAGAACAGTTGTAAGTTTATACTAAACAAATTCGATTCTACTGAAACATTAACAGACAAGTTTAACGTTCCTCAACTTAAATATTGGAATTTCTAAAAGTCAAGACAAAGTATGAAAACTCATGAGACAATTCAACCTTCAAGACACGGATAGAAATAGCCTTTACGTACAGAGGAAATGTTACTGCAGTTTAGTTGGACAATTAAATTGAAATTGGTGCATAGGTGAGTACTTTAATGAAACCGGGTGGTTAATACCTAGAACCAGGTACTGTTAATATATAAAATAGAGCTATGTATACATATTTTAGGACAGATAATTAAGGGAACGTGACTACAACTATATACAGATAATTAAGGGACAGTGACTACAGCTGTATACAGATAATTAAGGTACAGTGACTCAGCTATATACAGATAATTAAGGGAACGTGACTACAGCTATATACATATAATTAAGGAATAGTGACTACAGCTGTAGATATATAATTAAGGGACAGTGACTAAGACTTCAGCATTTGATCTTTGGATGAGCTTGGTAATTGCAGAATTCTGGGCGCAACTGTCTTCAATTGTTCAAGAAATCAGAGAAAGAAGCAACAAACAAATTTTCTAACCGCGCATCCTATTATATTACCCTTAAACTAAACTGCGAAGACAGAGAGAAGAAATATTCTAAAGATTAGGCGCATTACAAAGTTCTCTTTATTAATATTATTATTATTATTATTATTATTATTATTATTATTATTATTATTATTATTATTATTATTATATTGGTCATCTTGTTATGGATAAAAACGTCATATTGGTCATCTTGATATGGATACAAAAGTCATTTTGGTCATCTTTGTTTTTATACAAACGTCATATAGGCCATCTTCATATGGATACAAACATGGATATCAAATTCGATTTACTAAAGCTGTTACTGTAAATCGTATCAACATACCTTTGTGATTGATCTATGATATATGGACACGCAGATGTAGGGAGGATGAAGTTCAAAACATGTTCGCTTTTGCTATTTGGGGCATAATAGGATTCAGTGATATTATCTGTAAATATTGCTACGCATGCAAAACAAATAACCATGCGTTAGAATCAAAACATCCCGAAACAGATTGAAAAAAATAACTTAATGATAATAAATTAAACAACATACGAATGCCACTCGAAGTCTGTCTGTCTGTCTCTCTCTCTCTCTCTCTCTCTCTCTCTCTCTCTCTCTCTCTCTCTCTCTCTCTCTCTCTCTCTCTCTCTCTCTCTCTCTCTCTCTCTCTCTCTCTCTCTATATATATATATATATATATATATATATATATATATATATGGTCAGTAAGTTCGGGTAATATGAGCTTTTTAACGTGCAAATACGGCGCGTATGTACACACACACACACACACACACACACACACACACACACACACATCAATAATACTACTACCGACATGCAGAGTTAGAGTTTATCTTGGTGGACACATTACTCATATATCGCACCTCAGCCACTTAACCAATTGTTCTTTTATGGATAGGTATACCATGTAACCTATTTGTTGAAATAGACGAAAAGGTGGCCACAATTTATTAAATTATGTCTCATCTTGTAAATATAGTTCTGTCTGACGTTTGAAGTATTCGGCTCCATAAAAATGGATCTTTCCGACATGTCAACCAACCTTGCTTTGCACTTAGTTATCTAAGTGACTCTGATCTAAAAAAGGGCTATCGACATGGCCCTTGTGGTTTGTACTTCAATCGCAATATTGTCTGTCAACGTGCTGAAAATGGGCCCGCAATTTGTAGCACAAAAGATCTCACAATGACTGATTTCCTTTTACGCACATTTTGAAGTTTTCTATCTCTTAATTCATCTTGTTAATCAATGAAATAAAACAAGGATGGATTCATTGGGAAAGTGTTTCTTATCTAAATAATTGTGGACGGAGATTATAACAAATTCGGAAAAGTACGTTGTCTATCGCTGAGGACATATCGACTCTTCACCGAGTATGAATAACCGTCATTTATTCGCATCGCGGTTAATATAACTAATGATCTGCCTTCTGAGAAGGTCATGTGACATGGGCTGGTTTAGGTACAAAAACGATCTAAATATCTTTGCGTTTTATATGTTTTAGTAAAACGTACAATTCGACATGTACGATTTGTGTGCGGATATACTTATAAACGCATGGCGTATATTATATGTCATGTTGCATTACCACCTGATTTAGTCCTCTGCGGATGTCTGACTTGGTGAATAGGGCGACATGATTAAATTTGTTTAATGTCTTGTTGTTTATAAACATTATTGCAAAGACAAGATGACAAGATCCAAATTTAGGCGAAGTAGTCTCTAATTCCCTTTTAGATCTTCATTTTCTTCCCTCTTACTGAGATTCTTAAATATCTTTACTTTTTATTGATTGGATGGTAACAATGATTATTTGATGGAATAGTTGTGTACATCATGAATTAAATAAAATGCATGCTAAAATCTTGAAATGTATTGAGACAGATTTTGTCTTATCTCTGAGTAATGTGTTAGAATTTCTACAAATTTAGATAACTCATCAACACTTTTTTTCAATCAGAGAAATGTTCTTGCATAAAACTTAAAATTTGAAAGTTGTGTTGCATCCTTTCTGCTCAGTATGCTTCTGGCTATAAATAGGATAAGGTAAGGTTCGTTTTTTATAGGGAAATTTGGAAAATTAAAAAATATGGAGTCAAGTGGTATTTATTCGAAGAAACAAATAAAAAGAGAAATAATATATTAATCTTAGTGTAAAGAGATATCGCTCGTTACTTGCAGTCGTCACTTTACCACCAGGATACAATTCTGTTTACTTATCTGTACAATTAGTTTATAATCAACAGACACCGTGCTAACGTGCGAGGTGGGTTTAACTCGTTTTTTGTTAGAGAAGATTCAACTGTCTTAAGAGGGTGTCGTGGTTTCTTAGGTGGTATAGCATCGGACTCGTAGTCCATGTCTCTTAGGTTAGATACTTACCCATGTCAACTAGTGTCAGCTGTTTCAGTGTCCTTGTGAAAGACGCTTTTATATATATATATATATATATACCATCTATATGGTATAGTTTTATGGGCACATTTACATGTATTACGCTAAGTAATGCCACTTTCAGAAGAAGAACATCGTCTACTGATTGAAAAAAATTGTAAAGTGGCGCTTTGGTTTAACGACTTAGTTCCCCTTGACATAATCACTGGAAGTAAATAAAACAGTCAGCCACCTTTTCTTAAAAAGCTATGTCGACACTTTTTGGGCTATAAATACGTCAAAGTTTGTGACACTTCAATTCATTAATGCTCTGACCACATGAAAACACAGGAAAAAAGACATCAAAGTTGACAGCGATTAGTTACAAAGTTAACAATTTACTATTTTTATCTCTAGCGTTTGGTCCTCAGTTTCTATTTTTGTGATTTGAGGAAAATCTGTCGACCTGACGAGACACAGATAAGGACAAAATCTTTTTCTCTAGGCTATTGTCAAAATGTGGCACATTAATCATCCGCCTTGTGAGGAATCTGATGGAGTCAAATAAAAGGAAGCGAGTAAGGATTCAAGGATATCACAAAGGAAGGAAAATAACAAACTTTATCAATGATTTTTTTTTTAAAGAAAATTCCATTTCGTTAAAAGGATGAAAATTAGTTTTGGTTACCATATGGAAAATTTCTCTGATATCACAAGAAAACTGAAAGTTTGAAAACGAGAACTTTGTGTTCTTGATGCAGTTTTAGCCCGGCAATATATTCTGTTTGGTGTATTGTTGTTGGATACACAGTCTTGTTATTATTATTATTATTATTATTATTATTATTATTATTATTATTATTATTTTTATTAAGAAAAATATTATTATTGTTGTTGTTATTATTATTATTATTATTATTATTATTATTATTATTATTATTATTATTAATGTTGTTGCTATTTTTATTATTATTGGTGCTGTTGCTATTATTATTATTATTATTATTATTATTATTATTATATTATTATTATTATTATTATTATTATTATTATTATTATTATTATAGTTCATAATACCTTTATTGCAAAGTGAAAAATATCCTTATCAGTTAATTGCTACATATCCTTACTAACACCAACTCTTACATAGACCAATACTTCGTTTAAATAACTCTTCCAAGTTATATATAACAAAGATAAATAATGCAGATATATCATCCCAAAATTTAAGTTACATCACTGCTCTATCCGTGTGTGCGTGTGTGTGTGTGTGTGTGTGATTTGGATTTTTAATTTAACTTAATTATTTGACAGTCATATCGCTAAGATGTCTGCAGTGTGGCAGTTTATAGTGATGACTAGCTTGTGGCAATCTCGAGTGACTGCTAAAACACTAAGCTAGATTAAATTGTGTGAATTATATTATTTTATAAAGAAGCATGGCATTTTGTTTGTCTGGTTTTTATTCGAATGATATGAGTGCTATAGCTTTTTAAAGATTCTGGTGAGCATTTCGTTGTATTTCCAAGCCTCATTGACATGGTTATCTGCTTCAATTTGGATAGATGTTATCATTTATATCAAAATGAATCTGCTATCGTTGTTACTGGTTTTCACGTTCCCACTGGAGTTTCCTTCATCATTTTGCGTTAGAGTCATGGCTAATCTTGAAATCTACTGGCTAGTTCTGGGACTGACAATTCGCTCAAAAGCTCTAGCCCAATATTGCTTGTTTTGGTAACTCCGATTTATCTACACTGTTCCAGCACATTATGAAAGACACCTTAGGAGCACTTACTAATAAATATAATTAATTCCAAATGCAACGTCTCAGTAATTAAATTTTAAGTCTTTTAGCTGCGAATGGAAGCTTTTACACGGGTCATTTATACATATAACATAAATTGACAAAGATCGGGTTCTGAACACATCCAATTTAACAATTTAGCTTTGATGATAACGACTTTCTTTGTGGTTTGAACATGTTCTGTAGGTTTATTATTAAAGCCTTTCCTGTACGTGGAAGTGAAATGTCGGTTGGAACACTTTGAAATAATGTAACATTTGTATTTTCAAATGGGTAAATTGTATGGTTCTGTGTGATGTGTTCTCTGAACGGTAAATTATAAGGTAAATTCTTGATTTTAGTTTTGAATTTTACGAAGCCTACAAATGATTTCTTAGGATCATCATAGTCAATTTGTTAAATTATTGTTTCAGTATATCAACATTATAAATCTGCCCCATTATGGTTTGAGTATATCACTAATAAAGATCTGTCCAATTAACTTTTGAGCATATCCGTAATATAAATCTGTCATAGTAAGGTTTGAGTATCTCAGTAATATAAATCTGTCATATTAAGGTTTGATTATATCAATAAAGCAAATCTATCTCTTTAAGAGTTTAGTATATGACTAATATAAAAATGCCCCATTAAGGTTTGAGTATATCAATAAACCAAATCTATCCCTTTAAGGGTTTAGTATCTCACTAATATAAATGTTTCCCTTTTATCATTAGTAAAAATCTGTCACATTAAGGTTTGAGTATATCGCTAATATAAATGTTCCATTAAGATTTGAGTATATCAGTGATATAAATTTGTCATATTTTGATTTTTATCAGTGATATAAATTTGTCATATTTTGATTTTTATCAGTGATATAAATTTGTCATATTTTGATTTTTATCAGTGATATAAATGTGTCATATTTTGATTTTTATCAGTGATATAAATGTGTTCAGTTCGTGCTTGAAGATATCAATACTATCGTTTTATCCATTTATATTTTCAGTTGATTTATGACTCATTTCATGGCATTTATGTTACAACTGTATCTTTCCTCCTATACAGGATAAACGTCATTCAAAATGACTCATGTATATCTCGTTCACATTCAAACAAATTACACATGCAGATTTTTTTTAGTTCTACGTGTTTAAAAGCGTTCTCCAATCATTTTATTTATCCTATTCAAAAAGTATTTATATACAGATTCTGATACATTTTATGTTAATGTTCTCTAATATCAGTCAGATGTCAAGTGAGATTCCTAAATACAACATGATGCTTCATGCCACAAGACGTCAGGCATCAAACTCCAAAAATATAATAGCAGCATATTTTTTACTCACCCATGAAGAACGTTATGTCTTCAATATAGTATTTTAAAAGCGCGGGGCCCTTTGTGAGACCGGCAATTGAAAATACACTTTTAAATAAGTTTTATTTGATAATGAATATTTTTCCTTCGTTTTAAAATTACGTTCTCTCTTTGTAATTTAAAAAAAAAAATTACTAGCGCGGAGCCCCTCTGACCGCGATATCCGGATTGGGCCAAATCGGCCCAATCGGCCTACGGCCGGCCCTGCAGTGTTTCCTTCTTACAACACATTGACTAATCCTTTTCTTGACTGGTTTGACATTTTTGCTAATCAAAAACCTGTTCTTGAATTTTACAATGTGATTTAAAAGTCAGCCAAAATTGATGACCAAAGGTGTGCAATTTATTTTGATATTTCTAAAAGTTTTCCAGATTGATGACGATAACAGCAAATACATTCTTAAACTTGAAGTTTTTTTAAAAAAAAATATATAAAATGCTCATATATGAGTTCGTTTTTATCAGTTTTATATAAGAATGCAGTCGAAGCGTTAGATTATGTATGTTCTTGACACTTTGTTTCGATGTCATGTGCGATTCAAGTGCAGAAAACAAACGTAACAGTTTTTCATAGCCGAGAAAGTGAACTTAATTCTGAACATATCAGACAGGTGCTTGTGTTGCTGTATGCCTAACACAGACCAATCTGTACGGGAGAAAATATTTTCAAGTCAAGCCATAACGCAGAATAATGTAACTATTAAACTATCACCTTGTTCAAAGTTACGTGATCCGTCACACTGTTTCATAACCATAATGTTTCAGGCGTGGCGAATTTATGCGACCGTTTTGCCATTGATCTTAAGCATTCGTGTGTCATATATGCTAAAAATAGGTCGTTATTTAAACTACTGGTTGCCATGACAAAATTTATTCGTCTGTTTCTCTTATGGATTTTTCTTTTTCTCTGGAGTGTACAATATAATTCTCGTTATAAGTATTCTTATTATATTATGGAATGAAGATAGTTACATCACAACTAGGTTTATACATTAAATGATCAAAATCCGTTGAAAAGCGAATGCTTTCCATGTTAAAAACGTTTCGTAAGACACAAAGTCTGATGCATTTAGCATACGTACGTACGTACATACATACATACGTACGTACGTACGTACATACATACATACATACATACATACATACATACATACATACATACATACATACATACATACATACATACATACATACATACATACATACATACATTATCACATTCTCAGTACACTTTGCCTAAAGTCTGTGCAGTTTCATATTTTTGATATACAAGTGAAAATATCACTTTATGTGATTCTGATTGGTCCGAATAAGCCCATATCGAATATGTTTTACTAAAATGAAATAAGATATGCATTAGAAAGCTGTATGAAATAAGAAGCAATCGCTTTTAGCGTTAATATTTGTATTCTCCACAATGTGCCTGCGCATAAGGACAAACCAATAAATGTCGCAAGGAGAACCGCCTATAGTTGTTTATGGAGAGTTCCAAGTACACACTGCGAAAACGTAGATCTCTCAGCATATCTCGGACCGGTGGGCATATCTCGTTCTAAGCACTTTGTTTTTGAAGTAATCAGTATAATAAGCAACAAAGATCTTGATTTGCATTAGCATTATGCATCGGCAGATCAGGGTCTATATTATTTCCTGTTGAACTCGACCTATAGGCGAGTACAGACGGTGCATTGCGAAATATATGCAATTACTAGGAAATTTAATATGAATGTATGGTACGACGACAGATGACGCGATGATATTTTTGTACGTTTAGCTTCTGTGTTATATAGAATGGTATATTTCATGTCTGGTAGCTTCTCGTTGTTTTTGTCGGTGTTGTTGTAGTTGGTGTTGGTGCTGTTGTTTTTTATTCCGACGGTGCTTAAACATAAACACTTGAAATTCACTTATATTTTATAGTTACATTCTCTTAGTTAATATGACGTTTCAATGTCTGTATTGTTCTCACGCATTATATTTTAATTTTAAACATTGGCAGAATGTAGTATTTCCACGCTTAAGACACATAGAAGTTTTTATATACGGGCTTGATTGAAAAGATTTTTTTAGAAAAAAGATTCATTATGAAGTCTTTCTTTGCTTATGCAAAGCTTCAGCGGGAATCAAGATGGTAAAATATGGGGAATGTGTTATTTCATGCAATGTAAATTTGAACAAAGAAAAGTTTTTGTTCCCCGTGTAAGTGTCAAAGCATATGGTTTTATGATATAATTATGTCAGTGGATATTTTGTCTTCTGTCTCGTACACGTCTAATTAAGTCAGACCGTATCAGATTCACACAGTTATTAATGTACTTACAAATTTGAAATACAACTAATACGTTGTAAACCATGTTGGGCGTTTGTCTTCTCTCGACTATAAATCAAATTCTCACATTCTCAGGAAAATGGAAAATTTGCAAAGTTGGGATATTCAGCCACGGTTATCGGACACGTGCCAACGGGACATGAGCAACAGTATAATACATCATAACCATTGGGCACGTACTCAGCCTTAAATCCAATGCTGTCAATAAATAATAAAACACTGTCACACAGTTTAACAGCTATATTTATATAAACCACAATCTGTCAATAAACAATACAACATTGTCACAAAATTAACAGATACGCTTAAAAATATATACTACAGCACATCAACTACGTTTTAACAGGAACATTTAGCTATTTATACCACAACGCCGTAACAACGCTTAAGATTTACATTTCGCAATGAATGCCACAACACCGTAACAACGTTCAAGAGTTTATCAGTAGGTGCAACAACACAGCCTATGCAATGCATTATAATCTGATTAAGAAGCCTTGTCTATAATATTGACTGTTTGGAAATGAAACATTTAAAAAAATGATCAATTAGCAAAAAGAAAATGAAATTGCCTCATTCGTAAGATGATTCCAAATGAAGTATTCAACATTGATTAACCGTTTCAAACATATAATGAATTTGTACCAATGTTTTGAAACACTACCATGGTGTTACTGGCTATTTAAATACATGTATACATACAAAAGTATATATGTACAAACATACACACATACATACACACATAGAGACAGACAAGTAGACAGACAAGTAGACATACTGAATGAACATGAGACATATTCATATTCAAAAAGACATATATTAATGCTTGTAAACACATACGCACGTATGTACATACAGAAAGAAAGAATGACTCGCTGATCGACTGACAGACATGTACATGTAGTAGTAGTGAGCCAGGCAGACAATCGTTCACACGTACATACATGGCTAATGACAATGAGATATACTTGAATACATCTGTAGATAAAACATAGACAGATATAAACGTTTCGCATATATCGATAGATACATAAATATTTCCATGTGCAAACGGGTTCATGTCAAAGCAACATATGTCGAGACGTTTTGAATTTTAGCAGATGAACGAGTTACAGCAAATGAAATTGTTGATTTTGATAGTCTGTTTAACTTTCAATACAATTTTCAAGTTAAATCCCCAAATGCATATTTGAATATGCAAATTCTTTATGATAAATAGTATGAGCATTATTGCTGGATTATCTTAGGAAATTATACATTTAGTGTCACCTAAATCCAAACTTATAAACCTTCACACGAGCAAATGTTTGCTTTTTCCTCTATATTTTCAAATATTTGATTACATTTCTGTCTCGGCAATTTTTTTGTCACACACACACACGTTGTAGTGATAGGCAAAATTTACCGTAGTAAATCCTATTAAAGATCATGATAGGTAAAACATGGTTCCAGTTTAACTAGTGGAGGAATAAACCGGGAAAGCACTGGTTAGAACCATTTAACCACGGGAAGCTACAGGCAAACTTTCGTAAATACTAACATAGTCCGAGACTGAGAGTCTTGACTCATGCGGAGAGAGCTGAGATGGCACTGGTTGGTGAAGACGAGCGTTTTAGATAAGTCGACCATTCGCGCCGCTGCTTATCACAATGCAATTGTTGTTTTTGGAAAATACGAAATTTGGGATGAAAATAGTTATAAAATTACACTGTATTATTATAGTTTTAAGTGATTTTGGTAGGAAAAACGTTACACTTTGAAAATAGTAACATATTGTAATAAAAATAATAATACTTTAAAGAATAAGGAATGTGCTATCAATGATCTACGGTTCTTCGTTGCGAGTATCTAACAGTCAACAACAACTATAACAATAATGATAACCTGAATCATTGCATGGAAGGCATTGGAAAGCAATACTAATAATAATAATAATAATAATAATAATAATAATAATAATAAAGTCTGCAAATGGTCAAAGCCAAAGGAGGGTCATACATTAACAACTTAGGATGTCGTTTATAGCAATATAAAAATGACAAGGTTAATAAATTATATCAATGATTAATTGGTGCACATAATAGAGAACCTGTCAGAATAGTAAACGAAGTACCTTATATACTTACGTAACTATCAAATACATATAGACTCAAATCTCCAATCGGTGGAACAAACATCTTAGGCCATATTCTTTCGGCGCATAATGCAACGGCAGACTAGAGTCTATGTTGTTTGCAGCTGGTCCTAACTTGTATGTGAGTATAGGCGGTATATCCGATACGTTTGTCACTCACTGTTATCAGCAAGCGGTTTTTATCCATGCCATTAACATTACAATCTTTATTTCAGTGTTTAAAAAACAAAGGAACAACATTCGTAGGAAAAACGTGCTATTGACTTTGCAGTTACTGTTACCAAGTTTGCCATACATGCATTTATTTAATGGTGACATCAACACTTTCAGGTAATTTCGTTGTGGATCCCTCTTTCAGCCAAACAACATTTGTGGAACCCGTGGAATATGAAGCCGGTGGTAATCTCTCTATCTCTTTCCGTCCGTTCGTTCTCTGTCTGTCTGTCAGAACTTAATTAATCAAGATTATATGTTTATCTATATTATAAAAAAGTGCAGAATATATTAATAAAGTCAGGAAAATAATTGTAAATTTGATGAAACTTCGTTTTGACTGCACTATTCTTGATTATTTAAGATGGTAATTAGGCCTACTGTTTCAGGTTATGAGTCGACATATGAATGCATTTATCGGAATGAGTAGTCTTTGAAACGATGATATAATTATTAGTCACGTTGCAAAAACAGTATTTGAATGTAAACATGTCATTGGTCGTAAGTCGGATGGCGACTGATTTCATTTTCTGTCCCTAAGATAGTTATTGTAAAGTATTGTCAATTATTTTCTGTTGCTTCTCCTAGAAGGCATTACAACTACAACCGATTACGGCGTTTATGGAGGTCATAGTGAGGCACCAACCACGGTAGGACTAGCGACCACGGTAGGAGGAGAAGTCGAAGTGGAACTTGAAGGGGTTGTATCGACTACAACTATGAAACCATCACCTAAACCGAACAAGAAAACGACGGCTCGAGTTGTCAAGACAACGACCGTCCGTGCCACTGTTAAGACCTTGGCGTCCCCAACGACAGCAACAGTAGCCAATGCTACGACAACCGCCACCGCAGGACATGAATCGACCGTAGCACAAAGTAACGATACTAAGGCTGCCACAAAACAAGGTATATCTAGAACAAATTCTAAAATACTAAAATACTATTCCATGTAATGTATGCATTGCCTCAAAGTAAATATTTTCTCTATGTATGTATGTATGTATGTATGTATGTATGTATGTATGTATGTATGTATGTATGTATGTATGTATGTATGTTACTGAGCGGCGACGCCACTTGTTTAAGTTTATGTTTTGGGTTTTTTATGTATCACAAGATGAAAAATATATATGGTATTTACGCAAGAGAAACACTTCTTTGTATTATTTACTAAACTTGCTTCTGGATCAAAGCTTTAAAGATTAAACTCACTCTTCAGTACACCATCACTATCACCGCCATCACCATCCTCCATTTCGTAAGTTCACTTCAATGTCATTCGATTTTATTGTCTGTCCTTGTAAACAAAATTAAAACTTAACAATATAGACCATTGATGTTTTGAAAGAGAAGTTAGTACGTATGGCATGGGCTAATCTATAACAATAAATTATATCTTATTTTACATTTTGTAAACCATTTTAACCAATTTAACCACCAAAGCAAGTACTACGGAGTTATGAGGCACATAGGGGTTTACACTATTTTTACGTATCACAAGGGCAAACCATGGCAATTTCAACATATTCGGGAAATGTTTTTTATTTCCATGTCTGAATGTAAATGCATTTCTATATATCAGTCGAGGAAACAAAATGTTTGGGTTTCTTGCTGTAGATGTGTATAATATAAAATTTATATAAAACAAAAAAAAAAAAAAAATCGAAGAAAAAAAGAAACAAATAGTATCAACAATGTACGAAATCAGCCCAAGCGCAAACCTACAGAAGGAGTGGAGACGATTGTCTGTAAGCGTAAAACTGTATGAAACAATAACCTGGCTCAGATTTTATCAACCACAAAAGAGATTGAAAAAGATAAATAAATTTCAATAGAAATGACAAGCCAGCATAGCCTATTCAAAGTGTTTTGCCCCCCCCCCCAAAAAAAAAAATAGTTGTTTAAATCTCTAGTATTCGACGTACACACTTAACGATGAGTGGTAAGCATGTGTTCGTTTTGTTTCTAAATAACTTTGAACGTGAAAATATAACTCACCAATTTAGGTTTATAAAGTAACTCTTAATTATCAGTTTTGAAGTTCTTTTGTGTTCGTTCAAAACTTGGGGTGTTTTATTGGCTATGGTATGGTGTTCTAATATTAGTAAAATTACTGTTTGACTGTGTATTTGGTTTTTAGAAGAGAATAATTTCAAAACGTCTTGGACTTTTTCTAGGCTAGTTTAGTTATTATTTTACAAAACGATTTTAAATATCCAGTTTTCGGTGTAATAAATTTTCTAAATACGTTTCTAGCCACAGCTGAGTAAAATTGCTTTATTGTATGCAATTTTTAAAAAAGGTTTTGTTTATGAAATTTAGTAGTGCTGTAAATATTTTTGAAACTTTTAGGTCAGTATTTTATCTGGGACTATTCCATGGAAAGTTGCTAAACTTTATGAATCACGATGCTTAATGTATATGTGCTTCATCATTAATTTTAGTCTAATTAAGAGGTATACTAGCATTTTCTGGTTTACAAATGAAAGACTGCTTATGAGAATAGCAATGCGTTTTTGGTAATAAGTTTGTATGATTACAAATACAGGTTTGAAACAATAATGTGTAAAAGTAGATATTGAATTTTCAGTGATTATATGGAATAGGACGAGAGACTCACAATGTTTTCGTAAATTTTAAAAAAGGTGTGAGCTACTTATTTTAAGAGTGATATGTAACTTTTTGTTTTCTTTTTAAAATTAACATAACCGTCATGTCCATTAGTAATAAGTATATTAAAATATTCGTGACTAATTGTTTGATTGATTGATTAATTAATTGATTGATTTCAGCTGAAATAGTATCTACCACAAAAGCACCTGACACGGTACTGACAAAACAACCTGTTACATCAACAACGACAAAACCCACAACCGCCATGCCAGTTGTTAAAATGACATCACGAAGTCATGATCCATCTATAAGGAACATGCTTACCAGTGGCCATACATGCCCTAAAATGGATGTTGCAACCTGGGAAAATGAAGTTGTTATATATGACAATAATTGTGCTATGTAAGTAAGAAGGAATTTGGATACATGTACAAACGTTTGTTCGTAACCTAATCATTATAATTATTATAATTATTATTATTATTATTATTATTATTATTATTATTATTATTATTATTATTATTAGTATTGCTTTCCAATGCCTTCGATGCAATGATTCAGGTTATCATTCAAGTTCTGATACCGGCGGACTAGTCCACTCTTGAGAAACCAACCAAATAAAAAACACAAAAATACTTGTTCTGGAACTTTGTTCATAGCCAGAATAAGAAAATAATTCAAGAGCATCAAATTGTTTTTTATGTTTACAAACATGACATATATTAATTATATTAATATGCTTTAATCATGATTTTGAATTGTGGAGTTTTTATTTTTTGTTTAATTTCATACTATAATGCATGCCTACAGAAACAGAAGTTACTGTACTATAATATTTAGTGCAGAGGCGATTGGAGTAAAGGGCCTTGTCTAAGGACACACAACGATTGTTGACCCAGACTGGTTCAATGGTTGTATTCGAACCCGTGGTAGCGAGTCCGGCACACTAACTCAGGGAGTGTTCTACTGTTGAAGATTATCATGATATTCGAGCGGTATCTCGACGCTGCTCATTATATAGAGGTTTGATTTATCTGAGCTAGGTGGCCGAGTGGTCTAAAGTGTTCACAGCTCCGGACCATTGTCATCTCACTTGCTTCTGCGTGGGTTCGAGTCTCAGGTACGTGAGAAAGCTTGCCAGCAGCTTCCCGGTGTTTTTCAGGTTTCTCCTCCACCAGTTATACTGGCCGCCATGTATTGCCTATCTTGTGATGAAAAATGGCTTAAAACCCCACAACAACAAAGACGATATGAATCCAGAGCCAATACAAAATCAAAACAGTGTGCATCTTTAAATTTAACTCGAAAATCGAAAGTAGCAAATTGTACTCGAAGAAATTGTTTCGTCATTTCGAATTGGATGCCTCAGATGTATAAGG
Organism: Unio delphinus; assembly: GCA_029339505.1. Taxonomy (NCBI): domain Eukaryota; kingdom Metazoa; phylum Mollusca; class Bivalvia; order Unionida; family Unionidae; genus Unio; species Unio delphinus. Next base: position 8,623,635 of record JAQISU010000033.1, on the reverse strand, counting down.
ATAAGGCACAGCTTTCCTATTTACGCGGCCTTCTATAAGTGCTTTTAGACAATATGGTTTTACAAAAGCCATTACAATCAACAAAGCAAGATGCAAACGTTGAATTACCTAACATGGAACATTTTACGTATTTAAATTCAAACCCAACTTGATGGCCCATAAAGCTGTTAAATTTACATGATTATTGCCTGTTTTTATAACAGGCACAACAAATCCAGTGCAAGGAAATATTTCTAAGCACAAAATTAATGTCGCATCAACCTGCCAATTGTATTTTCCCCCCTTGAAAATACAGTACTACAGTTAGGTAAAAAAGCTCCATATTTATGGAAAGTAAAGTTAAAGAATACAAATATGATAGATGGTCTAGTTGTCTTATGCACTGGCCTTTACAGATCTGTGACATCTCACCACAGTGGTTCGAGTCTAGACGAGGTCGGCGTGGTAATGTTAGCCGGTGGCTTTTCCTGTTTTTATTGTTGTTTTTGTTCTTCTTCATTTACCAAATATCATGGCCACGACGTACAGCCTATGCTGAAAAAAGGTAAACTAACTAAACCAATCCAAATAGTTACCATGGAGGCAAGTTTTAAGATACTTGTATACCACCTGTCTAGAACCCAATTACGTCTACTGTCTACGGTAGCTAGCTATACTCCCTAACCACTTTATGTATTTCTATACATTTCTCATATAAATCATAAGAACAAGACAAACCCAAAACACATAATGCTCAAATGTAGTCTTAAAATTTCATTATTAAACATCAACAGCTGAAAAATAGCATTTAATTAAATAATGTTGACCGGGGCCAAATTAACAACACGTCCCCTGCTATCTGGTGCAATTCAATAAATACTCATCAGTGGAATGTTGTAATTGGCAACATGACGTCTCTACATTCGTACTTTCGATAAATGTTAGTTTCGGTTGATTGCATTTCGCTTAACCGTATTTCCATGTTGGTACATACCAATATGGCACTTACATTATGGCCCGTGATAAATTAATGCTAGTCAACAACAAAGGTCAACGTCTTTTATAATCAACGTATTGACCCTAAACTATTGTACTTTCTACTCCACAAGAATTAGTATATGTATAATATTAACGTATAACCATAAGTTTATGTTGTTCGTATTGTAATAAGAAAGTAGCTTCTCGTGGGTCGGTGTTTTTCCCTTGTTCTTTCTCCACCATTTATACTGACCGCCATGTATGGCATATCTTGTGCTGCAAAATGGGGTTAAACCCTAAAACAACAACAACAACATATGCATAAACCCAACGAAATTTCGTTTTAGAAATGCAAGGTATATACGTGAAAATATAGGAATAAACTGACCCCTTTCTCCAAACAGAGACGAAAGCAATCAACACTCGATCCTTTATTGAATGTACCAACACACGATTGTTTGGAACAGTTTTGTATGACACCGATACAACCCTACAAGTGTTACATGTATACTTCGTTATGAGCAGAAATGGGTCCAGTGTTGCATTGAAAAGGCTTAATGGCGTTATTGGGATTTTGTACCACACTTACATCCGTAAAAATCTAATCGCTCAAGAAATCATAAACTGCTATGAGTTTCTAGTACGAAAACCTAACACAGGTGTACGAGGACATCGCAGTGGCGACTGGCTTAACTATCCGCCACCTGTCTTGGTCTGATGAGTTACTACATAGTGTTGTGCGAGGTAATTCAATGAAGAAAGTCAGTTTTGAGTAAAAATTCTTTACAACCCTGCGTCCGATAATTGTCGCCCTATATTACATTTCATTTACCTACATTGTCATGTCGGTACAAACCTGTGTGACAATTACACTAGCGGACTTTAAGAAAGGGATGAATAATGACGGCTTCGGTATACAAAGGTAAACGTTTGCGTTTACCCAAAATAGTTCACTCTCAAAACGAACTAAACAGGATACGTCTATAATATTAACTTATTAGTTTTGTTTTGAGAGTGAAGAAAATAATGTCTGCATTGTTTGAAAAAGCAGATGATACACGTTTGTGATTTGTTCAGACAGATTAGAGTTTCAATTCGCCTGGAAAGGGAACTGAACATGTGCCCTGGGTAAAAGCCTCGCATACCACATAGATCTCATGCACCAATACACATGCCCTTTGTTGGAATTCCAACTCCTACTCATGGTTCATTAAAACTAGTGTATCAGGAAAAGTGTCATTAAACGACTATTTTAAAACAATAATTAATTAAGGTTTGTTAAAACAGCATGATCTGCAAAAGAAACTTTATCTACAATTACTTATATTATTACCAGATAGATACATTTTGCATCGAACAAGTAACTTTATGTGTCTCTAAACTTGCAGTGTCACTCAGTCCGTCGGACACTCCCCTCTAAGAGTCAAATTAGCTAAGAGTATATTTTTGTCTCAAACCTTGACTTTTAGAATCACAATGAAAACCACAAGAATTTCTTAAGTATCATTGGCAAACGTTGTTATCAATGTTTTTCTTTGTTTCTTTCCAGAATCATTAGAATGAATCCCCAGCTTCGGTAAGTATGTGAAGTATTTATAATTAAACACCATTCTACATTATGTGATGTGTCTGTGTTACACGCGTGTTTACCTTCCTATAATAAGCACACCATAGAATTGGTAATATTCATTTAGACCATCTTGCTTATAATCCATCAGTTTAAAAGATTATTTAAAAAAAAACAATGTATCAAACATTATGAAAAAAGCAGTAACACAGTAATGTAAGAAAAGTTCAAGGATAAAAATGAAGAAAATATTACAGGAGAGAATCTAAACAATTAAAATCGTTGAAAATGAGTTACTGGATATTTTGTTCCATGTTTTTATAGCCATCTAGGTGTCACAAGGCCGGAATCTAGTTCTGTTGTCTTTGCCATGTCTTTGCCATGTAATGTATTCCTTTAAACACAGGAAATACCCACGAGATCCACTTATATCTGTATTGTTGGAAAAGTAATATTTCTAACATTATAGATTTTCTCTAGACTTTGTATGGTTTTTAAATTTGTACGGGTTATAGGTTAATGGAGATAACTGGAGACAAGATTTAATCAAGTGAAATCCCTAGTAGCTCCTAAAGGAAGAACATCAACATTTCAAAGTTTATTTCTATTTTTTTTTTTTCTAACTAGATTCTAAAGATAGACTCAAAAGTTAATCCGCTACCGATACGTCAGCTATACAGATTTTCACATGAAACTATTGCATTTTCTTCTGTAATCTTACTTACCGGATGTACCCAAACATGATTCCATGAGATAAATGTATATATCGGGAACTTAATTTACATAGCGTGCTACTTTTTTTTCTCGGAATATTACAAAAGGAACGACCGCGTGCCACCAGTAAGAGAGTAACACTATTAATAAGTATTTTCAGCTGCCCGTCGCGTGCCACACAAAACCTCTTGTCTAGAACCCAATATGTCTACGGCTACGGTACAAATGGAAGCAACAGTGGATGTCACTATCTATTTAAAGCCTTTATGTACCGTGATGACAGAAATTTACTTACTCTGCAAATATCCTCAAACTACATACAATTCATTCTTCAACCTAGGAGAAAAATATGGGTCATCGGTCTAAAACTAATTCACATATCTACCTACATTTACTGAAAGTGACACAAAGACTATTTTAATTTCAGACGACCAACGGTGACGTTCCAAGCTCCATATTGGTGAACGTTTGTACCTCTTCAGTGAAGAGCCTGCTTCCTGCTGTAATGTTCACAATCGTTTATCTTGTGGGTCCCATCGAAATCCTACATAGTCTACACACACAAAACCCTAACAGTTGCCAGGTGGGATAACTGTTCTTTCATCGATAATAGCTGAAGACAGATTCTTCGAGTAAATGTCATCATTTTGCAGTCCTGAAATAGATGCATATAATCTTTTGTATGTTATGTGCATATATTATTATGGGCGCCCTGTTAAATCTAAAACTAGATGTGTATAACGTTTGTAAAAGTATTCAGAACCATTTAAATGTGATTATTTCATGTTGTCATTAAAGTATGTTACTTGGAAGCGATGTGTTATTCTCGATGTTGATACACACCAATTTGAATTGATGAAGAGTTCAGAACAGCTGTGTAATCCGTTTTTCTGTATCACACACACACACACACACACACACACACACACACACACACACACACATTATTTCACCTGTTTTGAAACCATCATGATGTATACCATGCTAGCTAGCGTTGAGGCATCAATACTCGTGTCGGAAATATCATTTAACCCAGATCATACAATGTATTTGACGACATTATGGACCAATCATAAAGTCGCAGGAACCCAAACATGCAATAAAATAATAGATGCGGAGAGAAAAAGCTGTCTTAAGAAGGTCTTGCTGGACTCCCCGTGAGACGAAGTTTAAGAAGACAAAAAGACTAGTTTTGCTGTATGGACTCTCTTTGATCCGAAGCTTAAGGAAGACAATGGGACCAGTGAGACGTCAGATATATTAAGTCACTTTAGTTAGGAAACTCTACAAAAATTCAGTCATTTGTGTTCGTGTGTGTTATATTTGTGAACGTTTTGTTTGTCAACGTCTAAGTTGACAACTAAAACTTTATAATCATTATCATTGCCATCCACATACATACTTTTTGTCTCTATAATATAATTTCCATGTTAAAACCACGGGCCTATATAAGTATGATTACTCAAGAATCTCCAAAACGTTAACCTATGGGCGTCTCTATTTATAATCATTTGTCCCCCAGGAGGCGCATACAACTTCTAACATTTTAACATAGAACTACTACTGTGACTATGCCGTACTATGCGTCACGGAACTATTACTGCGACGATATGATAGTCTGTCATGGAACTATTACTGTGACGATATGATAGCCTGTCATGGAACTATTACTGTGACGATATGATAGTCTGTCGTGGAACTATTACTGTGACGATATGATAGTCTGTCATGGAACTATTACTGTGACGATATGATAGTCTGTCATGGAACTATTACTGTGACGATATGATAGTCTGTCGTGGAACTATTACTGTTACGATATGATAGTCTGTCATGGAACTATTACTGTGGTTATATGTGACGATATGATAGTCTGTCATTGAACTATTACTGTGGCGATATGATAGTCTGTCATGAAGCTATTACTGTGACGATATGATAGTCTGTCATGGAACTATTACTGTGACGATATGATAGTCTGTCATTGAACTATTACTGTGGCGATATGATAGTCTGTCATGGAACTATTACTGTGACGATATGATAGTCTGTCATGGAACTATTACTGTGACGATATGATAGTCTGTCATGGAACTATTACTGTCATGGAAATATTACTGTGATGATATGATAGTCGGTCGTGGAACTATTACTGTGACGATATGATAGTCTGTCATGGAACTATTACTGTGACGATATGATAGTCTGTCGTGGAACTATTACTGTGACGATATGATAGTATGTCGTGGAACTATTACTGTGACGATATGATAGTCTGTCATGGAACTATTACTGTGACGATATGATAGTCTGTCGTGGAACTATTACTGTTACGATATGATAGTCTGTCATGGAACTATTACTGTGGTTATATGTGACGATATGATAGTCTGTCATTGAACTATTACTGTGGCGATATGATAGTCTGTCATGAAGCTATTACTGTGACGATATGATAGTCTGTCATGGAACTATTACTGTGACGATATGATAGTCTGTCATTGAACTATTACTGTGGCGATATGATAGTCTGTCATGGAACTATTACTGTGACGATATGATAGTCTGTCATGGAACTATTACTGTGACGATATGATAGTCTGTCATGGAACTATTACTGTCATGGAAATATTACTGTGATGATATGATAGTCGGTCGTGGAACTATTACTGTGACGATATGATAGTCTGTCATGGAACTATTACTGTGACGATATGATAGTCTGTCGTGGAACTATTACTGTGACGATATGATAGTCTGTCATGGAACTATTACTGCGACGATATGATAGTCTGTCATGGAACTATTACTGTGACGATATGATAGTCTGTCGTGGAACTATTACTGTTACGATATGATAGTCTGTCATGGAACTATTACTGTGGTTATATGTGACGATATGATAGTCTGTCATTGAACTATTACTGTGGCGATATGATAGTCTGTCATGAAGCTATTACTGTGACGATATGATAGTCTGTCATGGAACTATTACTGTGACGATATGATAGTCTGTCATGGAACTATTACTGTGACGATATGATAGTCTGTCATTGAACTATTACTGTGGCGATATGATAGTCTGTCATGGAACTATTACTGTGACGATATGATAGTCTGTCATTGAACTATTACTGTGACGATATGATAGTCTATCATGAAACTATTACTGTGACGATATAAAAGACGTCCTTGTAGTTTTCAACTTGACATGTATAAAGACATAAGTTTCTTCATTTTACGATGGTGTTAGTGGTGGGGTGAGTGAATCGAAGAATCAAGCTCCGAAGGCATAGTCCGTAAAGCATTACTGAATAATCAGTCAATGCCAGGATGCAATTTAAGAAGGTTTGTTTTTGTTTTTTTGACTGATTTGACCTAATTTTCTCTAAATTAAGGCCGAGATCACGTTATACAAATCGAATTGTGACATCTAGTCTCATCCTAACGCTGTTCGCTGTCGAGTTAACGAATGTCAAGATTCTTCATAATTTCGTAATTTGCCATTCATCTCAGTGACATATAATGCGTGAAAAAGAGCGAAACAAACAATTAGACTTAGAATCATGTGACAAATAAGGTCAACCAACTGCTTTCAATATTTCCATCTACCCATTTTTTCGTCCCTCTCATCAAGCAGTCATCCACACTATTTTTAAAAAATCAGAGCACACTTCCTTTGGATCAGTTGATTCAGGTTTGATAAGAATACATAAGTTACCCTGCTTAACTTTGCTTGCACCCATGTCTTTATCACAGATTTTAAATTTAAATTTAAAGTAGCCTTCACATTGTTCATTAGTGAAGATTTTAAGGAGAATTGATACACATGGTATACCTAACTACGTCATACAGCTACACACACACACACACACACACATACACACACACACACACGCACGCACACACGCACGCACGCACGCACACACACACACACACACACACACACACACACACACACATACATACATACATACATACATACATACATACATACATACATACATACATACATAAGATAGTATGGATAGAGTTGACAGAAGAAATGGGAAAAATGAGTGAATCTATCTGCTTCATATGAAGTGCTGGTTGAGGAAAATCGCTGATTTTTCTTTTAACGGCTGGTATGATTGCATCGTTCAAAGTATGGCATTTGTCAATGAAGCTTTGAAAATATGTTAACTGTATCGATCCGACCTGTCTTTATTGAAATAAATATTGCATAAATTTTGCATTTTCGAGGCAAGAAATTACTGATGGGGCTTCTCAGTGTTAGGGAAATTATATAAGACAAATCACGAACTAATTACTTCTTTTATTCAAGCCATTTAACGTAATTCTAAATCTTCAGCTTTAAACGAGTACTTACGAGTGATTAGTGACTTGAGTTTTTTCTAAAAAGATTTTTTTTGATTTAGCTTATCTGTAATAGACACACTGAGGGTAAGAGGCACGTGGACAAAATATGTAAGTCACAAACGAAGTACCACCACCTCATATAAATAAAATAGATCACAATGAGAAAATATTTTGTTTGGATAGTGTGACTTTAGACTCTTTATAATTTCCAACAATCCTCTTTGAATATGTTCTGAATCTACGGAAATATTCATTGAATATTGTTTTACTTGAAATTTTTTTGTTAGCCTTATTATGCGTAACGATGACTTTAATTTAAATTTATTAATTCTGTTTTTTACCCATTGTATTCCAAAGCAAGACGAAACTAAAATGAATGAATGACAATATGTTTCAATCTCAGTAGTTTTAAAAATGAAGGATTAGACTTTGTAAACCATTTATTGAAACTTATAAATAAATCACATTTGGATTTATGCAACGGATTTCATTATACAGTGTCAGATAATTCTTTCATGCCCATCTTTTTGTGAATAAACATAAATTAGCTCTTCGTTTGCTTATTCTCCAGAGACAATGACGTCAATAACGTTCATATGACGTTATAACTACACGAAATAATACGTCACATGAGCAACTACGTGTATGTGAGGTCATTTTCTTGTATGTTATGATAAAACGCAATTAATGCTCCCAAATGCGCCACTTTTATGGTGTCTGCAATTAGTAACACCATCACTAAAAGCCCATCACAAAAAACAAGTGATCTGAACGTTTTTAGACCTCTTATAAAAAGAACCATAATTTTCTATGCAGTTGAATTTACAACATGTTTCTGTTTTTTATTCGTTTCTTAATGTATGAGAAAATAGTTACTAATTCATCAATCTAATTAAAATTGGCATCTTCTTGTAATAGTCATATCTGATTTGAACTGAAAGAAAAATGGTTTAATCGGTTCTCAGACAGATAAAACGAATGTTTCATTAGTATTGCTATATGTCGTGGCCTATCGATAGTGACAAAGCACATGGGTTAAACTGTACGACCACATTTTAAACCCGGTTTTCAATCAAATGGAACACTATTACTAGATGTTTCAATATATATAAGTTTCATAATATACTGTAGCGGAATGGTAAAATATTATTGCAAAGTTTATGGTAAGACGTTTGTGTAACAAGATAAACGGGTAGGATTTCCGGATTCACAACATAACACTGTTGACAATTATATAAATATAATGTTTAGTAATGAAAGACTTGAATGAGCAATTAATTTTTAATACGAGCGTGTATCTATCTATCTATCTATCTATCTATCTATCTATCTATCTATCTATCTATCTATCTACCTACCTACCTACCTACCTACCTACCTACCTACCTACCTACCTACCTACCTATCTATCTATCTATCTATCTATCTATCTATCTATCTATCTATCTATCTATCTATCTATCTAATATATGTATATATATTTAATCCAAATATTGGTTTAATTAACATAATATTGCACAAATGTAATAACGGAACATACAAATAAATTACTTTACACAATGCAAAGACAAGGGGTGAATAATTTAAAATGATTTCACAATAAAAAGATGGATATAATTTAGTCAGCAGGTAAACAATGTATAATTTTACACGTGTAGTTTAATGAATGCACTAAGTGACGTTAACCAAACAAAGAGGGGTAGATATACAATTTATCTGTACAGTCCCGAAATATACTATGGGTGTTACGAACCCCAAAATTAACCAACGGCTACAAGATTATATGTAAGGTGATATACCAAGTCTTCAGCACACTTTATTTTATCTCCTCCGCTTCAACAGAGCTTCACTTATGATACAGTTAATTCCCATGGTTGGCTTTACAGCTTGCACTACGTTGACCACGATCAGTGCGATAACTTTGAAAGCTCGGGTCGCTCTAGACATTCTAGCACTTTAGACATTCCAAACCCTCTGGACGCTCCTAATACTCTTGACGGCTCTACATACTTGTAACACTCCGGACGGCTCTACATAACGCAGCTCTACACACTCCGGACCTCTAGACAATGGACAACACCGGACAGCACCAGACTCTCTAGATCCTGGACAGCCGAACCATATCCAACACAGTGTACTATACATGACACGGGCATAACAAGATCATAACGTTATACACGGTAAGTTATACACATTATATTACTGGCACAAACCTAACCCTGCTTAATAAGAATCCTACTGTACTAAACATTTGTTAAAAATGTAACTTTTGATTACTAATATAAACTCCCTTCTAAGTCGCAAACAAGAATATAAATATATGCATTATGCTGCGTAAATCGGAGCTGCAACGCAATTATACAAAAATGGAATTGATAGTACAATATTGATATCTTATAGTTCAGGTGTCTGAAACAAATGTATCACATTTCTCTAATACGACCCAAGAGAAAAACACCTTCCCGAGCCAAGCAACCAAATCCTGTTACTACGCATGAGATACCAAAACTTGTGATATCTACCAAGTTATTGACGGGAACCAGTCATGAAGTAGGTCTTGGCCGGGGCAAAGGCTTCAGACACTTAAAGTTGATTTCGTCCCATTCCTGATTTTTTTTTATTATTAAGAAAACAAACACGCAACGGTCCTTTTCATGTTTATTCACTTCTTTTGAAAAGAGATAGTATTCATTTTGCCAAAATTAATTAAATCTCAAAATCCCTTTTTAATTACGTGTGTGAGTGTAGGTTCTTATTCTAAAAAGTCAAAACCAAGAGACACTTACGTTCGTCCAGCTGGTCTATTCTGCTCCAAATGTTCCAATCCAATATCACAACATAACAGAACACAATACATCTTATAAAGTTCACAGAGTTCTTCTGTGGTTTGTTTTGTTTCCTCTATCTGTTTTTTGTATTTCTTCACTGTCACGCGTTTTTTCTTTTTTTCTTCCTCACGTTCTTCTTTTCTTGTCTTTCTGAACGTGTCAGGGTTCTTCCTTGGGGAGTGTACCTCTTCTTTTTCCTGTTCAGAATCCCTCTCCCCCTCCTTCTTCTCCAGTTGTTTCTTAGGGCAGTTTGGAGACCAATGTCCTTTCTCTTTACAATGATGCCAGGTATGTTGACGTGTGTCTCTTCTGGCACCTGTACTGTTATTTCCACTGTCTGGACATTCTGTAGCCCAATGTCATTTCTTATTACATATATAATAAGTATTTCGAAAGGATGGTGAATAGTCCGTCGACTTGTCTGAAGAAAACTTTCGTATGACACCACGCAAAGCTCTGATGGGAAGTTTAACTTGTGTAGGCTCTTCCATCATTCTGGTCAATTTGAAAGTGTAATGAATACTGGAAGGTTATACATGACATTGATATATAAACTGATCTGACATGAATATATAGTGTCGTGGCCTTTAAATTGTAGTCATTTGATCTGTTGCAGACAAGATGAAACTATCGCATCATTTTGTAGAGAACGAAGAAACAAATAATAGACAGAAACGTGATTTATTGCCACGCACAGTAGTTGAAGTCTTGGCTCAAATTCATGCCAGTGATTTTGAAGATGACACGAATGAGCCAAAATCCAGACCCAGAGAATCGACGTCCAAGCAAAGTTCAACAGGAAACCCCGAAAAGTACCTTCACATTCGAGAGACGGAAAAGCGTTCCTCTCGAAAATTCAGAACTACGGCTTACACGTACGCGGAAATGTTTAAAGATTTAAAGTCCAACGTACGTTTGGATAATACCGAGGTGTGGGATTATTTGTTAACTACAATGAACCAGCGAAGTCAAGCCAAACAAAACTATCGTTTAAGACTTTCCATTCATCACGATAATTTGATGTCTCCCGTTTGGATGAATTTATCAGCTCAACAGAATTGACTCCTTCCAAAGTCACCGACAAAATTCAACACGTGCAACAATCCAATGACATGTTTCACATCACCGATGGAAAAGCAACACTGTTCATGACCCACGTTTCTCTTCCCCATGGGACAGGACACGAAAAGGTGATATTGGTGGACGACCTTCGAAGCACCAAAACGAGTCTCGTCCGAATTAACAATCGTCAAGACCAGATGTGTTTATCCCGTGCCATCGTCGTGAGACTAACGTATGCGGACAAGAATGACACGGCAGAATGGAAAAGAGCCTGGAAAACTATTCAACAATAGGACCGAGCCGAACATCGAAGAGAAGCAGAACTCCTGTTACAGCATGCGAGGATACCCAAAGACAGCCCTGTGGTAATCCAGAGTAACACAAACATTGTGGAGCGAAATGTGAAGGGTGTTTAGCCTCTCAACTCTGTCTGTTTAAAGGACAAGAACGAGTGCACTGCCTAGCTTGTTAACGCACTTTTGTCAGCCCTACCTGTTACCAACAACATTTGAAGTCACAAGGTCCACAGCAGAAAGTGCTTGTCAGCTCCAGAGATTGTGCCCGACTTGTGGGCATACGTTCTAATAGTGCCAAGTTACACATTTGTCGATGTAAGAATAGATATCATATTTGTCGCCAAACCGTGGACTTGGAACACGAATGCTACATTCAAAAATACAATTCCAAACATTAAGTGGAAGATGATGACCAGACGAAAGGCAATTTTATCTTTTTAGATTTTGAATGCATGCAAGAGACTGGCTTGCACATTCCCAATTTCTGCGTGACTCACCAAACGTGCGAGAAGTGCATCCAAGAGCTTATCTTTAGTCATTGCCCTCACTGTTGCAAGATTTCTGGAGTACGTGAAAACATATTTTCGAGGGTGAAACACGTGGTCGATTTTGCCCAATGTATCTTAAACCCAATCATCGAGACGTGGAGTAAAATATACATCGAACGTTACGGAGATTGTCATCGCCATGCCACGGTAATGGTTCACAATTTTTCGGGATACGATGGGTAATGTCTCCTCAGATACCATACGGAACAAAGTAGTGAAAGTCCTAAAGTGACTTTGAACGGAGCCAAAATCATTTTCATGGAAGAAGGACAATTGCAGCTTAAAGATTCAATGAGTTACTTGACCATGCCTTTGAGCTGCATGTATAAAACGTTTGGAATGCCAAAAATGGTTATTTTCCGCACTTTTTCAATACCGAAGTCAATCAATATGCCGTTGTATTCCATTTGCATGAAAATCACTACTACGACCCTGACAACATGCGTACCGAACAATGTGATGCTTTGTACGCTTGGTACCAGTCTCACGTCTCGAACTCCTTCTATTTTAAAGAAGAAATGTTAAAGTATTGTTGATCTGACGTGGGAAATTTACGACCTTGCTGTGGAAAAGTTAACAAATAAATAATGGAATACGGAGGGATCAATCCTTTGAAAGAAGCTTGCACCATTGAAAAAGCGTGTTCCTTAGTGTACCGAAAATGATTCATGCCTAAAAACACACGGAGTGTCATCAGTCCTCAAACGACAAACTTTGGCAAGCGCCAATACTCAGACGTGTTGTAAATATCATTTTGGATTACATGACAGCCCATGCTCGCTTAAAATTGTGCAAAGTTTTAGAACTGTTTGGAGATTGTGTGTTGTATTTTGACGCTGACAGCTGCATCTACATTGATCGGCCGATACACTGTTACACTAACATCGAAGGAGACCGTTTAGGAGCCTGGACAGATGAGCATCATAACGACAAAATTCTAAGTTTTTCAAGTGGAGGTTCTAAAGAACACGGCTACGAATACCGGCAACACCGAATTTGTCAAATGTTTGATTTAACATAAACATCATTTGATCGATTGACCACCTCAACGCATCGTGTGGTATTACAAACGGTGGCGATTGGCTTACAGCCTCTAGCCAGAAAGTCAAAGTGATGCCAGTGTGTTTGTGGAAGGCATTCCTTGCGAAGACGACGGGATCGTGTCTGACCACAGTCAAAACTATTTGGTCATTTTTGACGACATGTTGGGAGAAGACGAAACAGAAAATAAACTGTGGTTTATGCGCAAAGGGCATCAACGTAATGCCAGTGTCAATTACATTACACAAAATTTGTTCCAACAATGTAAATCCCATCGCAACACTAGTCTCAATGCTCGTTACGTGGTCTTCACGAAAAGCTCTAGAGATAAATCGCATGTGTAAGTCTTAGCTAAAAGTTATAAACACCTTTGCTGACTCATGCGTACGATGATGCCACCCAAATCCCACACGTCTATTTACTCGTGTATTTAAAACCCACAACCTCCGATTATTTTCACGACTGGTGCGAAGACGGATGACCTGTCGTGTACACGTCGCCGCCATCGACATAACAATAACAGCAACATTAAGAATTAAAAATCTATAAAAAAAAATCAGACACTTTGACCCTGTCCCAAACATCGTAACCAAGACGTCCCTTCGATCTCATCTTCCCGTCAAATTAAGTCTTGCCTTGTTGTTACGTATATTTGATTTAAGTCATTTATTTTTATTGTTTGTTTGTAAGATTCAAATTTGACATTTTAAGTTTAAGATTCATTCATTGGGATATGACCTGTACTTTACAAATAAACATCAGGTGTTGACCTCTTTCTGACCTGGTTTCAGAGTTGTAAACAAGCTTTTAAAATGATTGGTCGATTCCAAGGACATTATGGAGCTTTGTTATAAACATCTTTCTATTTTTAATTGGGTCATACGGTGTGTACAAGATTTTTTGAACATAAATTTGTTCTAAAATATTCTAGGAGATCACGTGACCCCTTTCTTGCTTACTTAAAACAGGTATATAAATTATGTTTTGGAGCTGTTAGGATATTAAGTTGTGTCGTTTTGAGTTATTTTAAATTACCTTGGATTGGAAATTATTTTAGTTCGTTTGGATCAAGAGGAATTATTTTGTTATTTATCTGGAAAATAATAATTGTGCTCATTGAATTTCATTACCAAGAACTGACTTCATCACGTGTGTTATGTGCTTAGGCAGCAACATAGAAAGAAGTGAAAATAACAAGCTTGTAAAATTTAACAAACAATTTATTAAGTACAAATATTTTCATAAAAGAAAATAAATAAACTTACAGTTTTAGAGAATCAAGTCCAAAAATTAATCCAAAAAGTATTCACAATATAATCCACTAGTGGAATTGCAAAAGTCCTGATAATAAAATGTCCTAATAGTTCCCGGTTCGAATCTTGACGATGTAATCCAATATGGACGACGATGGCACGTGATGAAGTCAGTTTTAGTTTTATAATAATAATCCAAATGAAAATTTGTGAGCACATATTCTTTTCCAGATAAATAATAAAATAATTCCTTGCTTCAAACACAATTTCCACTACACGGTAATTAAAATATAACTCAAAAAGAAGACACAACTTAATATTATAAAAGCCCAACTTCTACGGAACTGTTCTCTCCCAAACAATAATTTAAATACCTGTTTTTACGTAAAGAGGAAAGGGGTCACGACCTTTCAGATATCTCAGAACAATCTCACGTTCAAGAAATCACGCAAACATCGTATGACTCAACTAAATTAGAAAGATGTTTATACTTTACTCCATTTTGTCCTTGGAATCAACCAGTCATTTTAAAAGTAAAGCTCTAATGTCCAATCATTTTAGAACCTTGTTTACACTCTGAAGCAAAGTCAGAAAATGAGGTTAACATCTGGTGTTTATTAACTATGTAAAAGTACAGGTCACCCCCTCTTCAATGAACGAATCTTAAAACTTAAAATGCCCAATTTAAATCTAATAAACAAACAAAAACAAAAATAAATATAAATGACTTATATCAAATATACGTAACACGTGACATCGTCTTCCGTCTTGGATGCTTCACTAAGATTCGAACTTGGAATTATTTGGACATTTACCAGGACGTTTGCAATTTCTCTAGTGGATTATATTTTGAATTATTTTTGGATTGATTTTGGAATTGATTCTTAAAACCGTAAGTTTATTTTTCTTTTCTGGAAAATATTTGTGCTCAATAAATTGTTTATTAAGTTTTTACAAGCTTTTTATTTTCGATCTTTCTATGTTACTGTTTATTTGAGCCTAAGCACGTAACACTTGTGCATCCATAAATACGTGCTCAGTCTTAGAAGCCAGTCTCAAAGAAGTATTATAACGGTTTACAGTGGCAGCATGTCAATTACAGCAAGGCATCATCCACATCCCACATCAAACCAAACGCTTTTTTTATAGAAACAAAAGTAGCCTTGACGCAACTGGCCGATCCTCGCATCGACACTCAAACCACCAAAAAGCGAATCATTTTGAAATCTGTAGGAAGCGGTTCTCTAGAAGGTGTCAAAAATGGAATCCTAATGCTCGCAATGTGCTCCCCAAGAAAAAACCCACTCCCATAAAAAGACAAACGAACCTAATAGAAAACAAGCAATTGTGTCAAGAACAGATCACAGAAACAAAAACTAGAGAAATAAACTTTCTCAGTAGAGAGCTTCAGCCGCAAAAAGGCACTTTGACCACGACGCAACATTACATTTGTAAACCAGGACCTGCAGGGACGGTAACCGCGTCTCTAGTTGCCTCGGGTTTATCCACTTCTCCGTTGCTGGTGATGCCAGCCAAACCTAATTTGGCACACGTTCTTTCTCAGTTCTCAGTTTGATGAAACATTGGAATCCTGCGTCTACCAAAATTTCACCTCCAGCGGTGACATCCTTCTAATCTTCTTTGACATTAGTGGCAGCTGCTCACAAAGTAAATGCCCCAAAAGTCAAAGTCCAATAAAGATCAGGCACATTACAGAGTTTACTGGATTCGTCGATAAAAGGATTGTCCCGATTTAGTCTGTTGCGAACCCGTCCACGACGTATGTTACCTGTCATCAAGTTGATACAACGCAAAGACAATCAGTTGCGGTAAAAGATGTGAATCAGCTTTTATGTGTGTCTTAGCACCCAAATATATCCCTTTAAAGAACTGCATACACCCCTCTGGCTAAAAAAAGGAACAAAAACAAAAAGACTGCCTCTTCGTTTAGTCACACATGGGAACGTGTTCGTCCTGTCGAACGCTTCTCCGCCCATGCGAAAAATACTCATTCAAACTATCATCGATACCGTGGGCGAATGTTGTTTAAATGTTTTGAAAGGCAAGATACCTTTGTCTTGACATCAGAGAAAATGCTTAGTCAAAACATCGACAAGTTCGTCGTTAAATGGTCCAATAGAAAATATCCATCCGTAAAGGAAAAAATGGTACAACGCGGAGGTTTTTTGCAACTGTTGTTTACTCCTGTGATAGCAGCTTTAATGAGAAAAAACAGCAGGCACCGTGTTGTCCGCTACTTCACTAAATCTGTGCATAGGAGTGATCGCCCAGACTTCCTATTGCCTTGCTGAGTCCTGTACCTCAGATGGGTCTGTATCATATTTCATTGTTTTGCTCGAATACTCTGCCCAGTTTGTAGAGCTTTCGATACAACTGATGGTCAGTGAAGTTATTATCCATTGTATCTAGTGATCTCAGAGTCCTTGTTGAAAGTTTACCTCCACATGTGTCACGTTTGTTTTCAGTAATGATCCCAGACAGTTATTGAGTCTGTGTATTGTTGAATGCATTCTTGCATCACAGTTTCTGGAATACGTCACATTTTAGGTAAAGAAACACTGATATGTTGACGGCATCACATTACTCTGTGTTTGTGTTCAGTTGCAGTCATTCTACAACATCACATGAAAGTTTCATTTTCAGAACTTCTAGCAGGATACTCTTATCATTTTCTGTCATGTTAAGATGAGTCACTCGATGAGGGCATAGCAATGATGATCACATCCGCTAGCAGTTAGTACTTCCTACCAGCATACCTTTGAAAAATACCGCATTTTGAGCAGTCCTCTGAATAACAACGCAGAGTAGCATCCAGTACTTGGGGATTTAATTTTTGTAACATCACCATTGTTGTCCTACATCACTTGCTTGAAGATCAAACAGCAACTAACAATTTTCTATTTGTGCCCTTTCCTTTGTCTTGTTATTATTGATGGACACATGTTTTCACTAAATATTGCATAACTACCGCAAACTGTAAATAACACAAATGGACGGTGTTAGTCGTTTTACTTCTCACATTGGATACTGAATGTTGTAAGCATCTTTTCATTTCAACTAAATATTCTTCAGCATGGGATAACTAAACATTATTTGGAACGTTTTTGATTTATCGTCAACGGTAGTTATTTATATTAGGTTTTACCAGATATATTTTGAATCTGTATATTGCTGACGAATTTAAAACTGAAGTTATTATATTATGGGGGTGGGGGGGGCGGAATGGGGCCGCAGGCTAAGCGTTCGAACATTAGCGGGAAATCGTACTGATAGCTGACAATTTTCACATATTCATCACGTTTAAACTCGTGGTGGTGCGGTGTTGTACTACCTCGGGTTCGAGAGGGTGCGAAAAGTGAGAAAACCGTCATTGAAGGGTACCCCATGAAGGGACCCCATGCATGAATATAAACTTGCACAAAGAAACATATATTACCGCTCCGGTGGCCTAGTGGTTAGAGCGTCCGTCGCAGTAGCGGGATTTCGTGGGTTTGATCCCGGCGGAGTCATTCCAAAGACTTACAAAAATGATACTAACAGCCGTCTCGCTTGACGCTCAGCATTACGAGGTTAGCGATAGGACTGGATGTCCTGGTGTCAGGATAATGTGACTGGGTGGGACATCATGCTACATGTATGCGGCATGATACCCCAGTGCTATACATCACTATAAAATACCACACAGCAGACATTGTAGCGATTTGACTGAAAAATTGTTAAAAATCCTAATCAAACAAACAAACAAAGAAACATAACTGGAAATCAATAAGTAATTAAACCTGGTACATACAAAAACTCTGTTTTTTAAGCATTTTTGCTGTTTGCCAAATATAATAATTAACTATATACAACGATTGGCTACTGAAATAGAGCGTTTGCGCGTTATTTTCACCCACTTGCTATGGTGTTCATAGCCCAAAAATATTCACATTTTATAGCACATAAAAACATCATGGTGTGCCACATATAGTTTAAGCTACTGTTCGTCGGTTATTCCAATGGTTTGTTCATGTAATTTGTTGCGTCATTTTCTGACACTCTATGCGCTAATTTGTCAGGTCACTCTCTCCGGTTCCTTCATCGAATCGATGAAATATACCTGTTATTCGCTCGTTTCAGCTGCCTCTATTTTGTATTATGCTATGACGTGAATTACTGGATTTTCGAAGAGAAATAACTTTGATAATTCAAAGAAGTAATACACAGTGGTATCTCTGGGACAGATGACACAACGGTTGGCGATTTAAGATGGATTTGCACCAGGTTATCAAAATTAGCGGCCGAATCTTTAAATTGTTTACCTGGAAAGGGCGAAAGAGAGTTAACTGGAATTCTTCTTCCTGTTCTACGCCGGCCAGCTTTGAAACAACGTTTTGTTTTCTTTCTCGCTTCTGTTTACATTTAAGTAATGATGAATGTAGTATGAAGAGCCAAGGAATGGCCATTTAAAGCAATTAATGAGGGTCCATCATAGAATTGCATAAAATGGCAATCACGTGACGGCGGTTTATGCAAAAACAAAGGACGTTTTAATGGTGTAACAAGACAGCTGAGAAAAAAATATTATAATTGTTCTCGTTTCCAAAACAAGGAAATGAAGAAAGACACACGAACTGAACAGCCAATACATGTTGAAGCACAATAATAGAGGCGAAGATAGACAACAATGACATATGTCATGAAAACCAGCACAAAATGGAAGAGCTGTGTCAAGCCTTTTAAGCGATAGCGGTCATCGTTCCAGAATGTTAATAATTTGATGGTCTACGACGACCTGATGTGAGACAAACAAGCAAATCCACCTCGAATATTTTCTCGAGACAGACATCAAAACACGGATGCAATTATTGTTACTCAGCGATAGAATGAAATAACTAAACTCACCAGAGATAACTACAACCTTTTGGCGATATTGAATGGAGTTGATACGCACTCGCTAAGAAATATTCGCCAATCTTGGCGCTCTGGCAATATGGAAATAAACAATTAACATTTTTTACCCACACGAACAAGCGACCCTACATGGATTTGTCATGATAAATTTACCTGACCCCAACTCGAGGTATTGCCATGGTCTCGATACAAGTTTTTCTTGAGACAGCAACCCACATTTTCCACCGCTAAAACACACATACTCATTCATTTGTCGTCCCTTCTGCTGGGAGTTTAGCACTGGGGATGGGGGGGGGGAGGTCATGCCAGAGACATTTATGATGTCCCACCCAGTCTCATTATCTTGACGCGAGTAAAAGTCTTAGGTATGCTTCTGCTGGGGTATGATCTCGTGGCCTTCCACATCCGAGGCTGACTCTATAACCATTAGGCCACCGGAGAGATAATTAAAATGTGAAATTTAGAACAACGACGTTGAACTCAAATCGAAGAGACATGAGTGATCAACTTTGTGACGACAGCGTAACACCCATTAATATGCATCTCCTCACCAAGTTTCATGATTCTTGTTAAATATATATGGGTATATAATGGAAGCTGAAAACATATGTTATCGTTTTCTAAACACTAACGCCCAATGAAAGCCAGTAATATGTAACATTTGAATGATTCTAGTATGATGCTTTTAGAATGTTGAGAGCTTGGTGAATAAACTATAAAATCAAATTTAACCAGTCAGTAAAGTAAGAGTCAATAGGGACTAGCTTTATAATGAGGGACTAGTATATACTAATAAACATTTACTTGCCACGTTTAATGATTCCCAGTCTAGGTATATTAATACAAGGTGCTAACTACGGAATAATGTAAGCAGTGTTGTACAAGTGACTTAAATATGTTTGAACTGTTGGCTCCTTGAGTTCAATTTTCAGGAAGAGTGTGATTTTAAGCTCAATACATATTGTTTTCTGGGACATATGTAGAAGCAATATTGTAAATCTAGTGAAGTTGTACAACTGCAAATGCAATTATACGTGATAACCCTGAGACATACACTGGGTAAATTACAATAGTTCTACTCTACTTTGCGTCGGTGTACTAATACCTATGCGAGAGTTTTGTGTGGTGAGGCACCACTCAAATGTTGTTAGATTGTTAAAAGATAACAGTAAACCTTGCTTCGAGTTTCTTATTTTAACTTATATTGTTAAAATTATACTTAGAACTATAACTACAGTTATTGTTTGAATACAAAACATTTTGTACTTTGAAAAAAAGCTGAACAAATTGTATATCTTTATCTTTAAGTGAAACATTACTTAAAGAAAGATTCTAAATTATCTTTCTTTATTTCCTAATATTGTGTTTCTGATTGTGTCACCCATTGGCACCAAGGGAAGTACATACGATCGGCAGTCTGTTATATTCCAGTTTAAAGTTGTATTCGTACACCCAAAATATCTCAGAATAGTTTCACATAAATACTGAAGGAATCATCTTTTTAATTATGTTAAACAGCTTTGGCATTGGTTATAGGAAGTGTGTATACGGCCTTGAACGCTCATAAGAAAAATTAAATTGATCGGAAAGGAACCAGTCGCGAGGTATTTCATATTGTGGCTGGATCTTTACATTGTACCACCATCCTCCCCTTATAGATGGAGCATTTTCCTTCCAATTCTAAGGAATATGCTTCATCATAAAATAAAGCTATGTTAATTCGGATAATTAAATGTTGTAACAACACAACATTCGTGATGAAAAAAAATACAAGCAGTTGTAGAAATTCAAACACATTGTAATGTACGAGTTTCAAGTAATCCACATTTTTTAATCAGCCGGATACATATCCACATCAGTGGAGATACTATCCTAAATGACAATACGGAAGGCCTGACTAATTATGTATATATATATTTTCTAGTTTTGAGGTGAACGAATTATAATACTGAAACATTGACTTTGACAATATACTCAAGTGGCAAATCACTTCAATCATTTTGTTTGAAATTGTATTTATTGGATTGTCACTGCTGGTCTTCGTATAACAACAGTTCTACCCCATAAAGCAAAGAAAACAAAAAATAAACAAAAGGGAATACCATGTGGATTCTTTTGACTGTAGGTTTATTGCTCTCGGTATTAAAATGGATAAAGCTATATATTTGTTGTCATTTTGTTCTTTCGTTAGTTTGTGTTTTCTTACACATATGTTACAGTCTAAATATTCTACTTCACGACATTTATCAGTTCTAGGCTGTAGATGCATATTCAACTGTGCATCTGATCCATGTAATAACCAGGTTAATACAAGCCACTTTGTATATAATTGAGTGAACTAAGTAATGTTCAGCATTCGTATATAATAATTTCGTTTTGGACTCCATGTGACTTACACGAATTCGACTTTGTTTGAAACTGCGTCTAAATTTTGTTAGTCAACCAGTCAAGTTGCGTTTTTTTTAAAAAATTATTTCACTATAACCGAATTTGTATTTGTCTTGGGTGTTTGTAGCACACTACATATCTTTATCCTGGTTTTTCTTGACTCAACAAACGTAATGCCTCTCTCATCAATGCACATATGATTTACTTTGACCTTCGTGTCGACCTTGAATGACTTTTGTTGTTTTTGTATCCGATCTTTGTTGGTCACTTTCTGCTTAAAGCGTCTACTTAACTGATCAAACGTTTGTGCATTTGGCTGCATCGTTGAAGTTTCAGTCTAATACAAACTTTGTATAGGACACTTACACCTTATAGAAATTGGATTCGTGTTTACGTGTAGCAAGCGCGTGTACCCTAAAAAGTCAGATATTGTACCAATTTACAGAAATACATTCACGTATACTGTTCTGTCATGCATGTTGCTAGATAAGTGTAGTGACAGAACTTAACAAATGCACCTACGACATATTAATCTTTCCCATGATGTGATGATTTAAGGGTGAAATTCTTCCTAACTCCATTCTGGCAAACATACCGTTGCCCAACATACTTGACATAGTGTCTATATTGACGTTTTACGTTTTAGGACCAGGCGCTCTTAGTAGATAGTGATGGAAGGTAACTATTGCTAACTAAGCACTGTCCTACTAGTAATAATTCATATTTATACGGAAATTTAAATTAACACGTTATCGTTACATAACAAATTTGCTCCTGATAATAATGTTCGTTTATTTGCTTTATGTATCTAATCAATATCCGCAGTATTGATAAATCATGTTAAAACATGTAAGGTACGTACATAACCTTGATGTTGACATAATGCATATTTAGCTTGCTCTTTACGATTAAATCATTCGTATGGGACGAAGTATTCATTGGGCGTTTTTCTAGCAGACGATTGCTTCTGTGGCGAATATTTCATACAAACTGGTAAGTTATTTATCCCACTATAGTACAAATCGTAATTTGAATTAAGTACTTTAATGGCGTATCATTCCGTTACTAAGAAACTAACACCACTCCTGTGCATGATCTTTTGAAAATACTTGAACAATCATCCGTGAAACAAATTTTCAACATTACGTACGTGACTAGTTTGTAATAAGTATCTTAGTTACTAAAACAATGATCAAACTTGAGTCCATTTCACCTTCTTTTTAGGTAGTGTTAGTCGATTATTGAAAGTAACAAAGAAACGTTTGGCTTAGAGAAATATTATTTTTGTTGCAAAGATGAACTATCTGCTTTTATGTCTGTAAAGGGTAGAAGGTGATAGATGTAACAAACGATTACTGGTTCTCCAAGGCGAACTCTCTCCATGCACTACGACATCAAATAAATTGTATCGATTCGATATCATTACATCAATAATATCTTTCTAGCTTATTTGCCGTCCAATACAAGTAATAATCATAGCCAAAATGATACGATAATGGTTATTAAATCATTATATATCTAGAGATATTTGAACGCACGTACACTTCATCTAGCACATGTTCAAGTATAAACAACCATTTCCAAATGTCGATCTTTTTTAATTATGTTTCCTCTGTCGGTAAGGCATTTCTTGCGGTCCTCGTCATCATCAACAATCTATTCTGGGTCAATGCCTTTGCCAATAGGATCAGTTTTCAGGTTACACGATTTTCTTGGTGTTTATATTTGGATTTTTCTGATTAAATAATACATTTTCTATGTGGGTGTAGTAACTATAAGTGTTCATGCTGTTACTCGGATATGATCCAGTCTAGCATTTTGCTTTTTATTTATATTGCTGGCTTCTAACCATTTTTAATTTGAGATTTATTTAGCTTATATTCAGGTTACTCAGGTTAATGCAATTTTCAGTTTTCCCATCGGTCCTGAAATCGATGGGAGCGGTCATAGTGATTGCAAAACACTTGATGATATCTTACCCACTAGGATTGGAGTATTTTGATCGTGGTAGACATTTATATCAAGCACGGTGATATCTGTCTTGAAATAGTCGCAAGAATATCGGTATATTAGGTTTTGTTTTTAGCTTGTAGTCAAACATGTTAAGTCTCTTATTTTTCAATATCTCTACTTCGTGTCATGTCCATGGTGTTTTCTTGCTTTTATATTTCCCGTCATGTCGCGTCTGAGCTTTTTCGTGGGTCTTCATTCAACTGTTTCAATAGACATGCAATGTGGTTTTATAGTTGTGTCTTACATTCTAAAAGACTCTTGTCCTGTCTGACACAACATATTTCTTGTCTAAATAAACATATTTTCCGCACCAGTAACGCTTGCTTATGGCTATCACGTTGTGGAGAAGTTGGTGTGAAGCTTCTGCCTTTGGTGGACGAATGGTTTCAAGACGAAAGGCCGACTTCAACATACTGACAAAACCGTCTTGTAGATGTCGAGACACACGTCTGTAAAAGAGATATTTTGGTTCAAGTCACCACTAGAGCATCGCTTGCAAAACAGATTTCAAGACGAATCCCCTTTGAAACACAAAATTGAGACCTTCATTTAATTTGATTGCGTATCCAAAATATTGGAAGAATCGCTTATTGCGATTGATGATGATAACTAGTTTGTTTTGTCACCCAGAATAGCAAATAAAGTCAGAAATATCGGACATAAAATGTATTATCCATTACATATCAGCAATTTTATAACTGTTAGCTGGTACCGATGATTCAAGATACATTCTGATAAACGTCGTTGAAACGTGCTAATACACTTGCCTTGGTTTCATAAAATTAATCATGAGAGAGTGCATGTATTGTGCCTAAAACGCAACTTGAAACTGTCGACTTAGAATATGCATTCCTTAGTCAATGAGATTTTGAAGATGTTGTGGAATACTTTATTTATAGACGGCCCTAAGAGCTTGTATTAACTCGGAACCCAGCTTAGATATCAGAGTTAGTGCCAATAAATACCTTTAAAACACGTCTCACATAATTAGATACTTTAAACCCTAATTGCACGAATCCATGCAGGGAAGATTAGAATAATCTGCTTCGTGCTGATAATTGATACCTCTATCCAAGTCTCGTGTTTTGGAAATTTGCGTCGAATCACTTTGTGAAGTGTATATATGGATCTCTTTTGAAGCGTCATCATACGCTTCATTGAACTATGAACAGTTTAGATTGTTCAATATATACTTGTGATGAATCCTTATACATGTATATTGATGAATCTGTGTGGGTGTGACTGTCCCTGCAACACTCATCGTCGTTGTTGTGGATGTTTTTGCTGGATGTGGTAAGAAGTCTCACATATATTCTCTTTTCCAAATCCCCCTCTACCCTTTGGTTCTATCTGTCTTCAAAGTTTAGCAAGAACTGTACATGCCGATCTTGCTGAATCTTCAGGAGCAATGGTTTCGCACATTCTCGTATTGCCAGTGTTTACGGCCTTGTACTGAAGCTGGGAACATGATTGATCAAATTCACCACACAGGGTCTAAGTATTGATGTTGCTCTTGGTTTGTATGTCCCGATGTTCGTGTAGAACGCGTTGAAACAAATGCGCTTTCCTTCAAGTGCAGGAACGCTTTTTCCACTTTTGTTTCGCAAAGCAGGAGATTGCTTGGTATATCATTGCGGAAGACGCCATTGTCATAGTTGCCATTTTTCTTTGGTCATGAAATTGCAGTGTCGTACATCGAGGGTTTGGTCTCTCGTCTGAAGCATTCCGGCGAAAAGTTTGAGAAAGTTAAAACAGTTGTCCTGCTGTTGCAGTTTCTGTTTCTGTTTCGATCCATCAAAGACTATTTCGTATGTAAGCTAGTAGTGTCGTGCACCGCAGTAGTCGTAAGCATGTGGAATATGTTCTTTCCTTTTATAGAGTAAGGTCTTTTATCATTTATGTCATTCGAGATTGAAACGGGATTCTAGTTTAAAACTGAGTTATTGATTCATATTAAAATTGGACCAGTTGTCGCTTCTATCGCACGAAAAGACTTTTTCTTTCACCGTTGGAAAAGCACTGATTCCATTTTGGTCACTTGAATGTTCTTAATTTATCAAATCTCAAAGGACGTGACAATGTTGTCATATTACCTATTTGTCTTCCTCAAAGGAATGATTCCTTTCAACACGTTCAACTAATATTTGGACAGATTATTCTGGATTTTCCTGAGATCCTTTTGAACCATCTGCTTTCGCGTTGGTTGTTGTTATTTTATTTAACATCAACAAAGCATCCTGTAGTCAACATATACATAAATAGTTAGCTTGTTCTACTTTAGTCTTATCTTCATCATACAATATGCGAGTCAGGAAGTTCTCAAAACGTATCAAGCGAAGTTGCAATATCCTTAAATGCATAACAGTACAAAATATTTCCATGTACTCATCATATGTCTAATTCGCTACGTGTTGAGAAAAGCGTTTCTATTGGGTCACATACGTTTCATTAAGTTGTGTAATGCAAGGCACGCATTTACTATGAGCAAATATCTTTCCTGAAATATTTAGGTTTCATATTTATACAGTGAATCTAAATCGGTCTACAACCCCCATCTTAATTTTAACTATAATTTCTTATCCATCTTTCATCAATATGTAACTTTTTATGTCATTACAGAATGCAATATAGTTATTTCCATTGAACCAAATATATGCAGCTTCATCTAGAATATTTCTCACAAATGTTTTGATCAAAACCCATCTACCGAGCAACATGCCTCCGGAATGATGGTACTTTAGAAAGCACGATAAATACTTTGCCATTTAATTCATTTTTATAGCGTATATATTTTATGACTAACTCTGATCTGGGCGTTATATTGGTCGAATAGGTACCGTGTATTATACCGGTAGCCTATATTTCCTGGTCATATGTATGGTGCATATCAATGTTAGAGAAATATTTCTTTCCATTATTTATAAGTATCTATGACGGGAATAATCTCGAGCAAGCATTCAGTCGAATATAATTGTATATTTAATCGTTATAGTCAAAAAGGCCTAGAAATCTGAGATTGTAACATGATTCTAATCTCATGTATAGAAAGTAAGATTCAATTAATCTCTTGTAATGAAAGTAAGTTTCAAAAAAATCTCATGTAATGAAAATTACTCAATTATACTCAATTGAAACAACATATGACACGTGACTCATTCAGTAATTTGTACAGCCGTATGACTCATAAAAACTTGTAAAGAATTTTGCAAACGTTTCCATGACAAACCACACAATTCTCCTAACTTCTTGGATTGGCTCTCACATGTATTGGCCACACACACCCTTCATTGATCCACCATGCGCACAAGTTTACAAATCCACCGTTTCGCCTTAGTATGGCCTTGATAGTCAAATCATCCTCCATCCCATACAGACACACAGACCGCCAGACCGACATCTTGATATACCTGCACACTCATAGAGATATAATAAATCCAAACTGGTATTATGGACAGGTACGGAATTAAAATATATAAAATCATGTTACTAAATCTAACTGCTAGTAACAATTTGTAACAATTCAAAAGTTCACAAAGTTTCACATCCGCTTAGTGGTATAGATATCATTTCACGCAACGACATTAAAACCTGAATATGCTTCACACACAAAATTTATGTAACACTTACCCCTATGGATGAGAAACAAAAACGGAGAACCCACACTCCTTGATAAAATCAAAAAGACCAGCGTGTAAGTTAGAAAAGAAACTTGCCCTAAATATACAGGATAATGAGTATTAGCAAGGGTAAAATACCCGTGCATACCGTGTTTTAGTGTCTATATCCTTACAAGATCTACGACGGGATACATGCTAGTTCAGCTGCTTAACTAGAAAAACAACTATACACCCTAGGTAACGTTTTTCGCATGTACGAAAAAAAGGTCAAATCGTTCTAGGGCGAAAGCAAGTTTTACTTGCCTTATTATGTGACAGAGATGTCAACATACATGTCGCTTGCAATTATTCTACTCTATCCGATATAAGATGGTTCAGCTGTTTTTAAAACGTTTACTGATATATGAAATGTTTACATAATTCTTTAATGTCCTCCACATTATTCAGGGTATTGATTAATCCAGCCTGAGAGGCATGTTTTGTAGCAAACATTTTTTTGTGCTCACAACAAACCTTACTACTAACGTTTTTCATATGTTTGTGCGTTCAGCCAAGAAGTTTCTTATTTTCTTAAAAAACATAATGTTGAATGTTTTGCATGCTGATCGTCTTCGAAGAAGAACCAATGTCATTCCAAACATAATGATATATTAGATTATGACTCTGTGGCGTTAACCTAAGTAACACAAAAATAAAAAAAAATAAACATTAGAGTAAAATCCAACAAACTATTTAATTTTCCTAGTTAAAAGTGAAAATGTTAAAGTAACTTACAGTAATGTGAATTAATTATGAAATAGTAGCAACATTTATATCGCAAATAGAGAATGATAGTCTTCCAAATTAACTCCGGGTATTTGATTGTGCTGACATACCAGTAATATTGAATGTGCTGAAATGCTAGTAATATTAATGCATGATAATGACATTGTTAAAAACTTCTTTGACTGAATAATCCCAGCATATTGTTTAGATCAAACAATCATGCCAGCACACTATGTAACATTTGGATCCCAATTAATCATTTTAAAAGCTAATTACAATATATATATATATGATTTTTGTCACAATCCTTAATCATACGAATGGAAAATTACTCAAAACTGTAAACATGTTTTGATTTATCACACTATAATTAGGTACCTCTTTTTAAGTCCTGAAAAGTTTATCTTTGAGTGTTGAAACCTTTCGCATTTTATTTTTGCACCGTTTGAGTAACTTTCGACAAATGCCCTAGTCTGGTCACAGTGATCTAGGCCTTGTTTCTTTCACGACAATTAATGAATACTCTACAGTTAAGATTTTACGCTATTCTTATATTCTGACCATCGTAACAAGTTTATTATAGCAGCCTAACATTTTGTATGTCAGGACAAATCATATCAACCATATACTCGGATGGTCATTCCCATTGTTGTATTCATTAGTTCATATAAATCATGATTTACATATACAGAATTATATGTGCCGCAGCTTATGTTGACGGTTTATGTTAATAAGAATATATGGACTCGATAAACGTGTGAGAACGGTATTAGTATTACCTTGCTAGATGAGGAATGAATTTCCGATATACACTGCCGTCATCATTATCAGCTCATGATGTATTTGTGCTTCAACTTACCACTCTAACACAGTGATGGCAAATTACAATCAAAGTTTATGTTAGCAACATTAAAAAAACATGACAGGAGGACTGCTTGTACTGATTGATATGATCCAATACCAAGACAAGCTGACACAGAAAATTCAATTTATTTTGTAAAAGAATACACTCAGTTATTAGTTCGCTAGTCAATATATAGTTTTAGTTCAGTATCGTCATATCATTGTTCACGAGATTCGATGTGCGCTATTGCTATAGATGGTTTGGGTTTTGCATTGGTATTATCCTATCCCTGCATGCGACAAGTTCTCTCAATATGCATACTAATCCTGAGCACTACCTAGTACAATGTAAAACACAAACACGATGATTGTATGTTGTAATGCTTAACACAGAAAAAAGGTAATTCGTCACAAACACTGTCCATTTAGCTACATTATCCCACTACGGTACTAAGATCACGGTGAGTTCCAGCTGCAAAGAGCCTTTCGAGATTACTAGCAAACTAATGTCAAGGAACAAATGTACACCACTTCCATCTACATTCTCTCCAGTACACCTTCCAGACCTGTTTGCAAATTTCTTCCATGACAAGGTACAGACTACTAAAGATAGGGTTGACAACACAGTTTCAATTGACTCATTACCATACAGTTGCGATACAGAATTTCAGCGACAACCGTTGGTAGCATTTGAACCTGTCTCTATGGATTCAGTACGGACAATCCTGATGTAGATGTAATCCAATTCCACAAACACTGCTTTTGAGTGCTTACATCCAATATTGTCTCCATCTACTGATGTTATTAATACCCCTCTGTCTCTCATCCGGGGAATTCACATTATTTTTTAACCTGCCATTGTAAAGCTTCTGCCGAGGAAACCAACCCTCGACCATAACAATAAAAGAACTATCGACCAGTTTCTAATCTCCCGTTCATTAAAGACATCTTAGAAAAAGTTGTTCTAAAACAACTTGCATTTCATCTTAATTCAAACAGTCTTTTTAGTAATGTACAGTCTGCATATCGCCCTTGCCGCAGTACTGAAAATATTTTTCTTGAAAAAGTAGTTAATGACATTCATTCTGCGTTGGATAGCGGAAAGATTACTCTCCTCAACCTCCTTGATTTGTTTGCAGTATTTGACACAATAGACCATGCTATATTACTTCACCGTCTCCAGCATGTATTTGGCATTCACAATACAGACTTACAGTGGTGCAAGTCCTACTTAGTCAGTAGGACACAAATTGTATCTGCAAATGGAATACACTCCAGCCCAGTTGATTTATGTTGTGGAGTTCCACAGCGGTCTGTTCTGTGACCTATTTTCATTCGATACACTCAGACGCTATCAAGTGTCATAGAACACCATCCAGTTTCACCGATTGTACACTGATGACACACAAATATACAAATCTAGACATCCAACTGATGTAGATGCTGCCATTCATGGAGTAGAGAGGAACATTTCTGATGTGAAATCATGGATGGCGTATGTAACAAGCTGCAGATGACTGAAGATAAAACTGAGGCCATTCTGATCAAAACACGAAGACTTTCTCTTTCAAATCCGTTACCTCAAACAATAATTATCAGCAACACCAACAACAAATTCATACAATCAGTGCGACAGCTCGGTGTTACTCTGGACAGTACTCTCACATCTCATGCATGCATACATACATACATACATACATACATACATACATACATACATACATACATACATACATACATACATACATACATACATTATAAGCATGAATATGTATATAGCAATGTATGTAATTATGCGTAAATGTATTACCAAAGACAAAAGCGATTTGGTTTTTTAAGATCACGGAATAACAAATTTGATAATCTTCGCTTAAAAGCATGCATACAAACATATAAACTTTGTGTCATCATGTATTCACCTCGTGAACGATTATCTTGTCCAATTCAGACCAGTAATAAAAAAAAAATCCTGCCCGTTCCCAATCTTAGCAACATGAAATCAGTTCGTTATCTCTCAGACCACTCAGTGCATACTAGTGCAAATATTGTATTCACTTATCTACCTGTTTCCTTGTACCTCTCAACTAAATTTATAAAGGAAATGAATACAGATATACAAATGCTCTGAACATGGTGATTTCATTCATCAGCTTATGATTCCAAATCTGACTCCTTGTGACAATTCAGATTAGCATCATGTTCGTGTTAATAGTGATGCTCCGTATTTGGGACCATGGGACATACCATTGAAAATAGTGGATAAATGTATAGGGACAATGGGAATTTAGCATGGAGATGGTACACTGGGGACCATGGGAATTTAACATGGGAATGACGCTTGGGGGACTGGGGATTTAAACATGGGTGATGTCATGTGATTTATAGGAACAAAGGTTTGTATGGACAATGGGGTTTATAGGAACAAATAAATGATTGACATACACAAACAAAATTATAAAACAAAAATATGTTTTGGCAATGAGTGTATCTTATTGAGGCAATTAAGTGACCGTGAAAGGTGCCATTGGTTTCTTCCGTTTACTTTCATTCTGTCCTCCTCATCTTCCACTTTCTTCTAAGTTTGTCTATTAACTTATATTTCTTCGTTTAATTTTGGGGTATCCAGTCTGGATGCCTCATGGCTCTAAACCGTTCCTGCACCTTTATCATATTTTCATAAATTCTTTGAAAATTTGATGTTTTCTTTCCATGTTCTTTTTTCATTCTCTCTTTCGCTATGGCAGTCTTTAGTTTTACCACTTTCTTTTCCATGACGTTTCTCACAAGATTCTCAATCATCTATATATCAGATGCTGACCAAAGCACAATTCTTATGGGCATGTCCTCGATCTCCTATAAACAGTTCTCAAACACTGCCATTAAATATACAGCCTCCCTCAATATTGAAAAGCGAAGAACCCTTTCATTTTAATATCCTAATCAAATCATATATCTTTGTCCAGATCTCTTTCTGTTTTTACGGTTGATACATGCTTTGTCACTAAATCTAGACTGGTTTGTTGCATCCATGGTCTTAAGTAGAAGATTCTCAAGCTCTTAACGTCTACCAACCAATGCCAAGCATTTTTCAAATCTATCACGGAGCTCAATCTTTTTTGTGTAAATGGGTCGACGAGGAGAGGTTGACTGACTGACTGACAGACTTTGTGATTAAAAATCGCCTGTGCCCATTCGGGACGCTGTGGATTCTGTAATTTATCGTGTGTTGTGGTTTATTGGAGATTAGATCCATACCTCCACACATATTCAAGCAATCACAATATTGTACTCAATTTTGTCCGATTGCGGGCTAATAAAGCCTCACGGGACATTATATAAATGGGAATTATATCACACGCATATTCATCGCAAAGTAGTTTGTACCGTTTTAAGAAGCTCGTTATGGATTAATATCCTACTCAAGTTGCCAAGCGGGTTCCGTGCGTCTAAGTCATCGGGGAACCTGATATTAGGCGACTAGGAATATGCTTACACACAAAGTCTTAAGCGCCCTAAGCGCATGGATGTTTCTGTATCCATGACTGAGTTTGCATTTTGCTGTCATGCTGCAGTTGGAATATAGACTGTGCAATTGATTGTAACTATGACCGCTCCGGTGGCCTAGTGGTTAGAGCGTCCGCCGCGGAAGCGGGAGGTCGTGGGTTCGATCCCCGGCCGAGTCATACCAAAGACTTACAAAAATGGTACTAACAGCTGCCTCGCTTGACGCTCAGCATTAAGAGGTTAGTGTTAGGACTGGTCGGCCTGGTGTCAGGATAATGTGACTGGGTGGGACATCATGCTAAATGTCTGCAGCATGATGCCTCAGTGCTAGACATCACTATAAACTGCCTCACAGCAGACATCGTAGCGATATGACTGAAAAATTGTTAAAGCTACGTTAAAAATCCTAATCAAACAAACAAACAATTGTAACTATGATGTGTATGAATTTCGACCTGGATGTGTGTAAGCTATCTAGTCCACCCTTTGCTGTAGGGGGAGGGGTCTGTAACCAGGCTGGTAAATGGTTCGCATTAGATTTCGGAAGCAAGGATATGAAGCAAAACAGACCCTTACACAAACTTCACAACACATACAAAACATCAATAAGAGAAACATAAAAGCACACCATAACAAACAAAACACAGTATAAGTCATACCAACATTTACTGTAGAAGGGAAACCCATATTTAAAGACATACCCAACACAATTACATGCAATCAGCAAACATACAACACATACTATCAGTAAGTAGTTATTGTCACACTACAAAACCCTCATATAAAAGCACACACTATAGCAGGGAAAGACATTGTATAACCGCAATACACACACCATGAAACAAATAAAGAAATTCATCCATACAGAATAATTCATTATTGACCAGTCACACTTTTCTAGAAATGGTTTGGCTCTGAAAAAGAGCTTTTTGCTGCAGTGGACCTGGTTAATGCCCGCATCTGCCAGGTTTAGCACCACAAACATAGCGACGACTTGAATTATTCACTCAAGGCAATGTAAAATGATAGAAATACACAATGTTTGTGTCTCAAAGCTATAACTGCGTCAGCCAGCTGCGTAGCAAAACAAGAGACTAAATGTTCTATTTGTTCTGACAATCTCGAAATCATTATGTCCTCTTCGACTTTTGCTTTTACTTTATTGTCTGATTCAAAGGTTTGCTCGTCCACAATCTACAAAGAGGTTCCACATCCATAGAGGGATCAAATTCTACCATAGCTACACATATCCTAGAATCACTTCTAGAGTATTGTAAATTTTGCATTCAAGATTAAATAAATAAAGGGATTTATATAATCCCGTGAAGGCGTTCCGCTCAAAATGTGACTGATGTAATTTCTCACTTTAGGTAACACTGGTACATGTTGTATTTATATTCGGGCTTCTTGGATGATGGTTATATACTCGTTCACATTTTCCATTAAATGGAAAACGGTACTGCTTCGATTCAGTCTCAGGAGGATATCAACTGCGTTCAACAAATACTTATATTGCAACCACATGTCCAAACGCAAACTATCTATAATGTCTAAACTGAGCCTTTGCAGGATTGTCACAATTGTGCCTTTGATTTTCAGGTCTACATACTGTGCAAGCATCGATATGAGTGTTCTTGGCTTCTTTCCGTTGCGTCAAGAGATTTTCTAGGTACGCTCTGAAAGGGTTAGCATCAACGCCGCTGATAACTAATTTGCTCTTATAATACAAATCCACTTCGCTTAACAACGAATTAAATTATTCACCAGTGCGTCCTTGACATTAGCACCTGCAACTGTGTTGTCCGTTTTGAGAAGAACTTTGATTTTCAGGTACAAGAAACTGCTATTCAGATCGATGCAATTTTCGATCCATCCTTTCATGTCAAATTGGATGGGGACTGAGGGTGGCATAAACTGGATAGTATTCTACCCATTTGGATTCTTGCATTTCATCATTGTGGGAGGCATGGCAAATTCAGTGTTGACTTGGAACACGCGCGATACTATATGTGCATTATTTGTTCTGTTTAATAATTAACGACATGTAATTATTTGGCTGTTTTTCTTTTCCTATTCTTTCTCTCAAAGTGTTTCTAACCGCTGTATGAGTTTGGGCGTCATTTTCTGCCTTGCCCTTGCTGTGGGGTGAACGAGGATGGAATTCTTTGGTCAGTAGCGTGCAGAGCATTTATAGGAGTCTCTCAGCGACCCAAAATGTCTTTTGCAGTTTGAACCAGTATATTTTTGATAGCTCTCAAGAAATCTGTTTTGGGATTTTGTTTATCGATGATTACATTTTGGAGAAGTTATGTTCCTTGCGTAAAAGTGGCATCTTACAAAGCGTGCAAACTTCATGTCAACATTTGTTTTAAGATGGGAACCACCGAACCAAACGCAGA
The DNA here is from genome assembly GCA_029339505.1 of Unio delphinus. Taxonomy (NCBI): domain Eukaryota; kingdom Metazoa; phylum Mollusca; class Bivalvia; order Unionida; family Unionidae; genus Unio; species Unio delphinus. Next base: position 8,588,567 of record JAQISU010000033.1, on the reverse strand, counting down.
TTTCAGCATATCTCCTTAAACATCTAGCTGTCTAACGACTATTCGGTACACGGGATACATGATGTACAAGTCGCTAGAGAATCTTTTTGGAAAATCTAGTTTTACCGTCAATATTCCTTTCGTGAACGGAATACCATGGATAAATTGACATCCACTCGGAGTTGAGCAAGGCGTGGCTACCATTGGAATCGCAGGCTTAAAATTAATATCTTGAGAACTAAACTTTAGTAGACGCTAAACCTTCTTGCGGGAATCATAAGAGAAGAAAAGCTATTCCGAAGTCATACGAAATTGGAGGAAAAAGTTATTTTCTGGAATTTCAAAGGAGCTTTGAACAAACTTATTTGCTCGATTGTTGTAATATATTACGGCAAAGTAATTGTACTTTAGTTATATGCAGTATGTATAAATTAGTGCGTAGAATTACCGTTTGTAAGGTTTGATTCCTTTGTAGTGTTTGATTTAATGGTAGTGTTTGATCTACATGCATATTCTGAGATATGAGCAATGTTTCTGTAAAGAATTAATACTGTAATTCGCTATTTGGTTCATGCTTAGTAACCTAGTGCATGTATTCATGTTATATTATATTTGTATAATGGTTGCAGTGTGCACCATTAGTTAATAGGGATATTTGACTATTTGTGCATAATTTGTGGGAGTATCATTTATAAGGATATATCTGCGCATGGATGTGCATATCCGTGTACACGTTGTAGAAGTGTAATGTACAGAAACGCGTCTGATTATGTGATTTTGTTCTGTCTAATAAGATTTAGAATCTATATATGCCGATGCGATGAAATATATTGATATATGCATTATAAGCAGTTGATACCGTGGACACCATATCGGAAAGCATTAGTATTGCGATGTGAATGAATGCGTGACCAAATAAGGTAATGGCTTATCTGATGATAGATTGTTGTTTAATGTGAGTCTAGAAAGCTAGATTAATAATGTCCTTGTGTGTTCGTACAGGAAGTTGTAATAGATAAGAGGTGTTGTAGAATACAGAGTAAAATACCCCAGTGCAGTTGGTCCCGAGTCTCTGGGAGACGTGCAAAGTAGCGAAAGGAGGCATAAGTTCATGGACTGGACCAGAACTGGAGTACTAGTCCAGATAAAGCATAATATAGATGTGTAGGAACACGGGACAGGTGTAAATCTATTACACTACGTCATATGATGAAATAGGTCGTGACTTGTTTGAGTGAAAGACAAGTAATAGGGTTTTAAATATCGAATTTAACAATACCATTTTCAAACAAAAACTAGCCAGGGTGGGTCTTTTGTAATAATTCAAATTAATATTGGCTGCATCCCATCCCAACGAAGTTAATGGAAACCTCTACACACATTATTGATATCTTTCGCGCCTGTTTAAATACGCTGTTTTTATATTAGTGGATGGGCTTTCGACAAAACCAATAACACTTCCCAATCCTTGGGTACATGAGTCCTTTTCTTTTTTCATTTTTTGAAACGAGAGTGACGGTTGTGTGCACTGCTTTTGGGTGACATATTTGTTTTTTTCAGGAGCAAAACAAAACACTGATGGGAATTGTCTGTCACGGGGTGTTTCACACTAAGTGTCAGTACGTCGTATCATTTTCATGATGGGTATCACTCGTCGTTGAGGGGTTTATAACGGATTAAATCGTGACAGTTAATGCTTGGATAAATACAGTAAACGCTATAACACTCCCAATCTCTCTTTGACTTTAATCTTGGGGGAGGGTACTTATTAAGCGGGTCCACAGATGCCGGTAGAGAATTCAAGATCTTCGCCGGAGAAATTCCTTTAGAAAAGACTTTAAATGTTTTCATCAAATTGGGAAAGCTGCGTGTCAAATTGGCATCACCAGCAACGGCGAAATGTAAGTAGCTGGTGAAGATACGGTCATCGAGGGTATGTTTTGGGGGAGTAAGAATACATCCGTGCAGTACTACGTCTCTTTTTTTCCGTAATGGCTTCTCGATCTTATCGATGTCGACTACAGTACTGATGTTCTGAATTGTATTTTCCTCTTCGACAGGTTCTCTTGTCGCATTGGCTAACTAGGTTTTAAATATCACTTTTTTACTTGACGGTTTATGTCCACTCTTTTCTGGAACCAATTAAAAATGGTTTTGCCATTGACATTTCGTACGTTGAATCATCGAAGTCAACACGTTTTGATATACATCATAAGCTATACACATATCTTCGTAACCATCAAAGTTGATCCAAGTATGACGACTTTTTCTACAAACAGATTGTTTTTGTAAATAGTCCTCAAGGAATCTGCTGAATAAACGAATCGCAAAAAGCACTTATTCACTATAATCAATTCCACAAGGCGTTAAACATTTAAAGGAGAAAGTTATTTAAAACGTTTCGGTAATCGTATTAATTCTGGGTACGGTCATGGACTTCCTTCCACGAAATCTGTTGCAATGCTACTGATAAAGTCATAGACAGATAATCAAGATTTATACCGGAGGTAGATTCTCCATGAGCTCTTATAACATTCAAGTACCAGTGGTTAAAACATCGGTAATGTAAAAGATGCAACTGTTCCTTGCGTTTCAATTGCATCTTTACGTACTCTTTATAAATGCATTATCTGAACTCCAGAAGCAAACCACGAATGTGCTCTTGTAGCGTATCCATGAAATTGTATTTGGATTGCACTAAAGGAAGATAGTAATACTGCAGAGATTATCGAGAATGTTCCAGTGAAGCCGTTTTTACTCCTACTCGTGGGGAAATACACCACAACTGAAGCTTTTAACTTTGTCTCTGCTCCCAATTACGTACATCCAGTTCTAGTTAATTCTTCGGGCGAAGGTCCTCCGATATATTTAGGCAACGTCTTTCCCCTGAACGTTTGGCATCAACATTCAAAGTATCAATAGTCAGGCAAACCCAAAGTTGACATGGATTCGTCTTTGACGGGTGCATTTGGATGAGGTGGTGATATTTGCGGTAGTTTCCTCCGGCATGTATAAGATTCATAGGGTGGTAGACGCACGGTGTCACTTTTGTAACTGAAATTAGTGTCCGTGTAGCATCCGATTCATTGAATTTTTGACGGACGTAAACATCATCACTTACTCATCCGTAGGGCTTTACAAGCACACCATCACTTTATAGTAGTCGTAGTGGGTAGTAGTAGAGGAGTACCTATGTCGTTCTGTATCAGAAATGTCGCACGGTACGGCATTGATGCAGTCGCAAAGTACATGCATCACACTCAAGTTTATCACTGAACGCTAGTTTGCTTGTGAAATGATTAATCATTGTACCACGGCGTTTGTAGTCAATAAAGTGTCGGTCTTGGATGTCTTTGCTTTTAAATAAATGGCTAAATCGTCGTTTCCGTACGGTAAGCAATGTTGGGATTTCGTTGGTAGGTAACTGAATAATTTTGTGCGGCTAATATAATGTCACACTTAAGTCTTGATCCTCTCCAGACTGCAAAGCGTCTTTTAGCACGCAAAAGTTCGACACACAACTCGTGCAATGATTCAGAGTCAATCCTGTGACTTTGCAGTAAGAATGCAATTCTTTTCGTTTGTCTTGGTATTCAAAACCACAATCTGTAGGACCGCCGCTAGCAAAACTGTACATATTGTTTTCGTGGTGCTGGTCCGTCCATGCTCATAAACGGTCTACTTCGATCTCAAGGTTAGGACGATCAGGGAGATCTATGTTGATGTAACTGTCTTTGTCAAAGTGCATGACGCATCTTCTAACTGGTATAAGGCTTCGTACAATTGTAAGAGAGCCTGGGCTGTCACGTAAGCAGCAATAATGACATTTTTCAATTGGACTGCCTGCACTAGCTCTGGCTCTTTGTAACTGACCAGGATTAGATCTTGAAGAACGATGTCCATGTGGTCATATATTTTCTTTTGGCATAAATCACGTCGTAGTGGCGAAATATATTAGCCATGTACTCAATCTTCGGTAAACATAGAGATTGTGCCATTTTTCAACACAAGCAATTCAGCATGACGTTGTAAAACAAAAGTCTTTCTTTGTTTTTTCGAGTTGGCCTACAATGTTGACATCTTTGGAACGGTACTACTCTTTTGAATTTCTCCTGGTCTTTGGGAGCCTGATATCAAGATGGATAGCCGATGGCTTCTTGCTTGTGTTTCCAAAAGGCATATATGAAGCCCGAGAAAATGCGTTCTGAGTGTCTTTTGGTACTCGTTTGTTATGGGGAAGTGGTTAAATGGATATACTTCTATCAGATGGTATCCCAGTTCCAGAGCGCAAAGCAATTCCTCAGTAGGATGACAAATTTGGTATTGGGTACAGGTTTTGGCACATGTCCGGTACAATGGAAACTTCAGTTTTCCTTGCCAATAGGACGGTAAGACGGGACGGTACAATTCGGTGGGCTGCAAGTCTTTACATTTAATCAATCCTTCGTTTTGACGAATGCTTTTCAGGTCGATGTGTTCCATGTCGATGGTTTGGTGGAAAGTGACGATAGTTGCACACACACACACACACGCACACGCACACGCACACGCACACACACACACACACACACACGGGTACATCGAGCACACGTCCAGGCATTTGATTTATGCTCCATTCTCTTTGTTTGTATGCTATAATTCATGTAGTCTTTAAACATTACTTGTTTCACTTGCATGGGCATGATTTGGACTCCTTTCATGGCGACATGGGGAGTTTCTGTTCGTTGTTCTGTGAAGTATTTCATACGAAATTGTCTGTTGTATCCCGAAAAACTGTGAGCCATCATCGTAGCATTGTAATGGCTAAATCCACAATGTTCAAAGACCTTTTGGCTCCTTGCGTCGTCGACAGATTTGTTGATCCATCAGGTATAAAATAAAATAAAGCACGTGAACGCCAGTCTCTCTCATACATTCGAAATAGAAAGATAAAATTATCTTTCTTCTTTTCACCCTGCTCCTGTTTAGGTTAGCATTTTTGGATGTAGCATTTTTGTTCCAAATCGATGATTTAGTGATAAAATGACATTTGTTTTGTTCCTTAACGAACATGCGCTCTATAATGTTTATAATAAGGAACTCAATTCACGCACTCACACACGTACATCATTCAAACATCATGGGACAAAGGGATTAAAGTGTTTCTTGATTTGGCAATCTTTGAGTAGTAAATTTTTTCTAGAGAGGTGGGCAGCCATGCAAATGACTGTGGTGTGTTTCATATTGTTTTTATACAACGATCATACCAACTACAAATCAGTTAGAAACAGTGCACATGCTCCTTATGACTTCAACATATACGGAAATCAATCCTTCATCTCTACGGAACTCTGTTAGTGCTAGTAGAATACATATTATAGTTCGCAGCACTCATAAAAGTATGCGGATTTCAAGTTAAGAACTTACAAATGTTCTTTTAAAAATCCGTATTTAATTTGCGGGTAAAATAAAGAACTTTCATACCAGGAACATTTGTGTCCTCATCTAGAGAAAATTGGTTAACCATTTAACAACAATTTTTTTTTATTTTTTACATTTTAAGTTTAAAATTAAACCTTATGTCAACTATGATCGCCCGAGACGCCTCACAAAATATCACACACCTGTCTTCGTTACTACTGAGTGTTTCATAAATACTGTGACGATCAGATTTTACGCGACTGAGGGATTTAAGAAAAGCCCGATAGATTGTTTCATAAAGATAAAGTCATGGAAGTAATGGTATACATACTTGATAATAGCACTTTCTGTGAATTTGTCCACACAGAAAAGTAGATAAAGGGATCCTAAATCCATGTGATTCATTTTATGCTATATTTCGTATAAAGATAATGCAAGTAGTGTTTATTAAAAAGTAGTTTTGTACCTGCAGCAATATTGCTTGAATAATAGAAGTAGTATATTATTAATTATTCAGTGTTGTTGAAATTGGTTTCGGACGTGTCTCCACAATTTTGGATTGGTCTGAGAGTATATATTCTTCCAAAGAATTAGGAAACTTTTTCCATCAATAAATTTATTGAATAAATACATATTCGTCTGATAACTGCTGGCGCTGCAGCTTTTAGAAGTGTGACATATCAGAGCCAAACGCATTTGTTTTTAGAAGAATGGTTTCTAAATATTCTACATTTCATGTTCACTTTTTATAATGGTTGTCAATTTTTTAATTGTCCGACTTGGTTATTTTGGAAGAGCTATTTTAGTTTCGTTACAAAGAGAAACAGATATGATAAACGTATAGAGACCTTCGACGTTCTTTAAATCGAAGGCTAGTTTTTCACATGTCGCCATATTGCTTGAAGCGGAACTTTGCTAATCATTATTTTTTTTATCTAAGTGTCGAGTGAGTCTCTGATCTCCGAAATGCTTCGATATCGTCTAAGAATATAAAAAGTTGCATGAACTTTAAAACATACATTGCTTTACACATTTCTACGCCGGAGTGGGGTGGAAGTAGGATTTCTTTTTATATTATGCAAATTAGTTTATTGGGAATCGATAGATTACTTTGTTTGTATTGTTTTGTAGGACACAGTTTATTAATGTGTATGTATATAGATTTGTTGCATTGTTTATATCATTAAGCTTCTAACATTCTGTATATTTATAAATCAGAACATGCCGTCTAGTGGTAACTTATTTACATGTCAATAGAAATAAACTCCCTAATTATAAATTTCTGTATTAGGTGATAGTATAGCAGGCTCAATGACTGATCCTGAGTCAGTAGTTACTCTCGTAGGTATACTTACCCAATTTGTTACATTTTTAGAACTTGTTCAGATTTAAATTTATCATGTCACTAATAATGATTAAGTTGTCAGAAATAATGAGGGTTCTTTCTATAAAAATATTAAAGGACTTCTTAGAAGAATCCACGTTTGATGGAAATCGATACAGACCTGCAAGTACATATCATGTACTCCTATGCTTGTATCATGATGATTCTGGTTGGTGTTACATTTTAGCTAAGGCGCATACAAAGTTTCGTGAATGATGTTTATTTATAATGCATTGAACGATTAACGAATCTGATGCCAAACTCGTGCGCATAACGTCAATGGATGTTACAGAATGATGCGCACCGAGTTAAACAATTGATGTAAGGAAATGATATATTACCTAACTGGAACTAATCAGAACATGTAACTTACACGAATAATTAAACAATAATCAAAGTATGGACCTTATAAAAAAATGACATATATGGATATATCAACATGAATGTTCAATATTTAGAATTAAAGACAACAATGAACTCAGCTTCACCTATCATCAACAGTGTCAAATAATAGGATCTACACGCCAATGCATAAACGTATCAATTCATACAACTCTGGTTCCTCACAGCGATAAAGCCAATATCATCCTTCGAGCCAACGTCATCATTGACAGCCGAGTGCGGATTATACAAACCCTAACATAAGTCAACTACTCTCCTTCCAAAATCATCTCTACGGCTGAAGATTGCTCTCGTACGTGGTGTGTTGCTTTTATTTATTAACATAAAATAAATACCTGTTTTGGCCGGGCTGGGCTCGCTGTAATGCATTTCACCTTACCTGCTCCTTGTTGGTCAGGAAGCTATCCGTAAATAGACAGCTGCATGACAAAAGGCTTTATAACCAGAATACATTTGCTTTCATACATATGTATTGACATGAAGTACACAAAATTCCGTGACACACTTAAAATAACTTTAAACAAGCAACAAAATACAAAAGATAGTTGTACATGTGGAATATTTCGACATGTAGACTCTGACGTTTGTAAATATTATGTAAAAACTACTTCCTCGTTGAAATATTAATAAATCGTATGACCACTGTTGGTATTTAAAATAATCTTTTAAAATATTTGGATTATAGTATATTCAATTCATTGTCAGATGTCAAATTTCTATTACCAACAGCAGTAACAACAACAACAACAACAACACCACCAACACTAATAATAATAATGATAATTTTCATAATAATGATATTAGTATTAATATTATTTTTATTATTATTTCATGAAGAAAGAAATTTAATGATTGCTCTAAAACTGGGTTTTCTATAGATATATAAAAATTATTTACTTTGGAAATGACTAGTAAAGAACGACAAACAATAATAATACAAAACAGAATTAAAATGAAAAAGCAGCGTGCAAGGCAACTATATTGGTTTATCTCATGAACGCTGTTCTCATATCGAAATACGCTTCTCGATGAAGAATAGAATACACAGTTACATAGTTGACTGTAACACATCCTGCATTCTGTATTTATTATTATGGAAAGCTTACCAATGGATTAAATGCGTATTTATAAATTAAACTACACTTATTATCAAGAGTGTGTTTGACATTTAAATAAATGCATTTGGTCCCGAGACGAAAACCTAAGATGCATTAACAGCACAATACAAAGTAGGCCACTGGGACCTTTCCTTGTAAGCGTATATTACTATTTATTTACCTAGAATACAAAGTGAAAAATGAGAAAAAAGAAATTACAAAAATAATTCTAGATTTATAAACACAAGTCCTATCAATGAAAAGTGAAAAGTTCCGAGTGAATCTCAGTTCAAATCCCCATGAAATTCAAGATGGATGGCGCTGACGTCTGTAATAAACAACGAAGTACAGATGTGTCAACATTGTCTTGTTGATTGATAGGAAATATGTTCCAGTTTTGAATTCAGTATTAATTCTAGTGAATGTCTTTATCCAAGAATTTAATCAGATCCCAATGGTATTTCCAGGAAAAATAGTCACTCAAATTCAATAATTTGAAGAAAACAAAATTCAGCCCAAACTGGACGCAACATAGCACAACTAAACGTGTCAAGTGGCTAAAACCCAACTGACAAATCGTTCTTAAAACATCACTTACGACTAATTAGGACGCAAACAGACTCTTGGATAAGGGGAAGGCTTAATTTTTCTGGAAAAATGGAAAATTGTTTACCATATGGCACATGATACATTTCTCGTAGTACAGGCATGAGATTGACTCAACAATGATTCTTACTCTGAGACAAATACGAAAAAAGAAGTTGTTTTCTTGAATGATAGGTTGATTAATAAACTCATATAGATAGAGTATAATTAAGCTAATTTTAGTTGTTTACATAAATTAAATAAACAAAATTAAAAATGTCAATCATCATCATCATCATCATCATCGTTGTTTACATAAATAAAATAAACAAAATTAAAAATGTCAATCATCATCATCATCATCATCGTCATCATCATCATCATCATCATCATCATCATCATCATCATCATCATCAGTCGCCTGACCTAGTGTGGTCGTTGAGGCACTGTGCTGTTGAACATCTGACCAGTTCCATCCACTTGTGTCAATCATGTGACCCTCAAAACGTTTTCTGATCCATTCTGTGATGTTGTCGGTACACTTTCGTCTCTGTCTACCTCTCCTTCTGCTACCCTGGACGCTGCCTTGCCGTACTGTCGTGGATATACTGTTGGCTCTAGTGACATGGCCATAACTTCTCAGCTTTCAATTTTTGACACTGGTGAGGAGATCTTCATAATGGCTTACTTTGTGTCTGATGGTGTTACGCACATCTTCATTTGTGATGTGGTCCATGTAAGAGATGCCAAGGATGGTTCTGTAGCATGTTATTCCATGTGCGTGGTCCAGGCCTCACATGAATACAAAAAGATTGAGATGATTAGTGCTCTCTATAGTATGATTTGTGTTTTCAGACAGATATTCTTGTCTCTCTAGATGGGGCTTAGCTTTGATATAGTTGCTGCTGTTTCTGCTCTTGATCCCTCTTCAGTGATCATGGAACCAATATATTTGAACTGGCACACTGTTTCCAGTTCCTGTCCTCTGATTTTAATCTTGGTTGAGATTTGTTTGCCACTATTTGTCATCAGCTTTGTCTTCTCTGTGCTTATATCCTTGTTAAATCTGGAAGATGTTTTACCCAGCTTCTTTACTAAGGTGACAAGCTCGTCTTCACTGCCTGCCAGCCCATCAATGTAGTCTGCAAAGTGAGGGTTGGTGATGTTACGTCCTTCAATGCCGACATTCCCACAGTGGTTTTCCTGGGCTTCTCTCATGATGCGCTCTAAGTACATGTTTAACATGATGGGTGACAAGAGACAGCCGTGACGTACTCCAACTGTTGTCTTTAACCAGTTTCCCACAGAACCGTGAGCAATTACTACACTGGTAACCTTCGCGTACAGCTGCTTGAATGTATTGGTCAACGTTTGACCCATGTTGTACTTATTCATTGTGGCGTACAATGTCTCATGCCACATTCTGTCGAAAACCTTTCTATAGCTATGAACACATGATAGATGTCCTGTTGATGTTGTGAGTGCTTTTCACACAGAAACCTGAGATTGAATATTTGTTATGTTATGCCTCTTCCACTCCGGAACCCTGCCTGTTCTTGAGCGATTATTTGTTCTATTATTGGTTTCAGTCTGTTCAAGATGATCTGTAATCATCAGCATAACTTTACTAGCATGGCTGATAAAGCTGATGGTTCTGTAATGTGTCAAGATACATCGAAGATACGACTCAAACATTTTCTCACGAGTGAAATTCTTAGAACAAATGTATATGAATGTTTCAAAGAAGTGTGAAATAACCTGCATTGAAATATTGTATTCATCGGCGCACACTAAAACATTGCAGACTGCTACCATGCCTCGTTAACGTTTAGAATCAATCATACCATTGCGTATCTGCAATGAATTAGAGAATGTCACGATCAGAAATGGAGTTGAATTGTTTGACCAATTGCTTGCAACTATTTTAAAATCAAAGAAAAACAAGTTCACATCAGTTCATATTCATTGTTGTCACTTTCATTCTACCTTTGAAACGAGATGGGAGATTTGAGCTTGGATTGGAAAATTGTCAATTCCCTATCGATAACTATTATTTACCCAATTAGACGATATAATGTTTTGTAATTGCTGCTCACAGCCCCATACTTTTAAACAAGAATGTTTTAACGTAACGTTATATTTTCCTGAACATCAGAGTGACAGCGTAAAACTACGATGTCGAAAGCATTCTCGAAGGGAGATTATGTGATCTCGAGAAATGGTGCAAAGAATATCTGGCAAAACAATTAACTTACCTCACAGAGGTTACAAAAGAGTGCAACAACGAAGGCTGCGATGACAGAAATAAGAAGAAAATATAGTGTCTAAACAGTTCACAAACGTCGTATAACTCCATTGGCGTAATTGTGTTCTTTTAAATTCATAAGGAATCGAGTTTTCAATTTATTTTATCTGCTCTGGTTATTCAAATTGTTAAAACAAACTATATCTCAGTTATGACATGATGGAGGTTATCTGATATAAGTGCATGAGCGCGTTCGATTCTTTTGTGATTTTGGATACACATGTTTTGCCGCTGTAGTGATGATCCATGTTCGTTTTCTCTGTGCTTGCAACGGCGTCGATAACATTGTACACGCCACAGATACGTGCCCCCATGATAATCGAAATTATACTGTTTGATACCAGACATGGACGCCCATGATTGTCGTTGCCTTTGCAATTCATGTACGACCAAGGACAACCATTGCCGCTTACGAAATTCCACATGCGACAACACTTATGCATAGTACAACGCGTCGAATATTTTATTGCTACTATACATCTGTGCGTCAATCCTATGATCACAATTGATTTTCTGGATATAACCACAAAGAACGAACTGCGTCCCATTACAATCATAGTACACTCTCTCTCTCTCTCTCTCTCTCTCTCTCTCTCTCTCTCTCTCTCTCTCTTTCTCTCTCTCTCACACACACACACACACACTAGTTCAAGGCCATACACATACATTCTTTCCTCTGTTCATAACAATTCATGGCTCGCTTGTGTGAATCGCGTCAATGTAACTTTCAGGTCAAGCCAACAATGTTCTGATCGAAATATTGTCAATATAATAATAATGAGGATTTTGTATAGCGCCTAATCTTTAAAAGCTCTAAGCGCTTCACACCATCAATAATGATATGACTACACTACAGAACAACAAATGACAAAAACAATGAAATTGGAAAACATAAAAATATGCTGAAAATAAATAAGATACAAATCATGATTAGGTCGCTAAGTTTGTCCCTGAAGTCGAAATAGGTGAGTCTTGACAGCACTCTTAAAAGGGACCACTGTGTCTTTGTGTCTAATTTCAATGGACAATTCGTTCCACGTCGCCGGGCCCTGGTATGCAAACGAACGTTGTTCATATGACTTTGTTTTCACCTTGGGAACCATGAGTATACGATTATCAGAAGAAGAGCGTAAGGATCTAGCTGGTGTATACACATGGGTGAGGCTAGATAGGTATGTTGGACTGGATTCTGTCATTAAAATATAGCACAGAGAACAAATTTTGTGTTTGATTCTGTATCGAATTGATAGCCAGTGTAGGGTATAGAACAGTGGTGAGGTTTGCTCTGATCGAGGTACTCTAAAGATGATCCGTGCAGCTGTGTTTTGAACTTTTTGAAGTTTCTGGAGTAAATATTGTGACGAACCAGACAGAATTGAGTTACAATAGTCCAGTCTTGAAAGTACTAATGTACACACAAGTGTTTTAGTTGCATCAACTGAAATATATTTACGAATGGAACTGATGCGTCTCAATTCAAGATATGCAGCCCTGCAGATGTTCATGCCATGCTGGCGCAATGTGAGAGTACTGTACTGTCTAGAGTAACACCTAGATTCCGTAATGACTGTGAGAATTTAATGTTGATGTTGCTGATATTTATTGTCTGAGGTAAAGGATGTGGATGAGAAAGTCTTTGTGTTGTGATCAGAATAGCCTCAGTTTTATCATCATTCATCTGCAGCTTGTTACATGTCATCCATGATTTCACATCCGAAATGCACTTCTCTACTCCATGGATGGTAGCATCAACTTCGGTTGGGTGGCTAGACTTGTATATTTGGGTGTCATCAGCGTACAGTTGGTGCGACATAGGGTGATGATCTATGACACTAGAGAGCGGCTGAGTGTACAGAATGAAGAGACAGGTCCAAGAACAGATCCCTGTGGAACAGCATAACATACGTCAACTGGGCTGGAGTGTATTCCATTTGCAGATATAATTTGTGTCCTGTTGACTAAGTAGGACTTGAACCACTGTAAGGCTATATTCTGAATGCCAAATACATGCTGGAGACGGTGAAGTAATATATCATGGTCTATTGTGTCAAATACTGCAGATAAATCCAGGAGAGTGAGGACTGTTATCTTTGCACTATCCAAAGCGGAGAGAATGTCACTAAATACTTTCAGAAGAGTAGTTTCCGTACTGTGGAAAGGGCGATATGCAGACTGTACATTGCTAAAAAGACCGTTTGAATTCAAATGAGATACAAGTTGAGTTAGAACAACCTTTTCTAATATTTTTGATATGAAAGGGAGATTAGAAACTGGGCGGTAGTTCTTTAAATCGTTACGGTCCAGTGTTGGTTTCTTTAGCAGTGGCTTTACAATGGCAGTTTTGAAAAATATTGGGAATTCCCCTGATGAGAGAGAGATATTAATAACATCGGTTAGTGAAGGCAATATTGGTTCTATGCACTCAAGCAGCAGTGATGTCTGTATTGGATCAAGTTCACAAGACTTTGGTGCACTTTTCATCACGATTGTCCGTACTAAATCTATAGAAACAGGTTCAAATGCTCCTAACGGTTGTCGCTGAAATTCTGCATTATACCTGTATGGTGACAAATCAGTTGAAATTGTGCGGTCAAGCGAATCTCTAATGGTTTGAACTTTGTCATTGAAGAAACTTGCAAATTGGTCTGGTAGCTCTAGTGGAGAGAAGGTCGTTGGAAGTGGTGTACATTTGTTCCTTGACATTAGTTTGTTAGTTATCTCGAAGAGCTCTTTGAAGCTGGAACTCTCCGTGATCTTAGAACTGTAGTGGGATGATTTGGCTAAATGGACTATGTTTGTGACGTTCTTCTTAGCGGCTTCGTAGATTTGTTTATAAACAGTGAGTCTGGTGGAAAGCCAAAGCCTCTCTGCTTTTCGGCGATGTCTTCTAGCACTGCGAAGCTGGTCCCTAACACTGCTATACCAAGGAGAACACTTTTTTTTTTATTGATACTCTGCATTTGGTGGCTGGGGCATGTTTTTCAAGCAATGAACGTAGGCAGTTATCAAGTTGTTCCGCTGTTGGATGTAAGAAAGTTGTTAGGTTTTCTTGAATGTCATGCATAAATTTGGTTCTATTTATCATACGGAGGTTTCTCTTAGTAGCAAATAGAGGTTGAGGGTTAGGGACTGATACGTCGAGATGGCATACAATGCAGAGGTGATCCGATGCAAGTTCATGGGATACAAGAGTTGATTGCAGAATATTATCATCAGGTCTATAAAGAAACCAGTCTAAAATGTAACCAAGTTTATGGGTAGGTTGGTTAACTGACTGTTTAAGATTGAAAACATGAATGGAATCTTGGAGTTTTGACGTGTTTGGTTTACCAGGACAGTCATAGTGAAAATTGAAATCTCCAAGAATAATTAGGTTGCCACCTATTGAATTTCCATGCTCTAGAAGATTTGGAAACTGCTCCAAAAAGAGAGATTCAGTCAGCTTGTTTTTTCTACTAGGAGGAGGACGGTAGAGACAGAAGAAATGGATTGACCTTTGTTCCAGTATGAGCGTTGTTTGGACTATTTCAAACGATGTGTTGCAGAAGTTGAAGGTTGTGTTGTACTTGAGGTATTTGAGGTATTTAACCACTCAGTATGCTATCCTGACATGGATATTTCAGTAGCGGCCCTATGTGTTATTTCGTGGATTTTGATGGCGATTTTGAGAGATTGATTGGCGAATTAAAAGCGATTCGTGCATGAGTCACCATGTTAACCGCAACACGTGAGTGTACGCCTGGATTTACTTGTGGTGTCCTATCGCTGCCGCATTGGGTCCATTTAAAACAGACCCAATGGGCAAAATACCCTGGCGATAAACATTTTGCTTGATATAGCTACTAAGGACCAGGATACCAATTACATATACGATTAAACCTAAATGGCCAACCGCGCATTTCGGACACAGCCTTGAATCAAATCACTCTAGGATATACAATTCACTGATATAAATTCAGCTGCGATCAAACATGAAATACGGACACTGATCCCTCAATCGATTTTTAGTGATGCCATCAAAGGCAAAATTATGCTTGGTTGCAAATTTGACGAATTAACGGATTGATGACCAAATGTTTATGAGATAAGAAACATGGACTATGAGGATTACATTCCATTACACCTCTACCGTTAGAAAATGAAATAGTTTCTCTCGTGTTGATAAAGAAGTTGCTTACAGGTGGTTGGAAAAAGTATATGTACAGCAGACTGATGTTTTGTTTTAACCACTCGACGTAGTACGCGAGCGCATGTGCATGTGCTCGTGAACGCTAATTGTTATTGTCATATATTTAAAATGGCCCTATCTTCTACAGGTGGATTACGGCAGAAATGTTTTAGAAGCACGTTCAAGGCTGATGAAATAAAATACATGTGTAAATTCTCCGGAGACATTCCAGCGTTCATCACCGTAAAGCCATCATTGTACGCTTTATCCAAACACTTAAAGAACGATTATTTGAACATCAATATGTGCTTACAATGTTAATGCAACAGAGAAACCTCACAAATGTGCAATACGACTTTCACCAGTTGTAACCGCGTTTAATAGGGAAAGTACACGTGCGACCTGGTTATTGCCATCGCAGCATTACGTTTCTTTTTATCAAATCGTGTAAATGTTGTTAGGGGAAATGAACCTTTACTAAATCATAAGTCCGTAATACAATATTTATAATTGTCTGGCTAACTCGGTGGTAGTATTCGAAGAGTAGCTGATTTAGGTTGTTGTTTGACCAGAATACTACAACTAAGGCACGCTTGTGACTCATCCTAGAAAGACACCAGCAAAACATTACCTCGCACTGGAACCTCAAAGTTATTTTGGACCCTGAGGTTAAATACCAGTGAATACGCATTAACTACAATGTCGGATAATAACAGCGTTCATTTACTGAGATGAGTTACTAGCGCGATAGGTCAACACTAACTCAACATTTAATGATGATTGTTTTGCATACATGTTAGCACTAGAATGTCGTTGACTGTCATACGATGGTGATATGGTTATTTTTCTTTCGTTGCATTGTTACGATTATAGTTTCACCGGTATCATCATAATACTATTTAAGGTTTATACCTTTAAACCTGAACATAAATTTACAAATATGTGAGGGATGTTATATATGAAGGAGCACTCATTGATATTGATTTACTAACATCTGTGACTTTTACTCTTAAAATCATATTGCATTCTCTCGACACCAGATGGCATCACAATATATACAAGACAGAACACTATCCGTCTGGAATCTGAAAGAGACCACGATCATGACTAAATGTTGAAATAACACCATAACACGTTCCACGTTAATAAATGTTAACCTTGACAATTGATTTTTTTATCCATAGTTATAAGAAGAACTGTATCAGGAATTAGTCTGGCCATGGCTTTCGTAGTCTTTGGTCTTGCCACCATGATATCGACCTTACGAACCTTTCCATAGATACTGGGAATTCTTTTGATATAATTTCCTGCGACTGCATCATTAACGTCATTGTTGAGATACCACATCAACCTTCGTAATTTATGTTGTCTGCTCGGACTTCAAAAAAGTGGAATATCTGATGCGTATTCGTCTGGGAACGGATTGGCACTCTTACGAGTCTGTTGGTTAGATCAGGACATGTAAGAACATCATTAAATGAGATGCCCTGACATTGAGCACTTGAGTCAAATACGACTCTGATTTGACCTGGTTTCTCTGGATGGTGCAATCCAAAGGTCGGTTTTCGGTTTATACCAACACTCTTTACCAATTTACAGTGTTAGGGCTGGCTCCTCGTTGCCATTTTCAAATATCTTTTTCATGAATGCCATGAAATGTTACTTTTTCTCTGGTTTCTTTACAAGGTACGGCGTAGCGACGCGAGTCGAGTGAGCTCCTGCTGCTTTTATCAGGATATCGGCGTCTTGGCAAAACGAAAGGAGACCGGAGATACCCAGCTGTTTGACGCATCCTTAAAACATGCTTTGTCCATTATTGACATGATAACTTTGTCTTCACTTTGTCTGCTTATTGTCGTCTCTTGTTTATCCAACACTGTGACAACTTACAGGTGTGGAAATATCCTTAGATCTTTAAGAAGCACAACGTTGTTGTTCGTTTTGGCAGAATCTATCTTTCTCGCAGAAATGGTTTGAACGTGGTCTGACGAAAGTTGTGCGCCCATTCTAATTCGCTCTTGTATTAGATGAGCACACATTTACAGTTGTACGCATTTTTCCAATGCAGACCTCACCTACTAGCCTATCCAAGGTAAAGCCTTTATGCGTAGGGAGCGTCGTGGAAATGGTTGTGCTGCTCGCGAACCTTGAGTACTCTCTCAATATATCCCTACGGATTATAAGTAGTACCCGTGCTTCTTGATCTAACAGGGGTATATGGTTGTCAACGAGCTGCAGAAAATGATTATAACGCGTCGTATCGGGTGTCGGGATCTCGCTCCTAGTTTCTGGTATCAGGTTACATTTTATCAGCAGTTTTACTTTTGTCCAAAAGTTTCTCTCTGACACCACGACATTTCGTAAGGAGATGATTCTTTTTTGCAATGGATATTTGCTGGGATAATCGATCTTGCAGCTTGAAGTGGTAATATGTGTAGGTGTGGTTGATGTTTTTGAAGATACTTCTGTCGTGTGTACGAATATATATTTTCTTGTCGTACCTTATCTCCTAGTTGGGTTTCTCAGACTTTAAAGACTTTGAACTTGATGCAACTGTAGAACTGAATATGAAGCCTGGATCGTTCCCCGTTTTAATGTAATCAAGAATACATTTCGAACAGAATGAGAAAGGTGGAAACCAGATTTTATTTTCCTACTTATACCTTGAGAATTGCTATATCCATTGTTCTTGCAAAATGTGTGGCAGTTTTTCTACGATGGGGTTTACTAAATAACTGATACCTGGTAGGTATGAATCTGCATTGGCCAACTCAAGTTTCATTGACAGATCTCCAAACTCTCGTAGGTTTTGATTATTGTCTTTGTTAGAAATCTTTGGGAAATTTATATAATGCTTTGAAACGAGAGCTCGAAATGACCATGGGACAGCCATAACACTAACCCTGTCTATCCCAAACGGTCTTCAGTCATATTGTATAGTTATCTTTATGTACTGACCTGGCCTCTTCACGTCCTCTGAAGACTCAGTTTCCATCATTTTCCCAAGAAATCAAGTTTCTATCTTGCAGAAATATCCAAATCTCTGAAGGAGTTTCTTAATGTAGACTCCCATGCTCTATAATTCTCTAGACGGTCGTCGAACGTGACGAGCGCCATGTTGACGAGTTCTCAGCGAAATAAGATATTGTCAAAATCCTTCATACCTGGTGCTTCGACATTCGGTACGTCAGACACGTTCGTGAATGCCATTGATGGGCAAGGCAACATTAAATGATTGGTTCGGGTATAGCTAGTCAGATTCATCTGGTCTGTGAAAGGTGCGAGTGTTGTGTTCAACCCTTGCCGACAACGGTGGCGTAAGTAAACCCTGAATCTGCCTGATGTAAGGAGTTTGCATGTGATTCTGCAGTAATGTGTCTCTCTGTCTCTCTGTGCATGGCTGCAGACTAGGAATCTTCCGTCTTGTATACAATGATTTTTTTTATATTGTTATGCTATCTGGTATCGAGAGTATGCTATCTGCTTTTAAGAGTAAACGTCAAGTGTACGCTAGTAGCAAGCACGAGGTTTAATCCTCCTTAGTTTAAAGCAGGGAGCTCATTGTCGAGTTCTAGCGTTTTCTCGTTCTAACAGCTGTCGTTGCAACTTAGAAAACTATATCTGTGAGTACGTTTCAGTGTGGTTACGCTAAATTAATTAGACATAATTTCTATTATAGTTAAGTTTGCATAATGAACTTTTATCAGTGAATTTTTTCTGGCGTGCATGAGGACACGATCTGGAGAAAACCATTCTAATGTGAAGTTTCGCTGTTAAATTTTCAAGTGTGCATCCAAATGTGAAGTTCGACATTCGAATATGAAATTGTTTTTCAAACAGCAATAAGAGAGTCTCTTTCAGCATTTCTAGTAATATGTATAGTTTCATTTAATGATTAATAGCAGCTTCTTTAAAAACATACAATGTTTATGCATGACTAGTAAATCAGTGAGTCATTGGTTAAAACCAATTTATTTGTATATTTTATGATCACGTTTAAAGGTATACATACTATGTTGTACAGTGTGTGCATGTGTGTAAGCAGCCCCACTATTGGTTGAAATGGTATTAAAGTTCGCTTGTGTGTATAGCGTGTGTAAATCCCTTTCAATCTCCTTTCATATCACTGCTATAAAGGTTATAACGGTGTAAGGGGGAGATTATTTTCTTTGTTAGGAGATGGTAAGGCAATCATAAGGTAGTGTTTATTTAAATTTGTTAATATGTGGTTATACAATTTTGATAAATATATGAATGGGTGATGCTGAGTTCAAACGACATTTTCGCTAATAAGTGTGGGTGTTGTTTGGTATATTAGTGGATGTTCTTTCCTGTATATGTGTATTTGGTAAATAATTGTGGGAGCTGGTTTGTAGACACGTGGGGTTGGTCACAAAAATGGGCAATTGATAGTAAGTGTAGTTTTAAGATTACATTTCACATTGCGACAAAAGTGCCAGGTTTCTTGACATTTGTAGGGACTATTGGTTTGGTGATACATGACACAGTACAGCACCACAGGTGTGTTAGTCTCGAGACAATTGGCGTAAATGCCCAGCACAAGTACACTCCAGGGTCTGTTTCCCAGACAAGTAGGATTCGAACCAACATCTTTTCGGTGATGAGTCCAAGTGAATGAACTTAAGTAATCCTTGCTGACTCGTGCTAGATTGTGACCATATCCCTTGAACACGTATATGAATTACTATTTCAATGATGTTGCATCATAAGAATTGGGAGAGAGTGTTGTGTGTCACATTGCTATGCTTCTTAGGTCTTGATCTAGTTTGTTTTTTTAAAGTATATTCTTGACGCAATTTATTATTTCGTGTAACTTAGTAAGCTCGTTGTAAATCGCTGTTTTCTATCCAAGGCACCTTTATAAAAGAATACCACGCAGAGCAGGTACATATAACTGAGTGAGAGAGTTAAAAATAATCATCTTACACTTTAATTTTTTAGGTGAAAACCTGTTTTACCTCACCCTTCTTTACCATTGCGCATGTAAGCTGTGGAATGCGCAAAAGATATATTCTGTTTTTGACAGCAATACTTTATTCATTCATTTTGCATTTGCGATTAACAATGTCGTTTGTTTAGAAACATAGCCATATAAAAAGTTTTAGAACAGCTACTTCAGTCACGTTCATTTTTTAAAACAAACACTCTCCACACATTGTATTGCTAAATTGCTATATATGTTATTTTGCTTAGGATTATGTTTGCATTAAAAATATGTTGATAGTTTATTGGTGTCTCCCAAGGATGAATATGATTCCAGCTACTATTGAAGAAATGCCTGCTACAATTGCCAGTGCGAAACCTGTAGACGATCGACTTTATTGCCGCCATCGGATGAAAATGTGCCCGCAAAGATGATATCACCAAGTATCATAAAACAGGCTGAAAACAAATATGGAAATACGTAAGATAGTATTAATCACACCACTGCGTCGTAATTGATACAATGAATCAAACAGACTTAGCTGTCGTCAAAATCATCGTGTCTTAACGTTCCTTATAAACGTATACGAATACATACAAGCAAGACGTTTATCATCAGTCAGTATTTGATACAGGTCTACACACAAACACATTGGTCTATTCGATTTCGCTATCAAACACGTTTAATCTGAGGATGATTTGTTGTTCATTAATTGCAGTAACAAGTCAATAAAAAGCATTTATCTTCGTCATCATAAAAACATGAATAATGAAGACAAATAATTAAAATGAAGAAGTAGTAGCAACAAAATTATATGGTGACGGAAAACATGATTTCTCATAAAAGGAAACTAAAGCCTATACAAGATTTTTATAATATTACGACGATACTGTCTTTATTATTTCATATATATATATATATATATATATATATATATATATATATATATATATATATATATGAATGTGCGTCTCTCTAACAATACCTTCAGAGTGCTTTATTAACGTTTTCTGACATTCATGACCTCCTCTAAACCACACTGTATCGAAAGTGTGAAAGTTGTAACAATTTGTACAAAGTAAGAACAGTTGCAAACATTCTGTGACATGCGTTGGTTATAAGTAGAATACTCTGAGATACTCGTAATTGTTATATTGTTTCCTCCACGCATTATTTAAAATACAAATGTTTGAATGAGTCGGAACTGCGTCAAGTTAGTACTGCTTTTCAACAATGCGGAACTTGGCACCACTGTATTGGAAACAACGGTGTTATCTCTTTCAATATCGGTCTTTGACATTTTCTTCGTCTTATCTCCCTTTTAAGGCATATTGAATAGGGGCTGTAAGGCAGTTTTATATCATTCAAACGAATCAAAATGTAACCTACTAGAGATACTAGCACGTTTCCAAGGGAAACTCCAATAACTCTGCTTTGGCTTTGGTACTCGCGATTTATAGTTTGATGTTAAACGTGCAAATTATTTGCTACTAATAGTCTTCTCTTACAATGTTGCCATCTCTGACGTATTTGTATACGCATGCATGTTTGGTTTCAAGTAAAGCTTTAATCCACTGGGAGTTCTAAGATACGGTTATGGGTGAGATAGCTCGAATATAGTGTGTATAATATCACACGGAAAGAAGCTTAATAGTTAATGAATATTACAGTCTATTGCAATATTGATGCTATTCAACATGACGGTGAATAACGTTAGTTTCTTTCTCTCGTCAATTTGTTAGGTTTCGTATCAATTGTTCGAGTAATCTCAATATTCAACGCGGTAATTACGCCTGGTAATCTCTAAATTTGCTATATCACCTGTTCGGATAATCAATCCCTTGCTGTATTATTTTTCACCTTTTCGGCGCTAGAGAGTTTATTGATTGCTGATTTACCCCTCTAGTATCCTATTAGGGAATAATAAATAGATTCATGTTCTTATTAATTACCAGCACACAACATCAATTTACTTTTCATCGCCGATTTTATCAACCATGAAGCCAACTTTTCTTTGAAGGATTTATCAGTGATACAATTCAACGCATGAATTAATTTTACATCTGCGATATGTCTGTGTTGCAGATTGCTGCTTTTATAAGCAACATCATGAGGATGACGCCTTATAAATAGCGTTTATTGGGTTTGACCGGGTTGGGGTTGGTTTTGATCATATAGTCTGATGTTAAGTCTGGTCCCGGTGTCCACAATAACTATACCCTCGAAGGTGTTTTTCTCCTGAATATTTTGGTAATGTTGTTCCTGGTAATTTTACTAATTTGGCTGGAATATCACGTCCTCGTTTTGTTTTAAATCCTCGATTTTATCAAGGGAGACAAATCTAAATTTTTTTGTACCTCCAAATTGTACACACTTACCTGCAAGTGCTGATCTGTTATTTTTAGTTGCAATCGTCTTCAAGTACGCTTCTTACATTTCACACAATATAGATCCATAATTTATTTATAATGACATGAATGTAATTGATTTTTCGGCAACAAAAACAAGAGAACCAGTTAATTAAGCATCATGCAGCGCTACCAAATTCTATTCGCAAGATTATAATTGGACCATCTGGAAGCGGCAAGACGCAGTTGTTACTTAATTTTATAACGAGATGGATGAATGGGATAAGTTGTATTTAATAGCCCCTAGTGTAGACGATCATCGATGTTACGATGTGTTAAAGGATTTTAACGAGAAAACAGCATCATAAATCGATGAGGATATTATTGAGTCTATAATCGATATCGAGGAATCACCGAGCATTGATGATATTGATGGAAATATTAGCAATTTAGTCGTATATGATGATTTCATGTTAGACAATCAAAAGAATCCTGCTGGGATATTTTCCAGAGGTAGACATAAAAATACGGATGTGATATATGTCACACAACGATACACTCAAATACCAAACGTGATCAGAGGTAACTGCAATATTCTTGCTGTATTCAATGGAGTTGACACACATAAGCTACGAAATATTCCCCAGACTTGGTGCGGGGGAAATATGGATTATAATCTCTTTAGAAATTTCTTTAGTCACGCTTAGTAAATCCCACATGGATATGTAACGATAAATTTGCACGACCCGAAATCAATATATCGTATCGGACTTGATCAAATATTCGGTTGAAATTCTAAAGGATTTTCAATTCGTCTCCAAAACGCACTCAGCGTCGGGTCTGTAGCGTGACAAACCGAAACCATTTCTCTTTCTTTTGTTCTGCCTGAGTTGGTTTCGGTAAGAAATCCTTTAGGATTTTGTTTGAAATAGTGTCGGTCTGAAATCTTTTAGGATTTTGTCTGAAATAGTTTCGGTTTGTTTGAAATAGTTTCAGTCTCCTTGGAGGCTTTAATTTTGTTTGAAAACTTGGTCTGTCCACCCTCCCTGCTGCTGTTGTTGAAGTAGCGAGTAGATACAAAGAAGCTGAGCCGCTATCAACAAAGTCATCATTTGAAGTCGCCTCCGCGCTCAAAAAGATTTATCTTCAATGACCTCTGCAGTGGCTAAATATACTTTAAGTTGATCCTGGTAAGGAGTTTCAAGGTGAAGTATCATCGACGATGAAGAAACATAACACTGTAATTCGACGAGTACACAATTTAATAGAACACTGGCTGGTAAATTGTTTCATTATTTGTACGCGAAAGAGTTCATCTATGATAGGCGATCTCGTGAATGGGTTAAACGATTACCAGAGGTGGTTGAATCTATCAACAACGAGGTAACTAGAATAATAAATATGAATCCTGCCATCGCGATAACAAAAATGTATATAAATGAAAATTCCATAGGATTTTCAAAGAAAGGTTTTCAAACAGAGATTCTACCTAGTAACGTCACAGTGAGATTATTATATGAACCTGGTGAGCTTGATGGTGGTACGAAAAGGTCGACTGATCCAATATGGAGTTTTACCACACATAAAATATTTTCTACGGTGTCATCTAAAAACGGACCAGTGTTATATAAACTAGATCCAACCGCACCCCAACGGAGTTTTACTCGGGAACATTTACAGGTATTTCCAGATGACACTCAATTACCATAACACTGTCTCAAATAACAATTCTTCGAAGTTGATTTATTCTTTGTACGCGTGACACAGCGACATACATTAAATTTGACCATTCAATGAAATTATCAACGATCCACATAATATTATCTGTGATGGTCAACCCTTGAGAAGGGTGTATTGTCATTGCATATCCTAGAACCATTGAAATTTATTAGCGTGTAACGCTTCTTCAACTACATTAATATCAGCATATACAATATCATTTAACACTAGCTGCTGTTGTTCAGATTTACCTGGAGTAACAACGAAGATGTTTTGTCGTCGTATATCTTCTGGTCTGTAACATAATGGAATCAATTCCATCGGGAATTTCATTCTGTGAATGTTAAATAGTTATTCCTGAAGATGATCTCTTATTTTTTCTGCTAGCGATAACTAAATATGTTGGTTTCCACATGTTCCAGAAATAATCAATGAGAAGTTCAGGAATCACCTTACGTGTTATGTCACATTGAATATGATCTGGTTGTAGTCTTATCGCGGATTTCAACGACGATAATTCTTCATCGAGTGAACGATGATCAGTATTTGTCTCTCCGTAGTTGCACACGAAGTTCTTCATCCATTCATGTGTGGATTTTCCGACATTTGGTGGTGGATGACCGTGGTCTCCACACATAATCACCGAGGTGTTTTCTGTTAACAAACACTCAAGAAATATTTTAAAATCTTCTAATGATACTGTACATACTTGGTCCCACATAACTACATCAGGGATATGTTTTCTTCCCATGCGATCTGGAGTGCACTTATCTCCGCTCCATCGAAAGAAACTATGATATGCACACACGTCAATTCCTCGGGATTTCAACACGCTTGCAAGACGATGAGCTGGAATCAATACTATCATCTTGGATTTCTTTACAAATAAATCGATTACCCGAATTGGACCACTCAAGTAAACAATTTTGTGCCCTGTTATTGGGTCATATATATCAGGATATGATGATATTTTCAAGTTGGTGTTTTCGTGATAATTATCTTTCGTGGAAACATCGGCAGATTCACGGTAATTATATAATTGCTCGTGTTTTACTCGCCATGCTCGCCATTCACCGTCATCGGTAAGATATTTCTTAACACGTTCATAGTATTTGAAAATCGAGTTTATGTAGGCGCTGTGGACTAAAAATTTATGTGGCGCTGAAATGGTACTATGATCGTCATCCAGAAAAAAACCCGGAGGATTTTCAATAAAGTCACCCACTGATTATCTTAACAGAGAAAGCCCTTATGCAAATAATAATTGCAAATTAGATAAATACAAATTCCTATAAAATATAATGAGCAATGAATACGTCGTTCATCCGATTTACGTTAACTACGAAACGGCACGAGATGGAATCGTTGGAGATCGCAAACGAAATATCCCAATTGGTCAAGTTAATAATATGGGATATATGGTGATTAATGTTGTAAACGGTAAACTCCAAAAACAATACTATCTTCATTGATTCATCACCGAGTGTTTCATAGGTGAGATCGATAGTGGTCTCGTAGTCGATCATATTAATAGAAATAAGCTCGATAACCGCGCAGTAAACGTAACAATTGTAACCTCACGCGAAAATTCTCTTAGCTCTGCTCCAAGGATTAAATATCAAACACGAAGACCTGTGACAGCGTTATGGACAATATAACTATCGAATTTCCATCAACGAATTCCGCCGCTAAATTCTTCGATGTTAAACGTTCATCCATAAATCTAGCTGCGTCCAGTACAATTTTGACAGTATACTAGGAAAGATTCGATAACAGTGTCGTTCGCCTTTGCGTAGTTTTTTTCTATTATCAAACATTGCAATTTAGATAAATATTTTTTTCTTCATATATATATATATATATATATATATATATATATATATATATATATATATATATATATATATATATATATATATATATATATATATATATATATATATAATGACACAAAATACATCGACGGTCGCCGAACGAATGAAAAAAAATTTGGGATCCATCAGCTGGATTTTACAATGAGGTTAAAAATCCAAGAGTGTTTGATGACAGGGTGTATTATGAAACTTACGATGATGAATTCTCCCCCCACCCATATTGAATTTATTTACGATGATGAATTTCCCACCAAACATGAACTACAAAAATATTTGTACAATGATGATTTGTACGCGTTTTACGTTGATCAATATATCAGAGATTGAGATGACTATGATGATTATGATACAAAAGAACATTATAAATCTTTTATACGCTATGAAAAAATTATATGATGAATACAGAAAAAAATTGGCTAGCACGAATTGAGCATCAAAGATTTTTACTAGGAATAAATTTCCTAGCAAATTAGATAAATAAATTATATATATATATATATATATATATATATATATATATATATATATATATATATATATATATATATATATATATATATATATATATATATATATAAACATATCGTATACAGCATCCTCACGACAGTAAAGTATTTACTAGTGCGTATCTAGACATCGAATGCTCAAAAATAACCGCGGCACGACGATTAAGTTTCCCCACATATCAATCAGTGTACCGCGTGATGAAATGTCTCTTTCGGGAAAGAGATGTATCATTTATAGAAATTCTCCTATGGAAATCGCTATCGATTTCAACGAACAAGAATTTTTTTCGGTGTCAATGATGATAAAGAAACTTCTACGATCCGTCGAAGAAGTAGTCAACAAGGAGCAACGAATAGAGTCCGCTGCAAAATAATTCGATGAGAAATATTTAAGTGTAAAGTCCTAGGACTTTCAAATAAGAGATTTCCTGGAAATTCTTTGAATAAAAAATCTATGATTTTCAGCAAGGGGTTTTATCTACGGATGATATTTTACTCCAAGTTATACCAGGTTATCTCTTTCTCATCGTGGTCTTAAACAGTGGAAAAGTCTTCGAATTTTACCTTTTTATTTTCACTATTATTTTTTTCACTTGTTTTAAATCATCAACCATGGATTCCTTTATTTTTCAATTGTTGTTTTAAGTCATCAGCTAGAGAATCCTTCTCGTCCGAATTTTTTTGAATTTCATTGATATGTTGTTGGAACCTAGAAATTTCAGAATCCTTCTCTTCGAATTTTCGTCGTCGATTTTTATATTTATTAATAATATTCAACGTTAAATTTTCTTTTTGTAATTACTTAATTGCACTATCTAACATTATTAATTTTTCTCGAAGTTTCATATTAATATTTTATTCATTGCAAAATTTAGTTTCCTTTGTTGATTTTTCATTGGAAATTTCCTTGATTGATGCTCATAACATTTTCATCGCTGAAAATTCTTGGGGGATCCATCAAAGGTTTTCCAACGAAAGATTTAAATCTCTGATTGTTTCCAGATGCTATAGATACGATTATAACCAATATGAAACATCGCAGCAATTTTCCTGATGGCGGTTTTATATCTTATCGTAACTATTTTTTGTATGTCGTCGTCAGATAACTTATTATTTGTCATCGTGTTATCGTTGTTATCATTATCGTTATCGCAGATATAAAATAACAAAAAATAAATATGAAATTGAAAGATTAATATGAAAGATTTTTTATCATTATTGAGTATCTATTATAGTTTCTTCGACGCTTACTGATTCTAATACTCGTTCCGCTGTTATATCCCCTAATATTTTTTTGAGATCATCTAAGGATATACACGAATGAGCGTATTGTACTATCTGATCATGATTACAACTAATCATCGTTATAATATCTCGCTGTATTTGTTGCATTTGATGATCCGCTAACAGAAATTTCTCATTGCCGAGGTTATCTATGAAGAGTTCAAAGTTACCCGTTATCGGCTCTCTGAAGGATCTGCTAATAGTGTCTTCAAGTTTATCTTTGTCGTAAACGAATACTCGTGCATGTTGATACATTATTATAAAAATCAAAGATTTTATAATTACGATTTTACATTAAGGGTAATTTGTAGTTGTTCCCCTGTAAGATCAGTTTGGTTTAAATCCTGATCAACTAATCTGAAACACATTCTTGATATCGAATGATTATGTTGGATTGATCGGTGATTGTATGATTAAGCTTGGCGGGGATACATTAGGAGAAAACGTATATATAGGATATATCCTTGATCGACCATTGTCGACGATGATGTCTCAGCGCTATAAGTACCTAACACGACATCACAAATAAGATGTGTCGCGAATATTGATGTTATGTCAACATTGCGCGGAGAGATGTGTCTACCTGTTTCATCGGGTGCGTTGTTGTATTTGAGAACATCATCTTGTATTTTCTTTTGTAATATTTTTATATTGTTGAGATATTGTGTTACGAGGTTACTAACTTCAGTTAATTTTCTCCACGCGGCTTGAATCTGTGGGAAGTTTTCATTGAAGTGATCTTCGTATAATGTTTTCAACTCTGGGATATTGTATCCTGGAAATTTATAATCGCGTATTGTTTACTTAGTTAACGAATAATCAGTTAAAAAATCTTGTTCATCAATATTATCCCCCCCCCCCGATAATAGATGTATCTATGTTATCGACAAAAAGTTCATTGAGCACCCCCATATCATTTATTAGACGAAATAATATTTCATTTTGCTTGACGATTTTATCACGTGGAGCTGTTATATTGAGGAGATACTTCTGTAACTATTTTCGTGTTTGCGCCAACTGTTTTTTAAATTCATTTGTGATCTTATCAAAATAAACACGGAGAGTTTCCATATCCCAGAAAATTTGACGAGTTTTTTGCGTTATAGGATCAGTATCCCAATTATAAATTTCTTTGTATTTATAAAAATGCCACAAAAATGTCTTTTTGGTCTCTGTTGAACTTATAAACTCGGAGGAAAATTACCAATTTGTCTGATCTCTATCTAGTATTCATCGCGCGGTAGATGCATCGGGGGATAATCGGTAAATGGGTGATAATCGGCGATAAGGGGATGAAATTTGACGTATCTAAATTTATATTTATATTCTTCTATATCGAGTACATTAGAATAAAATTCATATCTTTGTGGTTCTGGAAGTTTTATTGATTGTTCATCTTGTGCTGGTGGTTTTAGCTGATCTAGTTGTTTTTGATATAATTATTTTTCGGGCCATCCTAATATTGTTCTTATGGAACTGTTATATAAATCTACGGTGTTTTCGGGAGATTTTATCTCAAACGCGGTTGATAGCGTTGGTTCATAAACAGTTAACCTAGTCGGGGAATCATCATCAACACTTTTATCACTGGTTGTAGATTGTATTCTACGCTGTAACTCTTCCTCGATATCTTCTATGTCATAAGCGCCTTCTGGAAGAGATATTGTTTGCCAATCTTGTGTACCATTTTGTTTACTCTTATACGCGAATACAAAACTGTTATTATGTGGTATTCGTGCGAATGTTTCTGATAGGATAGTAGGCCAACTATAATAACATCGAAGTTGAGTTAACGCGATCTCTTTTGCAGGGATCGGAGTTGAAAATTCAATGCTAAATTCAGGTTGTATCGATGTCTTTGATATCAATTGGGTTTTCACCGCGGTGGTATTTTCCGCTATTCGTTGAAGTAGTTCTTGTGACATTGACGTTGTCGTTGTTGTTATATTCATGTTCTTCTTCTAATTTTGACATCATAAACGTGGACCATGTTCGTGAACTCATCATCGGATATTGTGTCATCGAGCGACGACGATATCATCGAGGATAACTGCGAATACACCTTTGATACTATATCAAATTTAATTGAGTAATTTTGAAGTTTACGCTGACTATACGATGATATTTGTTTTGTTATTATTGTTATTACTCCGGCTATTGTTGTCGCCGCTGATATATAAATTGGAACAGCTATCAGGGCAATCATTGTCACCGAAGAGAGCATTATACCAGCTCCGGTAATTACACCTGATACCGAGTACACAGTAACATCAACGACGGTAATTTAATCCTTGTCGATGATCATTGATATTGTATTATAGTACCTGGTGTAATTGGTTCATAAATAAGAGAAATAAATCTCGCTGTAATATGAAATTGATTCTCAGAAACTATTGTTAATCGATAAATACCCTTGGCGTTCGCGGTAATATCTAGCGTGTTATTATTATCCTTTCTCCAACCAAGTGATCCATATTGGATCGTGTACATGCTTTGTATAATATTTGCTTTTTCGTGAGGAATTTTTATTTTTTCATCCTTGGATATCATCCTTGGTAGATCATCTTTGATAGCCTCGTTAGTTTTTTTGATCCGTTCGATGTATGTTTATATATCTGAGAGCTTCGGTGTTGTCACCAGTTGACCCCAAAAGAAATTAATGATGGCAGTTTGAATATCTGCAATAGATTTTTGTAACCCAGCAAATTGATTCATGTGTTTATTATATTCATCATATAATTTTTTATATCTTCGATGGATTTCTCTGTCTCTCTGTGCCATACCATCGTGCCTTAGATCTTAACATTATACCTTCCACCTCTTTTTTCCTCATTTCTTCTAACTCCGCTTGTTTTTTGTTCAATTCTTTCATCGTAGTGGGGTTATGATTTTGATTCACTAAAGCATGTAAGGTATTTATTTCAGCTTCCATTTTCCTGAGATTTTGTTTTTCCTGTTTTGCTTTAGCTTGTGAATACATAATAGATTCTGATCTTATTATCATTTTAAGGATTTCAAAAAACGATTGATCATTACATGTTAGTTTCACCTGAAGTGGGTTTTTCTTATCACCTTCACAATAATATTCTTCTACTGTGCTAGTTATACATTTTTTTACCAATTTAATATATTCATTTTGCTTTAATAGCTTTGAATTGAATTTCCAGTATCCAGGACCTCTCGGTGCTGCAGATATAGACAATTTGAGTGTTATTGCTGAATGATCTGTTTTATAGCCAGGAATAATAGAGGCGTCTATACAATTTGAAAACATGTCCTCAGAGATTAAAAAATAGTCCAGTCTACTCTGTTTCACAGGGCTTGCCTGATGCCAAGTAAATACTCTACTGTCAGGATTGACTGTTCTCCAAGGATCCAGTAAATCTAGTTGATTCTTGATGTCCTGGACTGCTGCTCGGGCCATGGAGTGTTTATCATGCAAGATATTATAAGAGTCAAGCTCCATGTCCTGAACAACATTCCAGTCACCACAAATAATAACAGAGGAATTTTCAAAATTTATAATATCCTCTTTCAAAGTTTTAAAAAACTCAGCATTATCATCATTATGACCATATAGATTCACTAGTGTGAATCTCTGTCCATTAACTAATAAATCTAAGAGAATGTATCTGCCCTGACAATCACATCTGTTTCTAAGAATAAGAAATTCAAAATTATTTCTAAACAGGATAGCAACACCAGCACTACTGCTAGATTTATGGCTAAAAACACACTTATATCCCCATTCAGCCTCCCAATACTTCTCAGTCTCAACTGTACTATGTGTCTCTTGTAAACATATAATAGATGCTTTTTTTGTTTGACCCAGCAGAAAATATCTCTTCTTTTGAGATCAGAACTATGTAGACCCCTAACGTTCATTGACAAAATTTTAATTTGATTATCCATTGTTAAATCTTGTTTTAAGTAAAACTTTCACAGGGCTTATATAGACATGCATCACAAAACCATTATCATGAAAAATGCTCACATACACCTTGGGACACACTCTCACACACATAACCACATAATGCTTAAAAAATCGATAAGTGTAGTACAGTGTCATGCACCATTGGGTACATATATAATGTTTCCCAATATAGTGATACATGAACTCTGTTCTACGCTGGAGTGTTGGTATAATTAGTAAATATAAATATCAATACAGTATGATTGAGAAATAATACTTTTTGTCCATCGATTCAAGATTGAAATACAATGTGCATATTTCAAAATTTTAGATACAAGATTATAAGAACATTCTTACCTTTTACAGGTTTTGTCCTTTTCCGAAAATCACTTTTCTAATTTAAATATATATAATTAAAATTAAAATTGTGCATATCCAATTTTGGAACAAAGTTCTATACCTCCAAATGTATCCAGAATCAATATGGAGAAAAATCATTTTGTTTATAAATTGCGATTTAGTGTTTCACTAATGTCGTCAAAAAGGTCAAATTTGTACCTTTTTCCCTCTTTTGTTTTTGCATACACACCGCAATTAAAGTACCAGGCAGATTCAATTTTTGGATGGGAAGTTAATCTATTTATGAGACCCATATTTTGTCTAGTAACATCTTCTACTATTCTTACATTACATTTGTTCTTGAAATCCCTTTTCCTCTTGGCGATGTTAACTTTGGATTCTGCATTCCAAAATTTCACAATTAATGGTTTAGGGACACCATTCTTCCCAGGGATCCGATGTATTGCGAGAATATCTCTCTCATCTACCTCATGACCTGTTACATTCTTCACCATCTCTGCAAACTTTGCTCTGACATTTTCATTTTGTGATTCAGGCAAGTTGAAAATTTTTATGTTTATTTTCCTTGAGTATTGCTCATTGTGGTTTGCAATCTTCATGGCTTCTTTGGAACAATCTGTATTACTTTTCATTTCTTCTTTTAGTTTTTCACATTCTTTCTTAGAATCAACTAATTCTTCTCTTAACTCTTCTCTTATTATATAGTTGTCGATCTAAATCATAGTCTTCTTAGATCAGAACCAATAATTGATAGTTCCAACGGAGTTAATCTTTGATGTACTATTTTATTAATGTCACTACTTACTTGTGGTGGCACCTGCTCCGTAGACGGTAATTTTACTTTGTTTTTCTCTTTGAAACAATGATTTAAGATTTTCTTTGGAGTATCAAATAAATTGCAAGCAAGATTACCAACCTCGCTGCCAACTTTATCGCCAATAGCACCAATAGCTTTAGATCCTATTTGATCGGTAATACCTTTTATCCTGAGAGAAAATCACCTACTCCATCCCCGTAATATACCTTATATACTGGTAACCGTGAATGCACGGCAAAAACAGAGGTTGGTTTATTATGATTACTATATATGATCATTTTATTTAGATGCTATTTATCTAATGCGGTGATCAATCAGTCACTATGATAATCATCAACGAGTTCATCGATAAAATTATGACATAAACCAATATTATCCATTACACTACCTTGAAATAATCGTTGACAGATATCAGCTGCTTTGTTAATTATTTCCGAAGAATTATTTCCAGCTCGCTTTCACCCGATGAGAACTTCTAATCGTGATATATCATCGAGGATACTTCGTGAACAGGGTATGATGCAACCGCCGCGTTGGTATCCATCACCAGATTTACCTTCTTTGTAAGGTTGAGGCATTTCCGTCGTAGGCTATCGTTTTCGTGTTGGTGTTTGACGTTTTCGTCCCATTTGTCTTAATTTTTCTTATATTTATTGATTTTCAAAATATTTATTTTTAACTGCAACATCAAATGCACCATATCTTAGATCTTTTTTGTTAATTTGTTTTATTTGTATTTTAATTTTATAAACCACATCAACCCAATGGTTTATATCCTTGATAGATTTTTTTATGATCTGGTTTTAAATATTTACTTTTATCAAAAATAATAATAGCGTTTTTTTTGGTCTATATTATCAGATTCCAAAATTAGCTGTATGTTTTTACTACCCTTTCTGAATATCACCACACCTATTGCAAACATATTAAAAATTAACTCCCACTGAATATTAGCGAATGTATTTGTGAAATTCATTGTTTCAATAAAAGAGTACAACAAGGAAAACCTATAAATATTTCGGGTTAAGTTAGAAAGCAAGCAGAACTAACCACTTTAAGAATCCAGAACATCCTTTTGTTCCATAACATCGCCTTCATCTAGGTTTTAAACGGAGAAATGAAAATCATTTAATATCTCGTGAAATAGCTAAAGAGGAAAAAATAACACTTTGGGCAACGTTGTAAGCCAAATCATTTTCGTTCAGATAGAAAAAAACGAAAACAGTTTTCGAAAATCACTGAATGTGAACAAAAGCAATTGTTATTGAAATGTATTATTCACAACACTAAAATTACATTTGAAAAGGTTTTGAAAAGCTTAGTCTGCAAAAGGAAATGGTCATTTTGTAACTTTCGTATTGCCTTAATTTGGATATGTCGGTAAAAACAATGTCCAACTAACAATCTTGCACTGCAGACTTTTGCTTTTTTTTAAACACGCAATAATCTGATTTTCGGTTATACGGAAATGGCATACGATATGAGAAAACGTTACACTCACTGACTAATGTCACTATGTGTCAGACTTATATATTCTCAACCTGAACCTTTTATACAATTCTGGTAAATTGAGGATTCTCGAATAGATCAATTTCCCTTAAGAACGATAAAAGATCTTTACTGACATGAACAACAAGAAACATGTCTGTGCTGTCCTTTGCTGCTTAGGTTGGATATACTTCAAATTTTTCCAAGGTTTATATGCCCAACTCTTTCTGTAATTGAATTTAGATAATTATTTGAAATGTCGGTAATGTATCGTCGCCGATCTTCCGGTAACGCCGATCACAGGCTGTCCTCAGTTGTTGCCACCTTTTACAACCCTGTGAGCTATCCGATGGGGTATCTGAACTCGGGTCTAACTTTGACTTGACACTTATCTTTTTTTCGATGTCCACAATACATCCTACATTCAATAGCCCGTTTCTTTGACTGTTTTAAAAGGTCTTTCGACCTATTGGCATGGCCTATTTTCATCATACCTTACTTTTCGATTCTGTAATTAATTGTCGCTCTTGACCTGTTTTACCCAGTAGGGTCGTTTCCATTGGTCTATCAACTGGTTTCTGCTCGTAGATTGAAGCACTAATACGCAATCAACCAATGTCGTACTTTGCGTTCCGTGTCTGTAATACTTCGAGTATTTGTATCCCGACTACTTGAGCTCCACGTGCACCATTGGACACATGTCTCCTAAATGTTGACGCAAATTCCCCTTCCAAGCTCTGACCCGACGGTAATTTTCGCTGAATCCACATAGGACGAACAAATGTCCAAATTTTGATATGATATGGCATCTTGGAGCACATTTGATGTAGCATATCTTGAACGCCCAGTTAAGATTCTTTACCAATCCATTACCATGGGTGGGTACAGTTTTGCGCGCAGCTGCTAAATTAACAACAACGTACTTTTTATATCATCACATTCTGTGTACATTAGGCCCCATAATCCATGAAAAACTCATCAGGAACCAATACAAACGATTTAAATTGAAGAAGCTGACTTAAGTGTATCTAGTTGCATATTCAGTTAGATATATGAAAGGTCGATGTTCTAATTGGACAAATAAGTCCATATATATCGAGAACGGCCATGATAAATGGGTATTTATTGAAGGTATTTGGCTGAACCGTATCCTTGTCTTCATTCTTTCAGAGGCGATCTTGTGACAAACAATAAAATAAACGTGCCACTTACTATTCGTTGATTCCAGAAACCAAATATAATTCAGAAAACACCCTGGTTTCTTTCAATTGAAATGGCAAGCCATACTAGACTAGAGTGTCACTCTGACTACATGGGACCTGTATAGAATGGCGACAGTCAGTTGGAGATGTATATAGAATCCGACGTGGTGAATTCACTATACATTAATACGTTCGTGCGCAAGAATTTATAGAAATGTCTGCAAATTCACTATTTAACGGTATCGGACACTATTTTCTCCGCATTCGCGATGAAGGACGCGTATTACATTTTGCTCATGGATACATTGGTCGCTCAAGAGAATAGACACGACTTGCGGGTCCTTCAACAACGCAGCAATTGTGCTTCTTCGCTTTTTGACCGCATGTATAAGGGGGAGCCATCAGTCGGTACGAAATCTACATGTTACTCTGTACAGTACTACCACTATGTACCAACTGTCATGAACATATGCAAATGCAAAGCTGCATATCTTGAGCTGAGACGCATCCGCTCCATTCGCAAATTTATTTCAGTTGATGCTGCTAAACGGCTGGTGTGTTTATTAATACTTCCAATTATAACTCACTTATCTCCGTTTCGTCTCCATATCTAATCCAGAAACTTCAAAAAGTTCAAGACACAGCTGCTGGGATCATCCGTAGAGTATCACGATTAGCGCACACTTCCCCGCTGCTTTGAATCCTATACTGGCTATCCATTCGATCCAGAAGCAAACACAACATGTGTTCTCGGTGGTTCTTTGAACTAAATGACTCCAGTCCAACATACCTATCTGGCCTTACCCATGTGTACACACCAGCAAGATACTTACGCTTCTCTTCTGAAAATCTTACATTCATTATTTCCACCATGAAAACGAATTGATATTGATGATGTTCGTTTGCATATCAGGGCCAAGCAACGTGGAGCGAATTGCCCATTGAAATAAGACACAGTCATTCATTTTAATAGTGCTCGTAAAATTCACATTTTTTGAATTTAGGAACAAACCTAAAGACCTAATATTGTTTCCTAAGTTAAATATTTTCAGGATGCTTTTATATTTTCGAATGTCATGTTGTAGTTTGTATAGTCATATCAATTATATATGTTGTAAAACGCTTACAGCTTCTAAAGATTAGATTATACACAAAGATCTCATAATTATTATTATTATTACTGGCCTTCTTGTCTGTTGAAACCACATTCTATGAAGATCCCCGAGGATTGTCGAAGCATATCCACATATATTCATAAAGGTCTTTTTCTTCCGAAACAGATACAACTCCTTACCGCAATTAGCAAACAAATAATCCCTAAGCAAAATGACTCAGACGTTCAAACATTTTGTTTCTATTTACATTCAACCTACTGCTGTAAATAATTTCCCAAACTACTTACATTATAGGTGAATGGTTCTCATTCCTCTTTGCTTGAAGAAAACATCTGCTTCTTTAACTTGTATTTCTTAAATAGTACCACTATAACCTTGTGATAATTTAGCACATGATTCATTGGGACACGCTGATACATATCTAGGCCTTTACTTTTTAACAATGCACTAAAATGGAGCAATAAATCACATTTTCCCCACTTCTACACAATGGATACCTTTAAAACATATGGAATTATATATACATAGTATCCGCATACACTTCAAAC
The DNA here is from genome assembly GCA_029339505.1 of Unio delphinus. Taxonomy (NCBI): domain Eukaryota; kingdom Metazoa; phylum Mollusca; class Bivalvia; order Unionida; family Unionidae; genus Unio; species Unio delphinus. Next base: position 8,551,128 of record JAQISU010000033.1, on the reverse strand, counting down.
AGGGTAATAAGTTTTTGTCTCTTAACTTACTGTATTCTTGTGTGAGTCGATTAAACTTCAACTCTCTATTTGTTTGTTGTTTGTTTGCTTAATTAGGATTTTTAAACGCAGCTTTTAACAAGTTTTCAGTCATATCGCTACGATGTCTGCAGTGAGGCAATTTATAGTGATATCTAGCACTGGGGCATCATGCCGCAGACATATACTAGGATGTCCCCCCGATTCACATTATCCTGAGACCAAGCTGACGAGTCCTACCAGTAACCACTCAGTACTGAGGGTCAAACGAGGAAGCCGTTAGTACCATTTTTGTAAGTCTTTGGTATGACTCGGCCGGGTATCAAACCTTCGACGTCCCGTTTTCGCGGCGGACGCTCTAACCACTAGGCCACCGAAGCGGTTGCAATCCTCTGACAAATGATTCAGATGTAAACTTTCTAATACTTTCCAAATTGTTGAGCTTTTAATGGAATAATGAAATTCAGCTAGATTTACAAAGAATAAATATATTTCAAAATTGTAACTGTTTTGAATAACCATAGACAACGTTTCAGGAACCACTGTAATATTTATTTGTAATGTTATTCCCGTACCTTATTTATTAAAAATGAATTGAAGAAATTATTTGCATTAAATAACCTAAATATTGCTTATGTTGTTGTCAGTGATGTCACGTACTTTTAATGTCAATGAAGTTATATTATGGAACCTTGCACAGCCTTTACCCATACACGCTGACCAGCGTTTCAATGTAGTGATGTAGCGGTGCTTCCTTGATCGTTATTGCCCTCATTATATGCATGTGTTCTCCCTTTTCCTTGCCCTTCTAATACATTTTCAGTTTTTATGGGTCCATTGTGATACATTGATATTATATTGGTATAGAAAATAACACTACATGCAAACAACGAAATGGTCCACGTGAATAATATTTCACTATTAGCAAAATAAATATTTCCTACCCAACGGTTGAAACGTTTGGTGCGATGATTCTTCTAATTTTATACATATTACAGCTTCGTTTGAAACTTGATTGTGAAATTTAAAATTGTTTACTTGCAAATAATATACCGATGCAAAATCACTCTGTTGCGTTCAAGAACATTTTAAAAGTCATAACATTGTCGAATTCCAGCAAAGATAGGACATGGAAAGAAAAAGGTACTGCAATCATCTCATAGTTTGCTTAAGTTATGAAAAGTTTGATTTAAAAATAAACGACATGTCTACAATTAATCCTGGAACATACCTGCCATGCTTGCCGGAAGTATCATTGCCATCAGAAGGAAGTGAACATCAAGGGATTCATTAGTATGAACATTACAGAGTTAGAGAAGTAAAAGAAAAACAATAACCTTCCGATTGCGTAAAGTGTGGATATGAAGCACTCAAAATAACGTAGAAGTAGGAAATATTGATTAGTAGAACTGAAATATGAACTTTAGACCCCGCTCTAGATTTCCTTTTCAGTTTTCAAAGAAAGTTATCCATAAATTATACACAATATATTTATAACAATTTACGCATGACTCTAGAAATGGTTAACGTTAAAATATATCAGTTTTAGTTGATTAGACTAATTTAGGTTTGTTTTCAATATGCAAGCGACTTGGTGTTTTGGAAAAAAAAATGGCTTAAGTAAAGAACCTCAATAACGAAAAACAACATCAAATGTCAAATTTAATACGTGTTATTAATTATGGCTAATTAATGCTTTGGTGGAGTAAAGACTTAACACAGATAAAACCCATAAAAGAGAAAATAACAGATTCGACAGGAGAAACGAAATGCCTGCCTAACGTTTTATCTCACAATGATGCATTTATTTTAGTTTTTATTTCAATCTCACAAGTATTTATGTGATATTCCTCTGTGCATTTGATTTACACGTGTGTAATCCGCTGGAAGATCTATTTAGTGCAATCACTCTTTCCTGTTGATAGCGTTATTATGCAAAAGGTATAATAAGTCTAAAATGACACGATCCAATTTATCTTTATTCAGTAAGTTCATATTTAATTTTTTTAAGTACAATTATCAGCATTTAATTTGTTTTACTTCTTAAATTGTCTTTTGCCCAGAGTCTAACATCAGGTACGTAATAAGGCTGATCATTAGAATGAATAGTACCTTTATTCTACCAAATTGTCAGATTTTTAGATTGATTATTATGTACGTATGATTCGGCTGAATAGAAAAAAAGTCACACAAATCTTCATTGTGCCACTTTGGAATATGTAGTCAATTACCTTAGTTTTTAAGGAATACACATATTCATATATAATTTTTTTATTTAAATCCTGCTGGTACGTCTTAAATATTTTAAGTTCAAAAACGTATTAAATTATCCTAAATATATGCCTCACTTGCGATGGAATTGGAAAATCAAAACATACATGCATACATATAAATATATTTTATTTTACCCTGTGCATAGACTTTGATACCATTCACTTAAGTCAACCACACACTATACTCTAACACCTTTTCTCTCAATTTGTGGCCTTTTGCCTCGAATGGTTGATATCGGTGTATTATTTATATACCGATTTTCCACTATCATTTTTCTATTTTGAAACTGCATTCCCATGTTCGAAAGATGGAACTCTACATTTTATCGGTTCAATTCGCAAGCAGATAAGAGCTCTTATCGCGATAGTTGTGAAGTCGATTATAAATAAAACATCTGTGTGTTTTATGTATTAATATGCAATCTTTTAATTTGCCATTTGAACCCAAAATCATCATGTTGCTTAAAAACACAAGTAACTAATGTAATCGTAGGCTCTAAGGACTCTGAATAAGAAATGACAATACGCAGAACAGGTTTACTGGAGAAAATTAGACACAAAATAAATTATGGAGGTGAATTTATTTCTATATTTCCTTTAATTAATGTTTGAAATAAAATAGTATGCAATATAACCTATAACTACTGTTTGAACGAAAGTACATACAAGAATTAAAGTTTTCATTCTGTCACAAATCGTGGCAAACACTGATGCTCAATAGATCTACTTTTCGGTACATGTATATCTTCCATGCGATTCCCTTATATCGTCCAGTATTGGTTTGATAAGATTACACATGGCATTGTTAATCTCACCTAAGGATTAAAATTAAGTTGACCTTGACACTGTCCTTTGTAGTAAGATACTTATATCAAGTTCTCTATTTGGAAAACTAACATACATAGATACATGCATGCATACATACATACATACATGCATGCATGTATATATGTATGTTAGTTTTCCAAATATACCTATCTTTATCTGTAATTGAATCTGGATAATTATTTAAAATATCGGCGATTTATCGTTGCCGTCCTTCCGGTTATTTGTAGCAGAAGCTGTCCTCATCTGTTCCCTTCTATCCCAACCCTGTGTGGCATCCGCTGAAGTATCTCTACTCGGGTCTAACTTTGCCTTGACATTTATATCCTTTTCGATGTTCGCAAAACTTAACACATTCAATACCCTTTTTTCTGCTCTTTAATCAAGGATTTCCACTTATTGGCATGGCCTATTGTCATCATACCTTACTTTTCTATTCTGTAATTCATTTTCACTCTTGACCTGATAAGCTATCAAATGTGTTGTACTTTGCGTTCCGTGCCTTTAATACTTCGAGTATCTGAGTCCCAACTTTTTGGGATCCACGTACGCCATTGGACACGTGACACCTAATTCTTCACGTAGATTACGCGTCTAATCCCTCATCCGGCGGAAGTTATCGTTGAATCCACCTAGACCATGAAATATCAAGATTTGATGCGGTATTTCAGAGCACATTTGATGTAGCATTTCGTTAACACCCAGTTACGTTTCTCTACCAATCCAATACCATGGGTGGGTACAGTGTTGTGCGCAGCTACTAAATTAACAACCACGTAGTTTTTTCAGCATCACATCCGGTGTACACTACGCCCCATGATCCATGAGAAAACTCAATAGGGACCAATGCAATGCTGAACTTGTAAACAAGTGCCTCATCAACACAAACAATTTTATTTGATGTTAAGGAGCTGACTTAAGGGTATCAATATTCATAGTCAGTTAGATATAGGAAAGCTCGTTTTTCTGATATTTAATTGGAATCGTGGGTCGATAGATATCGAGAGCAAGCATGATAAATATATAGTTGGCTTAACGGTATCATTGTCTTCATTCTGTCAGAAGCGATCTTGTGACATACAATACAAGAATCGTGTCACTTACTATTCGTTGAATCCAGAAAGCCAATACAATTCAGAAAACACCATGGTTTCTTGATATTTAAAAGGCAAGCCATACTGGACTCGCGTGTCACTCTGACTACATGGAACCTGAATTGCTAGGGGACAGTCAGTTGGAGATCTAGAATCTGACGTGGGGAATTCATTCTACATTATTACATTCGTGTGCAAAAAATTAGAAGACAGTCTGCATATACGCTATTTAATCGTATCGGACCCTATTATCGAGATGAAGGACGCGCAAGAGATCAGATAAGACATACGGATTCTTCAACGTATCAGCCGTTGTGTTTCTTCGCTTGTTGACCGCATGTATAATGAGAAACTGTAGATCTGCCAGAAATGAGAATATGGGTGCCTCGACATTTTCAGTTATCAACTCATATTAGATTGTCCATGATCGACTGTTCAGGTCAAGAAAGTCGACTCTCTTTCAATTCTTAGGGACTGTTATGCGACGAATAGTGTGATCAATTAACATACACGGAGATTTCCAAACTATCGTTTGCTCATCTTAAACGAGACTCTACCAGTGTCGCGTACGAATGTACGTTTGATCTTGAGCGGAACGAAAAGTTGTCTGTAAGTTTGTTTCGGGGAAACGGACAATTGTCAATTGACTGTATCATATCACAAATGACATGCGCACACATTGCTGGCTCATAGACAGTACTACTGAAATTAATTCCAGAAATATCAAGAGGGAAATTATCGTGATAGCCTCCTCCTGACCACGCACCATCAGTCAATAATAACATAGACGCTTTGGACAGGCCACTTTAATTGTGGACATAAGCACCAGATGTAGACCCATTCCCTTTTTTGCGTAGAAGTATCGTTCCTTGCGATTTGCAAACTTTCCATATTGAAAATTTACTTCCATTTCTTTCACAGCACAGAGGGTGGACAGACCGAAACGATTTCAAGCGAACCGAAACTATTTCAAGCAAACCAAAACCAATTTAGGCAGACAAAAAAAAAGAGAAATCCTTTAGGATTTTACCCTACAGACCCGGCGTTGATGTCACTGCTGCGGCAAAACGAATTGAAAATCCTTGAAAATGCTAGCAATTCAGGATTTCACAAACAGACTAATTTGTAAAACCTCGCCTCGTAAATCAATTAGATTATTAGTCTGGTCAGGGAGTTTAAAATCAATTCTCGTGAACGAATAATTATGACATCGCATATAGACTGTATTAGTTGGATCCTCAATTATTAAAAATCCGGTTGGAGTTGTTGGTACCAATGAGTATAAAATATATCCCTGCTGAGCTTGATTTGATCGTTCGAGATTTATTTGATAACTTCCTTTGATAATATCACATGCTAAATTCATTGCAGTCACCGAGGATATATTAACGTTTTGAGGAGCGATATGCCGCTCACCACCATCTGGGTCATTATTATGTTTGAGGATTGTTGTTTGTGGTTGTGCTATTGTCTTCAATTGGATGAGTATCAGAGAAAAGTTTTCTTGAATAAGATCATTAACAGATTTTTTTTAGTTCATTTGCGTTATACCCAAGAAACGTGAAATCGGGTAAATCAGATTCTGTGATATTGAAATTTTTGTTTATCTAACTTCTTGTCTATGATTATTATCTGAACTATTCGTGTGTTGATATATTCCATGTCGGATACAAGCTTATTTAATATCTCAACATATGTTATAATTTCGATGCGTGAACTCGTTATATCAGAGAGATGCTCCTGGAAACTACTCTGTCGTAGTCTCTCTAGTTGTGTTTTATGTAATTGATTAATCTCTTTCAAATTATCAATGACGTTACTTGGCGTGAATACAATTGCAATGGATGAATCAGGAGTTTTCTCAAAACCAAATTCCCATTGCATGGTATTGTTATCGAGAAATGTGAATGTTTCAGTCAATTTTGCATTTTTTATACCAGGTATATAATTTCGATATGATCTAGCAATGTACGATTGTACATCTGTGACATAATCAGATTTGTTAGGTTCTGGTATTTGATGAGAGGTCCGAGTTGGGATTTCAGGCCAATCCAGTATTGTCCTTATAGAACTCTGATAGATATCTACGACATATCCAGGTGAGTTTATCTCAATGGTAGATGATAGTGTTGGTTCATGAACTGTTATAGTGATTTTCGAATCTTTTCCAGTAATGGATTTTATTCTACGCTGAAATTCATTATTGATTTGTTCAATTTGGTATGACCCATATGGTAATGAAACAACGTTCCAGTCTGGAGTTCCGTTTTGTTTATTCTTACTCGCAAACACCAGGGAATTATTCGGTTGCTGACCACAGAATGGTACTGATCTGATATTTGGCCAACTATGGTATACTTGTAGTTTTGCTAGTGCTATTTCCTTCAAGGATTCGTTGAGGCTATTGATATCATGCAGGTTTTCATCGGTGTGGTATTTTCCGCTATTCGTTGAAGTAGTTCTTGCGATGTTACCATTGTTATTATACTCATATTGTTTTTCTAATTTTGACATCGTGGAATCATAAACATGCACCATTGCTGAAAACTCACTATCGGATATTAATGTGCATCAAGTGACGACGATATCATCGAGGATAATTGGGAGTATGCGGTTCACACAACATGGAACATAACTATATAGTCTTGTAGTTTGCTCTGGCTACACGATGATATATTTTTTTTTGTTATTATTGAAATAATTTCAGCGATTGTTGTCGCCGCGGATATACAAATTGGAACAGGTATCGAAGCAATCATTGTCACCGAGGAGAGTATTATACCGGCTCCAGTGATTACACCTGATACCGAGTACACGGTAACGTCAGCTGCGGTAATTCTTCGTCGGTATTTTTTTATATTTTTACTTGATACTCCACAGTGAGTGTTTTGAGTTTAGTTTGAAATTCTCTGATCTGATCATAGCGATACTGTTATGACGTTGCCACTGATGACATTCTATTTATTATAACAGATTTCAAATTGCTGGCGTTAAAATCGCCAGCGTTGAAAATCCTATGGATTTTTAGTTCAGTTGTTTACTTAAATTTGCTACGAATTTAACGTATCATGTTACTGAAACCCTAGCCAAATTATTATCAGTGGACATTATTGTGAATCGTTCAGTTGTTTCCTTGTCGATGATCGTTGATATCATATTCTTGACCCCAGATGAACTCGTTGATGAAATATTAAATTGAGTCGGCGACACTATTGTTAATCGATAAATATCTTTGACGGCCGCGGTGATATTTAATATGTTAGTAGATGGTGTCCACGTAAATGATCCTTGTTGGATCGTGTATACTACGTTGTTGGTTTTCTCATGAGGAATCTTTGTTTTTTCAAGTGTTTCTATCATCCACGCTAAATCATCTTTGATTGCCTCGATGGTGTTTTTCATTTCATCGATGGATTTTCTAATGTCCGGGAGTTTTATGTCAAGTTAATCTAATGAGATCCCCCCAAAGTATTTCTCAATGAGATGTTTACGAAAAGTTGAAAACTTCTCTTCTCAACATGATCTCCATTCCTAGATTGGAGTGTTGCTAATTCTAACCTAGCGGTTTCTATGTCTGAGATTTTCAATGTGGGATGAATACGTTGAATTCCAAAGAAATTATTTATCGGGGTTTCGATATTATCAATTATACTCTGTTGTAATTGTTCTAATTTTGTTATATGGTCATTCAGTTTTTGTTGTGAGTCCACAATATTTGAAATGAGGACGTACGGTTTGAGTTTACCCTGATCGGAAAAGAACGCGATAGTATCGTCTACAGAGTCGCGTCGTTTTGTCAAAATATCATCAAGGGAAACATTACTAGTTTTCAATATTCCCTGACGACCTTGAAATACAACTATTTCATTGGGATCACATTACATCACCGGTTGCCGATGTTTCCAGGGTGTTTTTTCAGGCTTGATAGAGATCTCCCCCAAATATCAATCACGCTATTTTATATAATTTCTCTCTTAAAAGCGATTACTCGTATATTCGTGTACAGTTGTATGTGGTTGTTTTTCCCGATGATGAAAGAGCGTTGACTGCATTTAATACTTCTATGCCGCATATTGGTTGGTAATTCATTTTCTGTGTTGGTAGCGTGGAATACCAGATAGGAGTTTTAAAGTGGTTTATATAACGCATAAGCTCTTTAGGCGGCGCTAACCCATATGAATCGAAAAAAACAATCACACGCGGATCAATCGCGTATGCAACCCAGTGAGTTCCAGGTCCGGTGCTGTTATCGAGATTAATGATACCGGTTTCAGCGTTGTTTGGTTGTTGTGGTAATTGATCTCTCATAAAGACACCTCTAAAGTTTTTTATCGTTAGGTTTTTAGCAGCATCGAGCAAATCAAAATTTGACATGGGAACTATAGATTCTGGTAAAACAGAACCCTTGGTTCTCGAGTTAGTAAACTATTCCTAGACTCAGGACGTTTCCGCTGTACCATAATTATGGAGTTCCTGGTAGTCTTAGACCCTTTCCTGATGGTTTCTTTTTTTTGTATCCATGTCCGCTAGCTTTCTTTAGTGCCATCTCTGCCGCTGTACCAACGGCTCCTAGCGCGGCAGCTTTTGCTACCGCTGGGGCCGATGACGCAATCAACGCTGGTAACGCAGCGAAAAGTGGAAATATACCACCTGATTTTATTATGTTGTTGATCGCGCTGCAGAGAGAATGACCTGAACACCTTTTGTATCTTAGACGGCATTATTGAAGTGTTTTATCTGACGAGCTTTCAATGACAGTTTATTGAAACCACCAGACATCTGATTGTGCATAAGCGATATTGTAGCTCCACAGTTTTTAGCTGATTCCGATTGCAAATTTTTAATTTGACCAGGAGTTAACGTAACACTAACATGACTATATGACTATTTGACATTTTATTTAATAACAGATTGATCTAATTGTTACATTACCTTTTTTCCACTGGTGCATCAATTACTCTCACTCGTCCACCAGCACCTTCGAGTAGCATTGATTTGTCGCTGAGAATAACAGCAACTGCTCTGTAATTCGGGATAATGACAACACCACCTACAACCGGACGAGTTACAAGAGCTCTGAATTGTATGTCAACTACGGATTGTCTTGTTATGTCAAGATTTTCCAGCGAGAAGTAGTAGATGGGATATAGTTTTCTAAAATCAAATAGTGATATTTGCAGACCAGTATCCACATTATTATCGCGTCCCATAAATGACAACAAACGATGATACGCGATTGTTATTTGGTTGGTTCCGTAATCAAGTAGTATATCCTCGGATGGTTCCTGTTGGCCGTTTACTCTCAGTGATACTTTATTAACACTTATTTGATCTAATTTCATATGGCTGCGTAATTGTGAGTTTAATCGCGTTTTATCCTGTAACGCAATAAATATATGACGCGGAGCTGAAACATCTTGTTTTGATACGATGTGCCATGTAAGTGTACCTTCAATATTAGAATCCATGATATCTGTTGCTGTTGTTAGCTATGATAGTAATGATTTTCCTCCATGATCCATAAATGGTAATTTTTCTTCTGTTGTGATTGATGGACTCATTACTGGCATCCACAATGATAGTTTTGATGTAATGACTTTACCATCAGCAGCACCAGCACGACGCCGGATTGCATCATTCTCACTACCCTTTCGCACGAGTACTACTGTATGCTTCGTTCCATAGATAACTTTCCGAACATTAAGGCAAAATCCGAAAATATTATGCAGTGGAATCGCGCATGAAAATTATCGACGCTGTCCTTGCAACATTGGTACGCGTGTGGCAAACCCCAAGTTGTGATTAGGATTAGTACTTTTTTATAACATCAAAGGCAGCAGCTGGTCTTGCTTCGTGTTCAAGAGAACAAACTGGTAGTGGATCAAATGAAGTAGCTTGTGGTGTCAGCAATTTGTGAATGTGTTCAGCGTGATCAGTGAGATCTTTTGCGAACATCATAGTTGGACCTGCCGATCTTATATAATTATCAGAATATCTTCCCATCCCCACTAGTGTTGTGTTAACATCAACCTCACGCTCTATAGACTCGATTTCTCTTCCATGAATCATGTATCTAGTACTTTCGAATAGCGCCATTATACCATTATTGACAAAGTCATCTCGGACATTTTGATCATTGCATATGGTGGATCATTATGAGCAGCATCATTTGTTACGAGTTCTCCTTCTACTTTGATAAACGCTCCGGAGGGTAGAAAGTATTTGCTCGTATCATGGAACTGAAGTTCGATTCTTGATCAAAAATCCGGTTGTACTGCATGATAGTAATAAAATTGATAATCGCGTACAGAATCATTCTTGGGTACTGGGGCAACCCTAACGAATGCTGTATCAGGAGCCGATTTGAACATATTATTATATATTTCTTGATCTAAATCGCGATCTCGCTCGCAATTTCTAACCACTTTCCGCTTTCATATTTACAGTAATATTTCCCTGAGTGTCATATCGATAATTTATCCGTGACGCTATATTTTGCTCCACCGCATTGTTTATTATTTTACTAATACTCGCAGGAATAATTTCCGTAGATGGTAGTTTCTCTAGTGATTTTATCACTGATGACATCATGCTACATGTCTGTATATATATATATATATATATATATATATATATATATATATATATATATATATATAATGTTCAGGATGTTTCTAACGCTTTACATATGTCTTGAAGAAAAGATAATATGAAATCTAAGTTTTAATTCAGTTTTGTAGACTAATTTATATAACCAGGGTCAATACTACTTTCCATCAACAGTAAGTATTGCAAATTAAACACGCCAAATCTAATTTTGCCTGTTAAACTCTTTTGGCGGAATTATATTCACTTTAAAATACAAATTTTGTATAAAAAACATACATCTAAATTATTCAGCTCACAAACGTATCCAATCATTCACTCTGCCATTACGATAAAAATAACCAACCGATACTACTATTGTTAGGTTCATATTAGCTTTCCGACGACAACTTGCTGCATTCTGTTTCATCAGTGATCTATTTGATTGCAATGCAGATAAATGATGATCATTTTGTAGAAATATTTTTGGTGAGGATGATATCTTGGTATCTCCAATTATACTTCCAGAACAATTTTACTATGACGTATATTCTGGAATTATTTAGCGTTTGTTCTTTCAAGTTCGTTTTTAATTTTTCTGGTATGTATAGACTGATTGCCAAATTATATTAAACAACGGTGTTAAAACTACATATTGAAGAACTTGGTTATTGACTAATTATATTGCCAATCATTTTATTATACTGATAAGTCTGTATATAATTTATTATTGGTATTTGCGTATCTATCATACTGAGTTAAGCACTAATTTTACGACAAACTATTTTGGGATGAACTGACAACGTGCTAACTCAGCACAGGATATCTTTAAAATAACATCATGAGATAAACGTAATACTGTGTAATAATTTGTTGGGTCCAGACTTAATCTTTTCATGTCAACATAAGATGCTGAATAACATTACATTATCTTTGTGTAAGTAAGTAGATCAACTTCTGTTTGAAGATTGAAGTGTGCCTTCATATCTTATTCTCTCTCTTTCGTGTTTTCTAAATAACCGTTTTAGTTATAACGTCTTTTCCTTTTCGATAACACAAATGCATTTACGTATATTATCTTCTTCCTCAGAGTTCTCTGGAAGGTAAAATCTTACAGTTCGATCGCGTGGAAATATCATTACTGCATTAGTTCACGAATGCGCATTATGAACAATTATTTTTATTGGAGCTCCTCCTTTTATATAATGTTTCTAATCGTAAAAAATGTATCCTCTATAGTTGCTACTATTACTGGAACTATTAGTATTTTGTCTAACTTAAATACATCATTTATTGTAGTTCGGTATTTTGACTAATTAAATCCACTCGTTTATCTTTCTACGTCTTACAGCAGTCCATTTCTACGTATCGTGTTTGTAAAATGTTATAGTACAAGCTCAGCGACAAGTTCATCCTTGAGTTTGTCAAACGATGACAGTTTCATTGGAGCAAGATCATTTATAGCAGGTTTATCATTTAGCTGTCCGTTGTATGCTCGTATATAATATTGTCCATCCCAGTCAACATTCCTTGTTTGGAATTTTACTTAACATGGCTGTTTTTCGTTTTAAAAAACAGGGTCACGCTTGTCGCGGATAATCCATACGTCAGGAGAACCTTTTTCTGATTGCACAATAAATTCTGTTCTGAAAAAGATATCTTTGATCGCTAATAATTTTGTCCCTAATCTCGTCTTTAATTGTAACGTCAATGACTGCATCGACACCTTTGGCAATGACTTTGTTAACACTAAAGGTGTTGCGTATAATTTTGAATTCTGACCATTCGTTGGATGCCTTATCATCACGAAATTCTTTTGTTAGCACTCCGAATAATATTAATTAGATTATTATTCTGAACCATGAACTATCCTCTAAAAGTCAGGAGTTATTTTGTCAAAATCAAATCTTGATTCAACTTTCCAAGGCTTGATTGTAGATAACTCCTCCATATTATTTTTTAAACAAATATTTATAAAAAATGGGTTCTATGTGATGACTGAAATAAAGCATCAGTGCAGGTTTCGTTATACGGTTTTCAACCCCTTGAAACAAATCCTGTTGTAAATGAATTATATGGACAGCATTTACATGTGTTCAGCGATGGAGTCTTGGTCCACAACAGTGTTTACAATATGGTATTATAGTTTGAGGAAAACACAATAGTGTATACAATGTGGCGGTAAAAGATACATAGAGCTGAAGCGATATTAAGATATAACAAAATGACAATGAAAAAGCTATCATAAACTCTGAAGATTAGTGTCTAGATTTGATTTGTAAATCATAATTTAGACAAATAATATTATTATATATATCAGCCAAGAAATTGTTAGGCATCCCACCATCAAGAATTATGAAGAATCTCGTGGTGGTGTAGTCAGGAACTGTCATGTGAAAAAGCCAGTCAGTGTTGTTACTAATACTGGTTATCGATAAATTTACTACTGGGGAAAAACGAGACTTATCAAGATCAAGGATGATCTTGTGATAGATCTATTAATTGTAACAAACTCGATAATTCTCTTGAAAATTTGCAAGCTGTTACACATAGCGAAATTTGCTAAAATAAATAAGTTGAAAAATATATAAAAAATATTTACGAAGAGGCCGTTTAGATCCATTAACACAGACTCGCGAATAATTTATATTTGAATCAATGTACGCAGGCGGCAAATATTTGGATACTAACCCACGTGCGGTACAAAATGTCGCAGAAAATAAAACGAAATCTTCTCTCTCTTAACGATTAAAAAAAGAAGAATATTTCAATATTTTGGAAAAAATATATCTATCTAGAATCAGCATTATTAATGGGAGCTAACTCTAATGGGAATAATTATAATATTGTAAGTGAAATAATCGCGAAATGCTTTAGAGATATCTAATTATGTTAGATATGGTTAAATCTATTAAAAATATATTGTATTAATGAAAAAATATTCTGGCTGTTTTTCCACATAATCAGGATTCATGCTTCATATAGATTCTGTGAGCAATAATAATTAAGTAAATAAAAATATACGAGTCACAAACTTTTCCATTGATTTCCAAGTATTAGTGAACTTTTATAACATATAGCCATTTTTGTTATTGAGGCTCCAGCCGAATGATCGAAACTCAACACGAAACGCACACTCCTACGATGTCACCGCGTGGTTGGTGCAATTTTTAACTCTCACTGAGTTGATTTTTTTTGGGGGAGGGGGGGTGCGTATGTGTGTGCAGGAAATGTTGAACGTAGGAGGGCCACGTCTATACCGTCTTTTCTCTGTATATATGTATATATATATATATATATATATATATATATATATATATATATATATATATATATATATATATATATATATATATATATATATATATCCTGACCCTGCTATGATGTCCTAAGGCATCTTATGGTAGCTGTAGTTTATGCCGTCTTATATATATATATATATATATATATATATATATATATATATATATATATATATATATATATATATATATATTTGTGTGTGAATTTATGTAATGTCTTGTATATAACTATATCTTCTGACCCGGCTAAGATGTTAAGATGTCCTAATGCAACTTAGGAGGACTGGAGACTGTGCCGTCTGTTTCAAAGGATTGTAGAAAGTGATGTTAGTAACCATTCCGAGGCGTAGAAAGTGAAAGTTCGACTGAGATCAAGGGTATGTTGCTATACTATTTATATGAGTTTGTAAAGTGAGGGTTTCTTTTGTTTTACGATAGAATTTCACACCTGATCATCAATGATATGTGTCGCAACTATCTCAAATACAATAATATTATTATTGCGAAAGGTCACGTGGAGGACGTTGATATTGTTATTGTAATGGCAGTGACTTTTCCGACTGTCATTAGGATTTTATATAAAGATTCAGTTGTAGATGTTGACTTGACTAATCAATTGCTCTAACGTTTTGTTTCTTAAGTTTGAAATTTATTCTTGTCAGTAGTGAATCTGGACATTGGAAATGTACCTGATTAATCGATTATTGTACTATTAAATTTCCAGGGGATACTTGAGGGGTAAATGTATTCAGAATATATCTTTGTTGAGGCTATAAGGTATTTCTGTGTTTGATAACTTCCATAAATTACAGTACATACAAGATTGACTGCAATCACATAGGTTATATTTACGTTTCCCGGTTATATATGTCCACCATAGGGATCATTGTTGTATTTGTAAATTCTTATATGTGATTGTGTTATTCTCCATGCGGCGAGTATCGTAGGAAAAAACTCATCAATGAGATCATTGGTTTATTATTTTTTTTAACTCATCTGCGTTATACCTGGTTATGTTAAAGTTCGGTAGATCAGTTTATGTTATCGAATATGCATTTTACAACGTTTGTTTGCGTTCTATCTCTTTAGCATTAATTGTTACCTGAATTACTCGCTGGTTAATATCTTTTATGTGACATACAAAAGATTTAATATTTCAATTTGTTTAATGATTTCCTCGCGTGAACTTGTTATATATAAAATATGTTTTTGGAAACATTGTTGTAGTTGCTCTCATTGCCGCTTGTGTTCTTTATTAATAATTGTAAAATATTAAATAATTTCATCCAGACGAATATTCACATATTTAAATATTCCGGAACCGAGATGTTCCTGAACAATATGCCAATTTACATCGTCTTTAATAATGAAGCGAAGATAACCAGTCAAATTTGCATTTTCTATATCAATTAAGTGATTTTTATATGATGGGTTAATTTCGTGGTATGATTGTCTGTCCGTGGTAAAATCATACCGTGCTGGTTAAGGTGGTTGTTAGGGTGCCTCTGGTTCTATTTGATGATTGATAAATATCCACGACATAATCTTGCGAATGTGTTTCTATTGCGGCTGATAATATTCGTTCGTGAACTGTTACAGTTATTTTTTGTATTCTTTTCCTGTAATGTATTTAATTATGTGCTGAAATTCATCATTGATATCTTCGATATCATAAGAACGTCTTGATATTCCAATAACATGCCATCGGGTGTTAGATCTGGTTTATTTGTATTTGCAAATACCAGAGAATTATTTTACTGTTGACCCCTTAATGATTTTGACCATATATTTTGCCAACTAAAATACACTCGTAATTGAGCAAGTGCAATTTCCTTTGCTGGAATTGCAGTTGGAAAATTTACGCTTAATTCAAAGTTATTATAAGTTTTTGTTATCATTGTTTTCTTTGGTGGGGTTGTATTCATAACGATGTGTTACAGTAGTAATTGTGAAACTAATATAATTAACGTAATTTTCTAAATCTGATGTTGTTTGGTCCTAATTCATATTCATCGCTGGGAACTCGTTATCTGATATTTTTTTGTCGTTAAGACTGGATGATACCAACGAAGATAATTTGGAATATGCAACCGAGGAGGCATTCGACATTCTTATATACTCGTGTGGGTTTATTTCGATGTATGTATTTTTGTTCCAGTTATATTGAGAACACCAGCGATTGTTGTTCCCGCTGACACTCATATTACTACAACCTACAACTGCTGAGGTAATCATTAATGGTGGTCGATATAAAAATCCTGCTCCAGCAATAACAACTGAAACTGATTACACAATTGTATCAACTACGACTACACGCCTGCGATAATTTATATTTGTACTGTGTACTCGTCGATGATATTTATAGTTTAGTTTGTAATTCACGCACTTGATTGTATACATACAGTTGCAAGTTCATTATATTATGAGCTTAAATTAATTAAAAATTATGCATACCATGTGATCGACGCTGATGCTATATTGCCACTGATGGTGGTTATCAGTCGTTCTGTCCACCTTTAATCTGACTGTGCTTTGGTGTCATTGTACTTCGGGATGTTGTCACTCACGCGGTTTGTAGATTTTTAATCTGACCCGGAGTCAAAGTGACATTTTACATCATGATTTGACAATTATAATATTACGAGTGGTCTAATTGTGTTACAGATTTTCTACTGATGCATCAATTACTCCAATTCGTCCACCAACACCTTCAAGTAACATCGATTTGTCACTACGTATAACGGCGATTACTCGGTAACCATCAGCTTGTATTCCAGCTACTAGAGCTCTGAAGTGTATATCAACACCAGTTTGTCTGGTAAGTGAAGATGCTCTATCAAAAAGTAATACATTGATTACTTTTTTGTAAAATCTAATTTTGTTTCTATCTATTTGGAGACCAGTGTCTACATTCTGATCACGTCCCATATTTGTCATCATACATTGATAAGATAGTTCAACGTGGTTTGTAGTATAACCTAATGATATATTCTAATCTAGTTCTTGTTGGCCGTTTATTCTTAGCGAGACCTCGGTAACTCTGAGTTTGTCAAATTTCATATGGGTATGCGAGCTTAATCGATTCATAATTTGTAATAAATATATCTCGTGGCCCAGAAACACCTTCTTGTGATGCTATATGTCATGTACATAAACCTCCAACAATACTTTGAGTACTATATGTTGTTGTTGTTAGCCATGATAGTAATGATTTACCACCTGTATCCATAAATAAAAATAATTTATTTTCTTCAGTGATCGACGGAATCTTAACTGACATCAGCAATGAAAGTTTTGATAAGACTACTTTACCAGCATCAGCAGCACCAGCACTTCCCCAGATCGCATAATTAACATCACCTATTCTTACAAGCACTACTGTAAGTTTAGATCCACAGATAACATTTCTAACATATCTGCAAAATCCAAATATATGAAACAGTGGAATTGCACATGAAAATCTTTTACGTGTTCCTAGCAACATTGAAACACGTGTTCCAAATCCTAAGTTTGTAGTTGCACTTAATTCCTTTTATAATATCAAAATCATTAGCTGGTCTCTCTTCACGTTCAGAATCAACTGGCTGTGGATTAGCTGCAGTATTTTGTGTTATCTATAATGTAACATACTGAATATGCTTAGCATTATCAGTAATATGTTTAGAAAACATCATTGTTGGACCAGCCGATCTTGTATAATCCTCAGAATATCTCGCTAAGCATATTATTGTTGTAGAAACGTCTACATCACTCTGAATATATTCAATCTCTCTTCCGAGGTTAACAAAACCAATTCGCAAATTCTATGCAGATGGATTACTAGACGCAACATTTGTTAAAAGATCTCCTTCTACTTCAATAAATGCTTCAGCGGGTAAGAAATGTCTACTTGTTTCCTGAACTTGAAGTTTAATTCTTCCACGTTGACTTGGTTGTATTGCTTAACAAGAATAAAATTGATAATCACGTACATACAGATTCATCTTTGAAAACCGGTGACACCATATCGAATGTTTAATCAGATATACGTGTGAACATTGTATGCTATATTTCTCGATCGAACTGGTGATCTCGTCAAACCACTTCCTGCTTCCAAATATCCAGTAATATTTATTTGTACTTCATCAGATAACTAATTCATTAACTCTTCGATTTTTGTATGTTTGGATTGGTTTATTGTATTACTGACATTCCTGGGCATAATTTCAGTACTTACCAGTTTCACTGGCTGCGGTGTTCGTCGTATTAATCTTGTTAGTTTTTCCTTGACTGCAGAAAACGCCTTACCGGCAATATTACCAATACCACTAGGAGCTTTTTTCATCAATAACATCAATAGCTTTCATCGATAATTGTTTTACGATTGGAGCTATTTTGGGTCTTTCTTGCAAATAACCCCTGAATAACATTACCAAGTCCATCACCGTAAGACTGGTAATCGTACATTTTTTTACTCTGACTATTACAAGTCCACGATGTCTTTGATGTATGATCATCTTATTTGTTATCATTATATCTAATCGCTGTGATAACAATCAACGAGTTCATCAATAAATTCCCGGTATAAGCCGATAGCTATGATACCACCTTGAAATAATCGTCGACAAATTTCAGCGGCTTTAATAATTTTGTTCTGCTGAGTTATTTCCAGCTCGTTTTCCTACTATGAGAATTTCTAATCGTGCTATGTTGGAAAGAATGGTATTAGGACAGGCAATAAGATCACATCCCCAAGTAAAGCGTGGAATACCACTACCAATAAGAACCAGGTGGATCATCTTTTATTTTTAGTTGATCTACTTTTTCAGAAAACGTTAAAAGCTCTGAATCATCCCAACTAGTACTACCATTATTACGATGAATTTTAAAGATCATCTTACGATAATCAACTTCGTTAAGTCCATTATATTTTGGTAACATATCAGAAAATAATTCGAACCATCTGCAGTATATTTCACTATTTGATCATCCTCCAAATCTTTAAAGTGTTCATACGTTCCTGGTTCAAATTTATCGATTAATGTTTGAACAGATGTAATAATATCTCTCTATTTGTTTCTGTTTTTTTTGTTGTTTCCTTGATTCGTCTTTTTTTGCTGGTTTCGTTCTTCATATTGACCATACACTTTGTCTACCGCATTGAGGTATTCTATATACGATGCACTTTTTGTGTCATTTCGACTCGTTTTAGTTTTAATTTTATAAAACACATCAGCCCAGTCTTGTAGACCAGAAATATATTCTCTGTGAATTCTTTTTCTATTTTAACAATGTGTAGCAACAAGAGCTGGAAATTCATTAATTTTATTACGCAATTCTTCGATTATTTCTTCATCAGCTTTTTCTCTCTTTAATAATGGGTTTTGCTAGACCATCAAGATCTTGTAAAATTCTTGATGTTTCTTCAGTTTTTTTTCAACTATTTTTTCGAGTCGAGGAAGACGAGGAATATTTGTTTCATTAACAGGTTTAAATAATTGTTAAGAACGTCCCGCATACTCAACCTGAAATTCTTTGCGTTCTTGTAATTTTCGCCTGATTGCTTCTAGTCGCTCTCGTGCCCACTGGGTGGTTAATGCTTTTACCAACCAATATTGATATAACAATACTTTAATTTACAGCAGCATCGAGGGCGGGACCTCGATAAGAGGTCATCGGAGTAACATCGGGCGCATACGTTTAGAAAAATAAAGCCAATTATATGCATTACCACAAGGACGAGTTCATTTCTCCATATCGCCTACGTTTCCCAGTCTTTTATTTTGTTTGTAGTTTCATTTCCTAATCATTTTAATGGTGCAAAAATCATAACCAACCACTACTAGGTCTTTTATAATGTTGTTTATGCAATGTTTCTCATATTATTTTTCTCTGACAAATCTTATTAAAAAATATAGTTAAAACGAAATATTGTTGATTCAGAAAGATTTTTTAAAATTATTTTCTTCTTATCACCGTATATTTATTTATCTGTATGCATGTGTATATGCTTGAGTTAAAATACCGAAAGTGTTTCCATTTCATTGACCGGGCTGGCGATCAATTGGTGAGAGCGTCAGTCTCGGATGCGTGAGGTCGTGGGTTCGATCCCTGGCCGAGTCATACCAAAGGCCTACAAAAATGGTACTAACAGCTGCCTCTTGGCTCTCAGCATTAAGAGGTTAGTGTTAGGACTGGTCTGCCAGGATGATGTGACTGGGTGGGACATCATGCTACATGTCTGCAACATAATGGACCAGAGCTAGGCTTCACTATAAGCTGCAACATTATAGCGAAATAAGAGGAAACGTGTTAAAGCTACTTGAAAATTCCAAATTACACACACACACACACACACACACACACACACACACACACACACACACACACACCCTTTGGATCGTAACAGATGAACCTTAAATTAGTAGAATGAAGTCAACTTCTAATTTTCTTAGAGTGTAATTCCAATTGTTCTATCATCGATATAACAACTATATAATAGATACGACTGCGATACCAGTGAATATTTTCATTCCTCTCATTTGAGACGTAAAGAAAACAATAATGCCCTCAATATTACACACACACACACACACACACACACACATACATACATACATACATACATACATACATACATACATACATACATACATACATACATACATACATACATACATTTCTCTCCAAACTAAATGTTTTCAACTAAAATGAGTGCGTACCCATAATTAGTTGCACGAACTTGTTAGAACGTGTCATTTTTTTGGGTTATAATATACACTTTCATACATATTATTACAAATCGGCAACTATCATTGATAGAGACATTAAAACGACGTAACGAAGTTTTATTCTTGAGAATCATTTCTACCAAAGACAGTACATCGCAGTTATCCTAAGAGAGCAGCGATGAACGATAACGTCAGACACTCAGAACGCCCAAGCATCTTTATGATATGAGTTTTAATAAGTTAAAAGAGTAATACTTGGAAACTTGATACGCGTTAGCTAACTCACATTCGGCTAGATTTGCGAAGAATAAATCCACAGAAAAATTCTCGTTGTCCGGAATACTTATCGGCAACTTTTCAACCGTCGATAACGAATCTGTATAATTATTTCATATTTTATTTTATTCCTGTAACTATTTTATTGGAAATAAAATTAAGAAATGATGTGGTTTTCATAGCCTTAAATTATTGCTTATGCTGGGCTATAACACATCATTGATCACAATGAGAAAATTATGATGTATTAAGAACAATAGAAAGGCCTCGGGAATTGTAAATTGCTCACTTCTGTCTATTCTGAACATTGCCTTGCATGCCGACTGTCTAGTCATTGAGATGATAATTAATTACCTATATTCTGTTTTAACTCAAAAACGTCAGCCACATGATGGAAAATTCGATCCTTAAAAATCTTATGTATCTTAAATTAACAATGAGTGACGTTTCGGCCTGTTGATACCATTGATGAATAGACATGTACTTATTATATTATTCCTGCAACTTTTTAAATAAGAAATTGAAGCAAATCAGTATCCGTAACTACTGCCTACGTTCATACAACCTTTTAAATAAGAAATTGAAGCAAATCAGTATCCGTAACTACTGCCTACGTTCATACAACCTTTTAAATAAGAAATTGAAGCAAATCAGTATCCGTAACTACTGCCTACGTTCATACAACCTTTTAAATAAGAAATTGAAGCAAATCAGGATCCGTAACTACTGCCTACGTTCATATTGTGATCATGCGTCATCAGGTCCTTGTTATATGAATGTATTTCCAATGTCGTAATAACAACCACGTGATTGAGAGCAGTATACAATTGGCAATATATCCATACGAGGTATTTTCCCACACATATAGACAGATAACATTCCCAATGCTTCATCTTCTGCCATGTGTGATAACATCAAAGCAGTAATATGAAGTTTACGCAGTCCAGACTTTCTCGGCCCATTATTTAGAACAATAATTAGCTATCATATAGTCATGCAATTGATAGTTTGAGGTTATTAATTCGGATTAATTTTTTTATATTTTTCCAACAAAAGTAGTAGTAGAAGAAGTCCAACCCTACAAAAAAATTAAGTTTGTATTTTCGATAACAACAATAACAACACGGTAACAAATTGTCGCTGTTTTTTCAGCATTTTGTGATCATCAAAGATGATTTTGTTGTCGCGATAACATGTTATTGTTGTCACGGTAACAGCGTTATCGTCGAAAAAATTGTAGATTTTCATTGATGACAAATTAATCATAAATGTTATCCAATCCTATTCGATATCGCATTATGGATCTGACAAATTTATCGTTACAAATCCATGTGGTTTAGCCTGAGCACCACGAAAAAAATTTCTAAATTGATTATAATCTAAATCACCACAGCACCAAGTTTGCAAAATATTTCATAGTGTATGAGCATCAACACCGTTAAACATCACTAATATATTGCAGTTGTCTCTGATATTTTTTGGGATTTGAGTGTATCGTTGAGTGACATATATCATGTCAGAGATTTTATGCCTGCCGCGGGAAAATATCTTAGTTGGATTTTTTTTGGTCGTTCCAACATAGTATCATCGTATACGACCAAGTCATTAATATCTTTATCGAGGTCTTCCGGAGATGGAGTCTCGTCGATATCTCTGATAAATTCAATGATATCCTCTCCGGTGATCTCTGCGGCGTTCTCGTTATAATCTTTTAGCACTTGATAACAGTGTTTACCATCTACGCTTGGTGAAACTAAATATAGTTTGTCCCATTTCATCCATTTTATTATTAAATTGAGTAGCAATTGTGTTTTACCACTCCCTGATGGACCAATGATAATCATTCTGATGGAATATGGCAGCATCGGATGATGTTTAACGGGTGTTTTTTCTTTAACGCGGAAAATCAGTAATTTCCATTAGATATAACTAAATACTATTATGGATTTATATTGTGTGAAATGTGAAAAAATAAATAAATATAAATTTGTTTAAAAAAAGCGATGGTGATATCTCCGCCAAGTTAGCAAAGCTTCCAGGAGCACCGTGGGCGAAGTATCCAGGAGAAAAACACCTTCCAGGATATAGTTATTGTGGGCCGGGAACACGATTAGACATCAGACTTGATGACCAAGATAATCCTCGTCCGATAAACTCCATGGATGAGACCTGTCGTATTCATTATATAGCATATCAATGTGATGATCACCAACAGCGTCATCTCGCAGATGTTAGATTAATCCATGCGTTAAATTAAATTTCCGATAAAACATTCAAGGAAAAATTAGCATTGTGGTGGACAAAATCCGCTATGAAAGGTAAATTATTATTTGGTTCTAGTATTTGATATGGAAGCAATTTATTATTCTCCGACAGGATACTATATGGGTAAATCTGCCATCGATAAACTCGCCAACGCTGCTAAAATAAAACACGAAATAGCAGCTGATTGGTTAGCCAAACAAGCTATATGGCAAATTTATTCACCTCGCCCAAAGAAAATTCAATATGCGTCGTTTGATGTTAATATCCCAAATGAGGTTCATCAGGCTGATATATTATTTGTACCACATGGCACAGTTAAAAAACATGTTTATATATACGCGTTAACAGAGTAGCAGCAGAGAGGGTGGACAGACCAAGTTTTCAAACAAAACTAAAGCCTTTACGGAGACCGAAACTATTTCAAGCAAACCGAAACTATTTCAAGCAAACCGAAACCAATTCAGGCAGAGAAAAATAAAAAAGAAATTGTTTCTATTGATTGATTGATTAATTGAAATTTAATGGCGCACCAGCACTTTTAGGCTATTTAGCGCTATACAATAGGTTATATGTTTAAAAATAAGAAAGGTTTAATATCGACCAGCGATATATAAAAAAACATAATAGTTAAATATAAAATGGTAAGATGTTGGTAACAGGAAAATATGAAGCTTCCCAATCAACGGGAGATGTAAATGGTGTATGTTGATGATAAGATGTTGTAAATAAGAAACGGTATTTGCATTAGATAAAAATGCATTTTGGTGATGTCATACAAATTATAGTTTAAAATAAAGATTTACTTCTTTCAGGAAATCTAAAATACTAGTGATTTGTATAGCATCAAAAAGTTCTTTCATGTCATGTACATTATAGTATTTATCACGCGAAGGTTGCAGTTCGGAACACTCGGTCATAAAGTGCTTAACAGTGAATGGTTCATTGCAAGAAACGCACTCAGGTGAATCTTCACCTTTTAGTATATGGGAGTGGGTAATGTATGTATGACCGATTCTCATTCTTGCAATGACAGCCTCCTCCCTACGGAAAGTTCTAAAGGAAGGAGTTCATTCTCCCAGGGTTGGTTTGATGGCATGAAGTGTGTTATTGACTGCATCATCCCATGACACCTGCCACTTCTGAAGTAGGTACTTTTTGATACAAGGTTTAAAATCAGTAATCGGTAATTTAAAATCCGATGGTTCTTGGGATAGAGCCATTTTAGCAGCCCGGTCTGCTTCTTTATTACCTCTAATACCAATATGGCAAGGTAGCCAACAGTATACTATATTGTAGGAGGTACTAAGCTCCGAGTTTTTGACGAGAATATTGACTAATAATGGATTATCCAGTTTTCGATTGTGTAGCGACTGAAGCACTGATAATGAGTCACAGAAGATAATGCTATTTAAAATACGTTTCTCTTCAATAAATTTCAGAGCAAGGTCTGTTTCTCTGATTGCCGCTGAAAATATGGACGCATCGTTTGTCAAGCGCACTTTGGTTATGTGTTTGCCACTAACGAAGGATGCAGCAGCCTTTTCATCAACCTTTGATCCATCAGTATAAAATTTAGTGTAATTTGTAAAATCTTTCAGAAGTTCATGATAAGAGTTCAGGAATATAACAGGGTTTGTTTCATATTTATGGTTCAGAAAATGGTTTCGGTTTGTCAAGCTACGGACCCGGCGCTGATAGCGTTTTGGAGACGAATTGAAAATCATTTAGGATTTCACAAACATACCAATTTGTAAAACCTCACCTCGTAAATCAGTTAGATTATTGGACTGGTCAGTGAGTTTGAAATTAATTCTCGTTAATGAATCATTATGACATGGCATATAGACTGGATTAGTTGGGTCCTCAATTATTAAAAATCCTGGAGGAGCTGTTGGTACAAATGAGTATACAATAAATCCTTGCTGAGCTTGATTTGATCTTTCGAGATTAATTTAGTAACTTTCTTTCGATAACATCACATACTAGATTCACTGCAATCACCGAGGATATATTGACGTTTTGAGGAGCGATATGCCTACCACCACCATCTGGGTCATTTATATGCTTGAGTATAGTTGAACCCTAGTGTTGTTGTCTCCATGCGGTGAATATCGCAGTAAACGTTTCATTGATAAAATCATTAACGGATTTTTTATATTCGTCTGCGTTATACCCAAGAAATTTAAAATTCGGTAGATCAGCTTCTGTTATATTGTATAGAGTTAAAAAAATTTGTCTAGAGAGATTGTCTTTAATATCAGCATGAATAATTACTTGAATTATTTTCTTGTAAATATCTTAATTGTTGGATTCAATTCGTTTAATACTTTCACTTAGATTAGACTCACGAAAAGCCTGATGTAGTCTTTGTAGTTGTCGACTGTGTTCTTGATTGATCTCTATAAAGTATTCGATAAATTTACATTTTTCAATATCTACATAATATCTTAAATGTTGGATACAAGCTGATTTAATATTTCAATTCGTTTAATAATTTCACTTAGATTAGACTCACGAAAAGCCTGATGTAGTCTTTGTAGTTGTCGACTGTGTTTTTGATTGATCTCTATAAAGTATTCGATCAATTTAGATTTTTCAATATCTACATAATTTATTTCTGGATTGGTCCAAAAATAAATCTCCAAAAACCGTAATCTTTATTAGGGTAAAAAAGATTAGTACCCTGCAGCGATGAATTTGTTATATAATGGAGATGTTCTTTATTGATGGGGTAAATTTGTGGTATGATTGTTTATCCGTGACATATCAGATTTTGTGGTTCAGGTAGTGGAGCACGGTTCTTATAGAACTCAGATAGATATCTACGACATACTCGGGTGAGTTTATCTCAATCGCGGATGATAACGTCGGCTCGTGAATTGTTATAGCGATTTTCGATTCTTTTCCAGTAATTAATTTTATTCTGCGTTGTAATTCATTATTAATTTGTTCCATTTGGTAGGACACAGATGGTACGGAAACAACGTTCCAGTCTCGAGTTCCATCTTGTTTATTCTTACACGCAAACACCAGGGAATTATTCGGTTGTTGACCACCGAATGGTACTGATCTAATATTTGGCCAGCTGTGGTATACTCGTAATTTTGCTAGTCCTATTTCCTTAACTGAAACCACATTAGGGATATTCACACTGAATTCAGGGTTTGTTGAGGCTATTGAGATCATGCTGGTTTTCACTGGGGTGGTATTTTCTACTATACGTTGAAGTAGTTCTTGCGATGTTGCCATTGTTATTATACTCATGTTGTTTTCTTAATTTTGACATCGCGGAATCATAAACACGTACCATCGCTGAAAACTCACTATCGGATATTAATGTGTCATCGAGGGAAGATGATATCATCGAGGATAATTGTGAGTACGCGGTTGACACAACATTGAACTTAACTACGTAATCCTGCAGTTTACGCTGGCTGCATGATATATTTTTTGTTATAATCGAAATTATTCAAGCGATTGTTGTCGCCGCTGATATACAAATTGGAACAGCTATCCGGGCAATCATTGTTACCGAAGATAGTATTAAACCGTCTCTGGTGATTACACCTGATACCGAGTACACGGTAACATCAACTGCGGTAATTCTTCGTCGGTATTTTGTTTTTTGTTTGGTACTTCTCAGTGAGTGTTTTGAGTTTAGTTTGAAATTCTCTGACCTGATCATAGCGATACTGCTGTGACGTTGCCAATTACAACAGATCTCAAATTGCTTGCGTTAAATTCGGCAGCGTTGAAAATCCTATGTATTTTTACTTAAATCCGCTACGAATTCCACAGACCATGTTACTGAATCCATAGCCAAATTATTATCAGTGGATATTATTGTGATCGTTCAGTTGTTTCTTTGTCGATGATCGTTGATATCATATTGTTGACCCCAGATGAACTCGTTGATGAAATATTAAACTGAGTTGGGGACACTAGTGTTAATCGATAAATACCTTTGACGGTCGCGGTGATATTTAATATGTTAGTGAATGGTGTCCACGTAAATGATCTGTTTTGGATCGCGTACACATTATTCACGATATTTGTTTGTTCGTGAGGGATTTTTATTTTCTTCAAGTTTTTCTATCATCCTCGGTAGATCATCCCCGATGACATTGTTTGTCGTTTTAATATCTTTGTGAACATCTTCTATTCGCCGATTAATCGCTGTTATTTCATCGAGTTTAATCGGTGAGATCTGTTGTGATTTCTTCGGGTTTCGCATTTTTGCCAAAAAATTTATCGACGGCATCATCATTTTTTTTAAAGCTTGTACGT
The DNA here is from genome assembly GCA_029339505.1 of Unio delphinus. Classification (NCBI taxonomy): domain Eukaryota; kingdom Metazoa; phylum Mollusca; class Bivalvia; order Unionida; family Unionidae; genus Unio; species Unio delphinus. Next base: position 8,523,493 of record JAQISU010000033.1, on the reverse strand, counting down.
AACGTAGTAAATTGTTCGATATGAGCGTCATAATGGGATCGCAACTTTGACAAATTATCCATAGAGGTTTTTATCTCTGTTAATTTTGGTGTGGTCACCGGTGGATTTCCAAAGAAATCTAATAGAGGTTTGCCAATATTGTCAATTATACTTGTTTGTAATTCAGAAAACAGATGGAATTTAGTTATATGGTCGTCATATACATCGCGTAGTTTTTCTTAATGGTTCTAAATTGTGTATTCTATCCACAATAGTTGAAATGAGGACACCCGGTTTGAGTTTACCCTCCTTTTAAAAGAACGCGATAGTATCTTCGTCTGCGTCGCGTTGTTTAACTAAAATATCATCAAGGGAAACATTACTAGTTTTCAATTTACCCTGACGATCTTGAAATACAACTATTTCATTGGGATCAACACTTGCGAAGTTTAACATCTCGGATAATTCATCATCGATTCATCATCACCTTTCCGTGGTGGGTTTTTGTTCAGGATTGTTCAGGCTTTTCTCCCCCAAATAACAATCATTATACTCTAAGATCTCTCTAAAAAGCGATTACTCGTATCTTCGTGTACGGTTTTATGGGGTGGTTTTCCCGATGATGAAATAGGGTTGAGGACTTTTAATACTTCTATGCAGTTATTGGTGAGTTATTCATTTTCTGTGTTGGTAGCGTGGAATACCAGAGAGATTTTAAGCGGTTTATATAACGCATAAAGTCTTTAGGAGGCGATAACCCATATGAATAATAAACAATTGCACGCGTATCAATCGCGTATGCAACCCAATGAGTTCCAGGTCCGCTGCTGTTATCGAGATTAATTATACCGATTTCAACGCTGTTTGGTTGTTGTGGTAATTGATCTCTCATAAAGACACCTCTAAAGTTTTTTTTATTGTTAGTTGTTTAGCAGCATCGAGTAAATCAAAATTTGTCATGGGAACTATAGGTTCTCACGATGGAACCTTCGGCGATATCTGCGATATCGGAGTTAGTTAATTGTTCCTAGTTTCAGGCCGTTTCCGCTGTACCATGAATACGGAGTTCCTGGTAGTCTTAGACCCTTTCCTGATCGTTTCTTTTTTTTTGTATCCTTGTCCGGTAGCTTTCTTTAGTGCTGTACCAACGGCTCCTAGCGCGGCAGCTTTTGCTACCGCTGGAGACGCGGCCGCTATGAACGCTGGTAACTGCTGAAATTTCAAACCACTTCCCGCTATCATATTTACAGTAATATTTCCCTGAGTGTCATACCGTGATGCTATTTTTTGATTCACTGAGTTATTTATTATTTTAATAATACTTGCAGGCATAATTTTCGTAGATGATAGTGGTGTCAATGACGAAGTCATCGGTGACTTTATTCACCGAACAAACGCTAGTAGTTTTTCTTTAGCCGCGGAAAATGCTTTTATGCCGACATCATCAACAGCACTAATACCCTTATCACGAAAAAGATCAATAACTTTCATTGATAACTGTTTTGCGATTGGTGCTATTTTTGGAGCCAATCTTGTAAATAACACTGCAATGGTATTGCCGAGACCATCTCCATAGTAAGCTCTATACACAGGCAATCGTGAGTTTACTTAGTAAGTCATGGTTGTTTTTGTGGTTGTAGTGTAAGATCATCTTATTTAAATGATATGTATCTAATGTAGTAATTAATCACCAATGACAAAGTCATCAGCGACAAAATCATCAATGACAAAATATCACAGACAAGGTCATCAAATTAATCACTTTGGTAACCATCCGCTAGCTCATCAATAAACTCTCGGTATCCACTAATATCCATGACACCACCCTCAAATAGTCGTCTGCAGATATCAGCTACCTCATTAATTATTTCCGGTGAGTTATTTCCGGCTCGTTTTCCTCCTACGAGAATTTCTAATCGTGATATTTCCCCGAGAATGCTATTAGGACAACAAACAAGACCACTACCTGAAACTCCACTTGGAACGGAGTTTCGAGTTCCACTCTTAGAAAACCCCTTACTGGTAGTACCAGTTGCACCTTGCTCACGAGATAATTCATCCAGTGATCTGTTAATTGTTTCTAAATCATCACCTTCGAGTTGGTCAAGTGGTGTATCCCATTGAGGTTCTTCTTGTTTTTTATATCCGTGTTGGTGTTTGACCTTTCCTGTCTAAATCATCCTCAAGTAGTATGTCCCATTTAGATTCATGTTCTTGTTTATTTTGTCCCCGTGTTTGTCTCCGTGTTGGTGTTGACGTTTCCTCTCTAAATCATCCTCAAGTGGTATATCCCATTGAGGTTCTTCTTGTTTTTTTTTGTCTTCATGTTGGTGCTTGACGTTTCCTCTCTTGTAGTCGTATTTCTTGTTGTTCTTGTATATCAAAATTATCAACTCCTTTTTAAATTATATATACCCCAATTCTCTTCTACTTAAACGATCAATCCTCTTGTTTATTTTATACAAACCATCAACCCAGTTATCGCGTGATATTATATTTCCTTTATAACTATCTCTTAAAAAATCATTTTTTGAATAATAGCTTTTAACAGAAAAATTGCCAAAAGCGTGATAATCGCTGGGTTTTAATAATTTAATTTGTTGTATTAGTGTTTTAACCTCATCTGTGATTGTATCCACTAAAGAAACACTCTTTGTTTTACCAATATTACCCTGTTGTTCTTCATCATCATGTGGTTTTTGTTTATCTCCAGCTATATGTTTTAAAAACGGGAGAATACCTTTTTTTCTATCCTCTTCGTCAACAGTCTCTACCAATATAACTCTCTCAGTAGTTGTAGTGACGGGCTTGAATAACTGTTCAGTGCCCGTTGTAAATCGCTTTGAAATTCTTGTCTTGCTTTTAGCTTATTTCGAACAGAATCACGAATCGGAATAAATTTCTTAATCGCAGCTAATCGATCACGTGCTAATCTAATTGTTAGAGCTTCACCTACCATTATAAATATAATATACGATCTAAATTGTAAATGAAAACCCACCCAGCCAATATTCTTTTGAATTTCACTACAGTGTGTTAATTACTTCCGCGTAGTGATAAATCACCGAACACTATCATACCCGTCTATAAAAATTCGTTCTATGTGAGTAAGCGCATACCTGTCTATAGATTTATTTGTTAATGAGGCTTTATTGTATGCGGATTACTCACCTGCAACGGGTTGGGCACTGTTTAGAGTATCAGACATTTTTCACTGTGTTGTGACAACAAAAAGGGGATTTTCATTTTATCTGATGATTTGTTCTCGTTTTGTTTTGCTTTTTGAGTTTATTGTGTGTTTGATTTCACATTGTTTGCCCAATTCACTTCTGTCCTTTTCGACGGCAATAAACTACATGATAAATTTGATGATGTCGTTACAGAATACAAGCGAGTCATTTACAGCGTGCTGAATTCGTTTGATCAACCCGTACTGTTTGGCAAGGACATATCTATTATTCCGAGCCTTATCATCAAGATCATGAAATTCAGAGAGAATCTGACTACAGTCTAATTTACCTGATAATTGTATTTCTTGATTTTTCAAATGTGAAATCTCAATTATAATGACATTCATATTTTCGAAATTCATATATGAAATATTATATATCAAATAAAAAAAAATTATGGGGTCAATTTTGACCCGTTTTGGTAGGATATGATGAACCCCATTTGGAACTTCTCAGGTGTTATTCACATCTGAGGGGCCCAGAGGTTACAATATAAGACTACACATCCCCATTTGAAACCTCTCAGGTGTTATTCACATCTGGGAGGCACAGGGTTACCTCGAGGCATAGTCTCCGAGAGGGTATCTAACTCGTCAAATAACGGGTTAGAACCCCAAGAAGGTATGCTTATTGAATGGACGTCACATTTTTATATGGATATATATACATAATTTACATAATGGTATTAACAATGAAATGATATGGTATTTTCGTTTTTTTCTTTGTTAAATGATTTTATAGGTTTCTCATTATTTGAGTGTCTTCCAGTCACTCCCCGTTTAGAATTTTCACTCCGGGAAATAGCATGTAGGTTTTCCAATTTGTTATTTGTAAAATCCGAGTTAATATGATCAATAACAAGACCATTCTTGATCAATCCGTTAAAACATTCGAACGCAAATCGATGACAATATTATTTCTTCATTCCAAAGGAAAATCTAAGTTATCCATGATTATCAACAAAACCGACTGATTTCTTCAGTCTGCGGTTTCTGACAATAACTTCATGAGATGCTTCAATATAGATGATCACGAGATGTGGTTGAAATTCTTGGTTCATTTATATACTATAATATTATTTGTCTAATTCATTTTTTGGTTTAATTATAACTTGAGAATCTTTCAATGTAGTCTTGAGGTGCTCTTATGATTTTGTCCCTGACAGAGTTACAGTCAGACTCATTGACTACATCTTTGTTGGAGTTTTTAATGGAATCTTTGATGGTGGTTTTAACTTTATTATCATAATAGCGCTTTAGCTCTCTGTATCGCTTACCACTGTAATTGAGACATAATTGCGACTTACCACGCACACCTACCCCACATCGTATGCAAGATAAGGCCCCAAAACTTCCGAGACGTACGCTTTTTAAATGATTTCCACAGAATTCATTTCTGCATGATTTGTTGCAAGCAGTTACTGATCGTATCATAAGCCATTTGCAATGATTCATTATATAATAAATTCCTTATTTAAATATACTTGTTTTAATTATAATATGGAGGAGTTCGAGAGATTATCGAAAATTTCACCATGGAGAAATGTTGAATTCAATCTCGATAGAGTCTCCACTGATGTACCAAAGGGTCTAATAAGTGACAGAAGGATGATAGGTAGAATCCGTGCTGGTTTCTATGAATTCAAGCGCGATGGAGCATCTCACTGTTGGTCAACATTTCGAATTGATGGTAGTGTTGATGCTACCATGAACGACAAAAGAGCAGCATTGATAATCTCACATTTTGACAAGAAAAAGTATTTTTTAGAGTGAAATTCATTACCCGCTTAGAAATGGGGAATTGGATTATACGCGACAAATTTGAACCCATCCTGAAAAATAAGAGAACTGTAACTGTGAGCCAGGATTCCAAGTCAGGAATTCTGACTGGAATTGACAAACCGTATTTCGAAAGATCCTATCCTGTAACCGCGGTTGTTTATGGGATCTATCCGATAAATGGTAAACCGAGTATCGAAAAATGTAAACCCATGAAATATTCGTCGTTGAATTTACAAATGCGTTGCGTGGAAAGAAATTGACGGATCTAAGACGCAAAAAAAAAATGAATGGGCATTAACAGTGAAGGAGAGCGTAGCAACAATTCAAAATGTGGCCGCGTTAGAACGGATACTAAAATTCCCAATATCCGAAGAGACAGTAACAGGCGAGATATTATATGACTCGAAATATGAATCGAGAGGATCTCCAATCAAAATTATTGACCATAATGCACACGCTTGGACATCGGCGGTAACAATATTGCCGCTGGATAGAACCGTAAAATATATACCCGTGGAGTTCTCCGGTGAACACTCTGGGGGAAATTTATTTGATTTATTTACAAGTCGAGTAATAACGATCCTGTGTCAGTGTGGTTACTTCACAGTTTTGAAGACGAAGAGGGTAAATTCGATCAATTTGTAAAACCCAATGGCGAAATATATCGTACTGAAGCCTTTCACAATGAGATGAAAAAAACTAGCCCTTTGGTTTTTCAATTGATTACGACGAGCAATTATTAACAAACTGTTTTACAATACCGTCAGTTGCAGCTGATTTCACGAGAAAGAAAAATCTATAGAAACCAACACGCTCAAAATGTCTCTCAGATATCGAATGAATCTGTGTGAAATATCGCCATTTTGGATTATAGAATACAAAATACGACCCCAAGAGTATTATTTCGGTTGATATGATTGCGTGTTATCCATGGAGTTTTCTCAGGTACGGAAAATGCTCTGAGTACTTCAAAATGTTTGAACATCCCGCACATCAGATGACCCGTGTTGCGATTAATGGACCACTGCCTGATTTTGATCTCATGGATTCGCTCGTGTGATATCATTTGAATTGGCTAAAGGACTTCATCCATGATGTTATGTTTGGTTTGGTAGACACATCTCTGAAAAACACTGGATGCCAAAAGTGTTATTACGGTATATGATTGATTATAAAATGCTGATATAGCTGATTGTAAGTGAAGCAATTATATCATATCGAAAACAAACTGAAGTCTGGTTACCACAACCCGATAGTCTAGATAGTATAATCAACGAAAACAAAAAACAATTCCCCGATCTCGACGAAGAATATATCGTGAAATGGTCCAAGGAAATCTTTGAAGTTAGAAATAAACACGCAAAAGATCTCGGTAGTAGAATAATTGGTAAGTTCACACAAGGTGAAAAATACGACCACAAACAATATTCTATGCGGTTGATTATAGATGATGCTGAATACGATTTTATAATCGCAGATGTAACTTTAAGGGGTATATATGTCGATCGTAAAGACGCTTTCTTGTCCGATGGAACGAAATTAGGTACAATTGTTACTTACACAGACGGAAAAAATCCTCAGTAGACGTACTTAAGGTCGTCTATGCTGGCTTATGCTTCTATTAATTTACTTTCAATGATAAATATATATACTGAATCCGCAGTTAGAGTCGCCACTGATTCATTTTATATAGACGTAAAACATCAATAAACAGTGGCTGCATTCACTAATTCAGACGAGAGTTGGGGATCAAGGAGAATTAAAAAAGAAATACTGCGTAATTATTCTAAATCAGCAAATGTTACAATTGAAAACAATTACTTGAAAAATAATCAGATATCAGAACTATCTAATGCACCGTCGATATCCGATCCAATATGCAGATATAAAACCAGTTACCTAAACGGCTGTGGTGGGTCAGGTAAGACGACTCGTGCGATCGAATTATTTCGAGGGAAATCAAACATGATTGTGCTAACACCAACACACAGACTTGCAAGAGAGATGGAACAGCGAGGAATTAATGCTTGCACTTATCACAGTTTTTTTCGATGGAAAGGCGACGAATGGACTCCTGATCGAATGGGCGAGAAATATATTCCTGAAATCGTCATTTGGGATGATATATGCACAGTGTCGTTAGATGTATTACAAAGGTTTCTTGATTGGTTATTGCTAGCGAATACAAAAGTAATAATGTGTTGCGATCATGTTCAACCACCACCATTTGTCGGTTTATCCCCACATGATTGGCTGAAGAATTTTGTAGACTATTATGAAGAAATTAGTACTGTTCATAGATCACATGATAATGAATTACGCGAGTTCAAGAAACTAATCAGATTACAACCGGTTAGAATCCAATGTGAAACAGTGAGTTAAATTATTTCAGAAACCCCATTAAATGATTTTTGGGAAGCGTGGAGACCAAACGATTTGATAGTGGCAAGTAGAAAGATAGTCAGAGACACACTTCCGATTAAGTTATTTCAGACGCATAAATAAAAATTTGCAACACTTGGAGAAGTCGAATTTAGTTCAGATTGCAGTATCCAGAGTATGAAGAATAAATCAACTTCGAAGAGTTGTTTTAGATTATAATGACACTATAATAAATGATATTGTCAGCGATGATATAATCAGAAAAACTCTTTGGTTATAAACAATAGGACAAAAAAGTATTAGAAAACTTGATATTGATGCCGAATTTATAATCACATTGAAACAACAACAGAATAATCACTGCGCGAGTTGCAATTGTATAATGCTTTGGTGTTTGTCGGATAAAGACCCTGCCAATTTAACGTAGACAGAAAAAATAGCAGCGTAGGTCATACCAAAGATAATGTGATGCTGACTTGTCTTGAGTGCAACAGACGAAGGGGTGCTAGTTAAGACCACGCGGTGGTAATTGAGTATCCTCGGGTATCACTTGTAATTGTTCACGTGTAAATCCTCGCTGAGGAGCAGTTGAATCCAATCTTTAGATTGCTGGTCTACCCGTGGATCGTGTTATCCAAGATATTTTGTGTGCAGTTACACTCCAAAAAGGATCAGTAGCTCTTTTTTTGCCACTTTCGAGCTCTCCTGGTTCATATAAATACCTAACAGTGACATTGCCGAGTATTGGTTGTTTTTGAAAAAATCATTTAGCGGTTTGACAGGTATATACTTTGTTTTCAATGGCGTTGTTAGGTTTCATGTTGATTGTTCGAGTAATCTCATTATTCAGCGCGGTAATTACGCCTGGTAATCTCTTGACCCATTCTCGATATCCTTTATCCTAAATAAACTCCTTCGCGTATTGATATCCAAATAACCGCTCAACAAGTGTCCGATTAAATCGTTCAACAATTGCCTGATCGCGATGTAGTGCAGTATGTCCTCTTCTGATGGTGACATTATGATGCTTCATTGTTGATAACACTGCACCCTGAAATTCCTTGCCAGGATCAATTTGTAATAGATTTGGCCAATGCAGAGGACCACTACGATAAATCCTTTCAAACGCAGAAACCACTTCAGTTGATGATTTTGTTTTTAGAGGATCTGCTTGCTTGTATCGATTCGCAACATCAACTACAGTTAGCGCGTACTTGTAAACACCATCATGCGGCAGAAATAATATATCAGCTTGATGAACCTCATTAGCGACGCTGACATAAAATTGCGAGAAGTTAATTTGTTTAGGCGGTGGTAGAAAAATATGCCATATCGCCTGTATGGATAACCAAACTCTTGCTGTAGTATATTTCACCTTTGCGGCGCTGGCGAGTTTATTGATTGCTGATTTACCCCTCCAGTATCCTCTTGGGGAATAATAAATAGATTCCATATTGTTATTAATTACCAGAACCCAAGATCAATTTACTTTCCATCGCCGATTTTATCAACCATGAAGTCAACTTTTCTTTGAAGGATTTATCAGTGATATAATTCAACGCATGAATTCATTTTATAGCTGCGATATGTCTGTGTTGTAGAGTGCAGGTTTTATAAGCAACACCATGAGCATGAAACGCCTTACCAATAGCGTTTATTGGGTTTTCACCTGGTCGAGGTTGGTTTTGATTGTCGAGTCTGATATCGAATCTGGTCCCGTGTCCACAATAACTATACCCTGGAAGGTGTTTTACTCCTGGATATTTTGCTCATGGTGCTCCTGGTAATTTTACTAACTTGGCTGCAATATCACTTGCTCGTTTATTTTTAATCCTCGATTTTATCAAGGGAAACAAATCTAAATTTGTTTGTACCACATTGTTCACACGTACCAGCAAGTGCTGATCTGTTATGTCGTGAAGTCATTTGTGTTAGTACGCTTCTTACATTTCACACAATATTAATCCATAATTTATTTATAATAACATGAATGTAATTGATTTTTCGGCGACAAAAACACGAGAACCAGTTAAGCATCATGCAGCGCTACCAAATTCTATTCGCATGACTATAATCGGACCATCTGGAAGCAGCAAGACGCAGTTTTTTTTACTGAATTTGATAACGAGATGGATGAAATGTGACAAGTTGTATTTAATAGCCCCTAGTGTAGACGATCAGCGATGTTATGAGGTGTTAAAGGATTTTAACGAGAAAGGAAAATCGGAAATCGATGAGAATGTTATTGAGTTTATAACCGATATCGAGGAAACACTAATCATTGATGAAATTGATGGAAATTATAGCAATTTCGTCGTATATGATGATGTCATGTTAGACAATCAAAAGAATCTTGCTAGGATATTTTCAAGAGGTAGGCATAAAAATACCGATGTGATATATGTCACTCAACGATACACTCAAATACCAAAAGTGATCAGAGATAACTGCAATATTCTTGCTGTATTCAATGGAGCTGACACACATACGCTACGAAATATTCAACAGACTTGGTGCAGTGGAGATATGGATTATAATCTCTTTAGAATTATTGTTAGTCACGCTCAGTCAATCCAACATGGATTTGTAACAATAAATTTGCACGACCCGAGATCAAGATATCGTATCGGACTTGATCAAATATTCTGTAGAAATCCTAAAGGATTTTCAATTCGTCTCCAAAACGCAATCAGCGTCGGGTCTGTAGCGTGACAAACCGAAACCATTTATCTTTTTTTGTCTGCTTGAATTGGTTTCGGTTTGAAATCCTTTAGGAGTTTGTTTGAAAGAGTTTTGATTTGAAATCATTTAGGACTTTGTCTGAAATAGTTTCGGTTTGCTTGAAATAGTTTCGGTATCCCGAGACGCTTTAGTTTTGTTTGAAAACTTGGTCTGTCAACCCTCTCTGCTGCTGTTATTGATGTAGCTAGTAGATGCAAAGAAGCTGAGCCGCTATCAACAAAGTCATCATCTTAAGTCGCCTCCGCATTCAAAAAGATTTGTTGTCGAGGACCTCTGCGGTGGCTAAATCTACTTTAAGTTGATCCTGGTAAGGAATTTCAAGGTGAAGTATCATCGACGATGAAGCAACATAACACTGCAATTCATCGAGGACACACTGCAATCCATCTTGATCAAGCAATTGTTGAACGATTTAATAGAACACTGGCTGAGAAATTGTTTCATTATCAGTACGCGAAAGAGTTCATCTATAAAAGGCGAGAATTCATAACACTTTGGACGAAGTCTATTGTGGTCACCATCGCGAAGAAACGGGACACTACGAAATGTGAGAATTACAGAACGATTAGCCTCATTTGCCACGAAAGTAAGATCATATTGGAAATAATCAGGAGCCGAATGAAGAATACAATTGAAGCGCAGATGTCGGAAGAGCAAGCCGGTTTCATACCAGGAAGAGGCACAATTGAACAAATTTTCTCACTGCGATTGATAGCAGAGAAGTACCTCGTGTTGCAGGACAAGGAATTGTACATAATCTTCATAGACTTCAAGAAAGCCTTTGATCGTGTATGGCACCAAGGCTGATGGAGGGCACTACACCATTATGGCATACATCCAAAGCTGATCAATCTCATTGAAAATTTGTACAAGAGAACGCAAAGCGCTATCAGAATTGGAAACGATGTGACGGAATGGTTTCGGCAGTTGATTGGAGTGCGACAAGGCTGCATTTTATCTCCTGATCCATTGAACATCTACCTGAAACATATTATGAGAGAGGCACTCGATGGTCTAGAAGACGTTGGGATACGCATAAGTGGCAGAACAATTAACAACCTACGTTTTGCCGACGACATTGGTCTTCTGGCTGAACTGCTCGGACAAGCTCAACTCCTTTTGGACAAAGTCGATGAGATCAGAGCAAGGTATGGACAAGAAATTAGTGAGACCAAGACAGGACTATTGCTTAGGGGAAAGAAACTACAGCATGTGGACAGTTAAAATACCTTGGAACTACCTTGACTGAAGATTGCAGAATCGCGAAGGACATCGAAATATGTACCAAGGTATGGACAAGAAATTAGTGAGACCAAGACAGAATGGATGCTAGTGAGTACCAAAGACGCGGTAATAGTAAAAAGGAGAATTGAGAAGGGACTATTGCTTAGGGGAAAGAAACTACAGCATGTGGACAGTTAAAATACCTTGGAATTACCTTGACTGAAGATTGCAGAATCGCGAAGGACATCGAAATATGTACCAAGGTATGGACAAGAAATTAGTGAGACCAAGACAGAATGGATGCTAGTGAGTACCAAAGACGCGGTAATAGTAAAAAGCAGAATTGAGAAGGGACTATTGCTTAGGGGAAAGAAACTACAGCATGTGGACAGTTTAAATACCTTGGAATTACCTTGACTGAAGATTGCAGAATCGCGAAGGACATCGAAATATGTACAGCCACAGTCTTGAAAGTGATGAGCGAGTTGGAAAACATCTGGAATAGCAAGTATGTCAAGAGTGAGACGAAAATGAGGCTATACAGAGCTCTTATAGTCCCAATTGCCCTGTACGGGTCCGAAGCTTGGACACTAAGAAGCGCTGAGGAGAGGAAACTACTTGTGTTCGAGATGACAGCGCTTAGAAAGATTCTAGGAGTTCATATTATGGACAGGATGAGAAATGAAAACATCAGAAAGGCTCTTAATCAGACAGAGACAATCGTGCATAAAGTGCACGAGAGACAACACCAATGGCTAGGACAAGTGATAAGGATGGATAAGAACAGGATAGCGAATATTGTACTGCACGGTAGAGTAGAAGGAACGGCGAAAGCAGGGCGTACGAGAACGACATGTATGAAATCTGCACTGGCTACATACGACGTGGGGAAGCGAGTTATAATGAGGACTGCACAGGAGAGAGAAGAATGGCGTTTGTTGTCTACATATGCAAGAGCTCACGTCGAGGATGTGCAATAGAAATTGTGCAGAGATATGGCGGAGAAGTAGAAGAATTAGGCGATTTCGTGAATGGGTTAAACGATTAGCAGAGGTGGTTGCATCTATCAACAACGAGGTAACTAGAATAATAAATATGAAACCTGCCATCGCGATAATAAATAAATATATAAATGAAAAAAAAATCAATAGGATTTTCAAAGAAAGATTTTCCAACAGAGATTCTACCTAGTAACGTCATAGTGAGATATTTATATGAACCTGGTGAGCCTGATGGTGGTATTGAAAGGTCGACTGATCCGATATGGAGTGTCACCACACATAAAATATTTTCTACGGTATCATCTAAAAACAGGCCAGCGTTATATAAACTAGATCCAACCGCACCACAACGGAGTTTTACTCGGGAACAATTACAAGTATTTCCAGATGACACTCAATTACCACCACACGGTCTCAAATAACAATTCTTCGAAGTTGATTTATTCTTCGTACTCATGACACAGCGACATAAAATAAATTTGACCACTCAATGAAACTATCAACGATCCACATAATAGTATCAGTGATTGTCAACCCTTGAGAAGAGTATTGTCATCCCATACCTTAGAACCATTGAGATTTATTAGCGTGTAACGCTTCTTCAACTACATTAATATCAACATATACAGTATCATTTAACACTAGCTGCTGTTGTTCAGATTTACCTGGAGTATCAACGAAGATGTTTTGTCATCGTGTATCTTCTGGTCTGTAACATAATGGAACCAATTCCATCGGGAATTTCTCTCTATGAATGTTAAATTGTTTTGCCTGAAGATGATCTCTTATTTTGTTCTGCTAGCGATAACTAAATCCGTTGGCTACCACATGTTTCAAAAATCGTCAGTGAGAGTTTCAGGAATCACCCTACATGTTATTTCACATTGAATATGATCTGGATGTTTTCTTATCGCGGATTTCAACGACGATAATTCTTCATCGACTGAACGATGATCAGTATTTATCTCTTCGTAGTAGCTCACGAAGTTCTTCAGCCATTCATGTGGGGATTTTCCGACAATTGGTGGTGGTTGACCGTGGTCTCCACACATAATTACCGCGGTGTTTATTGTTAACAACACTCAATAAATACTTTTCTAATGATACTGTAAACACTTCGTCCCACATAACTACATCAGGGATATGTTTTGTTCCCATGCGATCTGGAGTCCACTTATCTCCGCTCCATCGAAAGAAACTATGATATGTACACGCGTCAACTACTCGGGATTTCATCTCGCGTGCAAGACGATGAGTTGGAATCAACACTATCATCTTGAAATATTTTCCAAATAAATCGATTACCCAAATTGTCTTTCCGCAACCTGCTGGACCACTCAAGTAAACGATTTTGTGTCGTGTTATTGGGTCATATATATCAGGATATGGTGTTATTTTCATGTTGGTGTTTTCGTGATAATTATCTTTCGTGGAAACATCGGCAGATTCACGGTACTCATATAATTGCTCGTGTTGTACTCGCCATGATCCCCATTCACCGTCATCAGTAGGATATTTCTTAACACGTTCATAGTATTTGCTATCAAAATAAAATGAGTCCGTTTCAACTCTAACGGCGATGTCAGGAAATTGATTTACCATTGAAATTAAATTTACCGAGACATAACCGAGCATAGACGACCTCCGATGAGTATATTGTGGTGATTCTCCATAAAAGTGTTCAACTACGGTACCATGTTTTTCCTCGTTGGATGTTGGATAAATTCACTATTGATTTTGTGATAATTGTTTCCTTGGAAATTGTATCCGATATGATAAAATCTGCATGATTGTTTATCAATTTGGCGCATTTTTTATGGTCATCTACTCCCCCTTGAGTAAACTTTCCAATTATTATTCGTCCAAGTTTCTTACACTCCTGCGTTATGATCTCGTGTAAAAATTCTATTTCGTAATCATCATATTGTTCTGGGGTTGGTAACCATACTTTGGTTTCTTTCCAATATGAGATTATCGCCTTAGATACAGTCAACGAGGTCAATATCTTCCTATCGAACATAAATCTCAATAAGACTATCAGAGCCCATTTTTTGTTTACAATGAAATGGTTTCCTAAACACACATAAAGTATCGAATAAAGATTATCCGCGAGTTTAAACGATGTTATCTCGGCAATTCCAGTCATATTAAAATCAGGTAATAGTCCATTAATAGCTCTCCTTGCCACTTCGTGTGGGGTGACCAAATCGTGCAAAATATTCACTACATTCTCTTATTCCTAGAAAACTTCCTGGGTAACACGCCGACATGTCCACGGACATCATATCCTCGAGGTTATAGTTTGTATTCCATAATACACCATGACCATATATTAGGCAGCTAGCTTTAACATCATCGAGAAATTTAAATTTAGTCGGTTTCCACGAATTTTTCTCTCTTGCAAAATGAGCTGCAACTGATGGCACCGTAAAACTATTTCAGTTGATTGCCACACTGAAATAGGACCTTTTTTTTTTACTCATTTCGTGGCTGGTATAAAATATATTTCCGTGATAATATTTTATTATTTGTGATACTGGAAATACTAACACGGAAATATTCCAAGCATGACCATTATGATTGATAATTTGGATTGGTATATGTTTTTACTGTAATCGGAAATCTTAACTTTCTTTCCAACGTTGCAACATCATATATCAATGTTCCGGTCTCCTTAACTGATACACTCCATGTTACTATTTTTGATTTTCTTAATTCGGTTAACAGATTTCCTCGTTTAGTATTCATGAAATGTTCTATGACTAATTCCTTCACACAGTTAAACACCGATGAAGTATTCATCTCATTTTTTTTGTTTTTGGGAATTTTGGGATTTTTTGTATATCAGGTGTATTTATCTTGTGTAATCCATAAACATCCACCGATTCAGGATATGTTCGAGTATAAAATTTATCATCAATTTCAGTTAACGTCGACGACTTGGTATCTTTTGACAAAATCACATATTCTTTATCTGAATTATATATTTTTTTACTATAAATATATAATTCCCAAGTTATTTTGTATTTTTCCTTTTCATCTTTTTTTTAAATCTTTTTCATCTTTTTTAATATTTTTTATCTTTTTTTAAAATATAAAACTTGATATATCTGGCTCCGCGGTAATATTCATCGTTCCCAAAATACATCCTCGATAAAATTCCCTTGGCACGAGAATCGGTTATCGTGTAATCAACACCAGGTACTGGAAATGTCGAAAATACTTGTACCGCGCCTTTTTTCAATGAAATTCTCTCTTAGCTTGTCGAATACAGTTTTTAATAGCTAATAACTGTAAAGGAAATTTTATTTTAACGTCTAGGTCAAATATTACTCTCATTTGAGTATTTATTTCAATTTCGATATTATTAAATTTTTTCATATTGTATATTAAGATAAAAGATATTTAAAAAAAATGTTTATTTATATATTTATATATGCATACCTGTAATTGGTTTCCTATTGGTTCAGCTACCCGATGTGGTAAACTCTGCATGAAAGGAATTTTGTGTGGATCATATCAGAAATTTTCGTCGAGGAAGCTCTGGTCCTCAACCGTGTATCAATTGCGGTATCGGGGTACGAGGAAAAACGAGTTTATGTAAGCGCTGTGGACTAAAAAATAATGTGGCGCTGAAATGGTACTATGATCGTCATCCAGAAAGAAACCCGGAGGATTTTCAATGAAGTCCCCCATTGATTAGCTTAACAGAGAAAAGCCTGATGGGAATAATAATTGCAATTTAGATAAATAAAAATTCCTATAAAATATATTGAGTAACGAAAACGTCGTTCATCCGATTTACGTTAACAACGAAGCGTCACGAGATGGAATCATTCGACATAGCAAACGAAAGATCCCATTTGGTCAAGTTAATAATATGGGATATATGGTGATTAATGTCCTAAACGGTAAACTCCAAGAAACAATACTATCTTCATAGATTCATCGCCGAGTGTTTCATATGAGAGATCGGTAGCGTTCTCGTAGTCGAGCATGTTAATAGAAATAAACTCGATAATCGCCTAGAAAATTAAGAATTATAACCTCACGCGAAAATTCTCTTAACTCTGATTTTAGGATTAAATCTCAACCACGAAGACCTGTGACAGCGTTTATGCACATTATAATTATCGAATTTACATCAACGAATTCCGCCGCTAAATAATTCGATGTTAAACGTTCATCCATAAATCTAGCTGCGTCCAGTACAAGTTTGACAGTATACTCGAAAGGATTCGATAACAGAGTGTCGTTCGCCTTTGCGTAGTTTTTTCTATTATCAAATATTGCAATTTAGATAAATAGTTTTTTCTTCATATATATATATATATATATATATATATATATATATATATATATATATATATATATATAATGACACAAAATACATCGACGGTCGCCGAACGAATCGAAACAATTTTTGGGATCCATCAGCTGGATTTTGATATGAGGTTAAAGTCCAAGAGTGTTTGATCACGGGGTGTATTATGAAATTTACGATGATGAATCCCCCACCCAGATATTGAATTATCTTACGATGATGAGTTTCCCACCAAACATGAACTACAAAAAGATTTGTACAATGATGACTTCTACGCGTTTTACCATGATACATATATCTGAGATTTATATGACTATGATGATAATGATACAAAAGTATATTAAAAACCCTTTAAACGCTATGAAAAGAATTCTTTGATGAATACATAAAAATGGCTAGCACGAATTGAGCATCAAAGATTTTTACTAGCAATAAATTTCCTAGCAAATTAGATAAATAAATTATATATATAAACATGAATAACGAAAATATCGCAGAATTGAAAACCGAACTCGATCGTATACAGCATCTTCACGACAGCAAGGTGCGTACTAGTGCGTATCTAGACATCGAATACTGAAAAATAAACGCGGCACGACGATTAAGTTTCCCACATATCGATCAGAGTACCTCGTGATGAAAATTCTTTCTCAGGAAGGAGATGTATCATTTATAGAAATTCTTCGATTTCAACGAACAAGAATTTAGTATCATCATACGATGATAAAGAAACTTATGCGATCCCTCGGAGAAGTATTCAACAAGGAACAACGAATTTGAGTCCGCTGCAAAAGAATTCGATGAGAAATATTTAAGTGTAAAGTCCTAGGACTTTCAAATAAACAATTTCATTGAAATTCTTTGAATGAAAAATCTATGATTTTCACCAAGGGGTTTTATCTACGGATGATTGTTTACTCCAAGTTATACCAGGGTATATCTTTCTCATCATGGTCTTTAACGGTAGAAAATTCTTCGAATTTTGCCTTTGGATTTCCACTATTATTTTTTTCAATTGTTGTTTTAAATCATCAACTAAGGAATCCTTCTTGTCGGAATTGTTTCGAATTTTTATTGATATGTTGTTGTAACCTAGAAATTTCAGAATCCTTCTCGTCGAGTTTTCGTCGTCGAGTTTTATCTTTTCTAATAGTATCATTCAACATTAAATTTTCTTTTTGTAATTCCTTAATTGCACTATCTAACATTATTAGTTTTTCTCGAAGTTTCATATTATTATTTTTTTCATTGGAAAATTTAGTTTCCATCGTTGATTTTTCATTGGAAATTTCCTTGATTGATGCTCATAAAATTTTTCATCGCTGAAAATTCTTGGGGGGTCCATCGAAGGTTTTCCAATGAAAGATTGTTAGCAATTTCCATCTCTGATTGTTTCCGGATGCTATAGATACGATTATAACCAATATGAAACATAGCAGCAATTTTCCTGATGGTGGTTTTATCTCTCATCGTAACTATTTTTTTATGTCGTCGTCAGATAACTAATTTTTTTGGGCATCGTCTTATCATTGTTGTCGTTATCGTGATAGCAGAAAAAAAATATAAAAAAATAAATAAATATAAAATTCAAAGATAAAATCAAGGATATTTTTTATCATTATTGAGTATCTATTATAGTTTCTTCGACGCTTACTGATTCTAATACTCGTTCCGCCGTTATATACCCTAATATTTTTTTGAGATCATCTAAGGATATACCCGAATTAGCATATTGTACTATCTGATCACAATTACAACTAATCATCGTTATAATATTTCGCTGTAGTTGTTGCATTTGATGATCCGTTAACAGAAATTTCTCATTGCCGTGGTTATCTATGACGAGTTCAAAGTTACCCGTTATCGGCTCTTTGAAGGATCTTCTAATAGCGTCTTCAAGTTTATCTTTGTCGTAAACGAATACTCGTGCATGTTGATACATTATTATAAAAATCAAAGATTTTCTAATTACGATTTCACATTGAGGGTAATTTGTAGTTGTTCCCCTGAAAGATCAATTAAGTTAAAATCCTGATCAACTAATCTGAAACCCATTCTTGATATTGAATGATTAGCTGTTTCAAAATATGTTGGATTGATCGGTGTTTGTATGATTAAGCTTCCCGCGGAAACTTTGGAGGAAAACGTATATATAGGATATATCCTTGATCCGCCCTTGTCGACGATGATGTATCAGCGCTATAACTACCTAGCACAACCTCACAAATAAGATGTATCGCGATGATTGATTTTATGTCGACGTTGCGCAGAGAGATGTGTCTACCTGTTTCATCGGGAGCCTTGTTGTATTTGAGAACATCATCTTTTATTTTCTTTTGTAATATTTTTATTTTGTTTAGATATTGTGTTACGGTGTTACTAACTTCAGTTAAATTTCTCCACGCGGCTTGAACCTGTGGGAAGTGTTCATTGAAAAGATCATCGTTTATTGTTTCCAACTCTGGGATATTGTATCCAGGTAATTTATAATCGCGTTTTGTTTCCTTAGTTAACGAATAATCAATTAAAAGAATTTGTACATCATTAATACCCCCTCCCCCCGATAATACATGAATCTATGATATCGACAAAAAGTTCACTGAACACCACCATATCATTTAAAAGACGAAAAAATATTTCATTTTGCTTGACGATTTTATCCCGTGAAGCTGTTATATTGAGGAGATACTTCTGTAAATAATTTCGTGTTTGCGCCAATTGTTTTTTAAATTCATTTGTGATCTTATCAAAATAAACACGGAGAGTTTCCATATCCCAGATAATTTGACGAGTTTTTTTTGCGTTATAGGATCAGTATCCCAATTATAAATATCTTTGTATTTATATAAATTTCATAAAAATGTCTTTTTGGTGTCTGTTGATCTTATATTCTCGGAGGAAATAGATCAATTTGTTTGATCTCTATCTATTATTCTTCGCGCCGTAGATGCATCGGGATAATCACTAAATGGGGGATAATCGGCGATATCGGATAAAAGTTGACGTAACTAAATTTATATTTATATTCTTCTATATTGAGTACATAACAATATAAATCAGATCTATGTGGTTCTGGAATTTTTATTGATTGTTCATTTCGTTCTGGTTGTTTTAGCTCTTCTAGTTGTTTTTGATATAATGATTTTTCGTGCCATCCAAATACTGTTCTTATCGAACTGTTATCTAAATCTACGATGTACTCGGGAGATTTATCTCAAATGCGGTTGATAGCGTTGGGTCATGAACAGTTAACCTAGTCGGGGAATCATCATCAACACTTTTATCACTGGTTATATAGTTTATTCTACGCTGTAATTCTTCGTCGATATCTTCCATGTCACAAGCGCCTTTTGGAAGATATATTGTTTGCCAATCTGGTGTACCGTCTTGTTTACTCTTATACGCGAATACAAAGCTGTTATTGGTTGGTTTTCGTGCGAATGTTTCTGATCGGATATTGGGCCAACTATAATAACATCGAAGTTGAGTTAACGCGATCTCTTTTGTGGGGATCAGAGTTGAAAATTCAATGCTAAATTCTGGTTGTATCGATGTCTTTGATATCATTTGGGTTTTCACCGGGGTGGTATTTTCCGCTATTCGTTAAAGTAGTTCTTGTGACATTGACGTTGCCATTGTTGTTATATTCATGTTCTTCTTCTAATTTTGACATCACGGAATCATGAACGTGGACCATTTTCGAGAACTCATCATCGGATATTGTGTCATCGTGCGACGACGATATCATCGAGGATAACTGAGAATACTCGTTTGATACAAAATCAAAAATTTAATTGTGTAATCTTGAAGTTTACGCTGACTACACGATTATATTTTTTTGCTATTATTGTTATTACTCCATCGATTGTTGTCGCCGCTGATATACAAATTGGAACAGCTATCGGGGTAATCATTGTCACAGAAGAGAGTATTATACCAACTCCGGTAATTACACCTGATACCGAGTACACGGTAACATCAACGACGATAACCCGCCATCGATACTTTTTAATTTTGTTTGGTACTCCTCAGTGAGGGTTTTGAGCTTAGTTTGAAATTCACTGACCTGATCATAACAGTACTGCTGCAATGTTGCCATTTTATGTATAATAAATAGATTTCAAATTGCTAGCAATCTCAATTAAGTTGTTTACTTAAATCTGCTACAAGTTCTACGTACCACCATATTGTTGTACTAGCCAAATTATCCAACCAAGTGATCCATATCGGATCGTGTACACGCTATTTATAATATTTGTTTTTTCGTGAGGAATTTTTATTTTTCCAACTATGGATATCATCCTCGGTAAATCATCTTTAATGGCCTCGTTAGTCTTTTTGATCTCTTCGATGGATGGTTTTATATCTCCGAGCTTCGGTGTTGTCACCTGTTGACCCCCAAAGAAATTAATGATGGGAGTTTGAATATCTGCAATAGATTTTTCTAACCCAGCAAATTGATTTATGTGTTTATTATATTCATCATATAATTTTTAAAATCTTCGATTGATTTCTCTATCTCTCTGTGCGATGGTGTAATAAGAACCCTTGGGTCTCCCTCAAAGAAATCAATACTAGGAATTAGAGTACCTGTAACATAGTTTTCAAAATTATTGGAATCAATTAAATATTTGTTGTATTCCTCACGTAATGTTTTTAAATCATCAACGGAAGTTTTTATATCTGCGAGCTTCGGTGTGGTCACCGGTTGATCCCCAAAGAAATTGGTAATAGGAGTTTGAACATCTGTAAGGGATTTTTGTAAACCCGTAAATTGATTTATATGTTCATTGTATTCCTCACGTAGTTTTTCTAAATCATCAAAGGAGGTTTTTACATCTGCGAGTTTCAGAGTAGTCACCGACAAAACCATCCAAAAAACTGTAACAGATTTTTGTAAACCCGCAAATTAACTTACTTGGGAGTTAAACTTATCTTCGAGTGTTTTTAATGATTTTCTCGTTGATGAATAATTATCACTGAGCGCTGTTAATTTATCCGTGAAAGTTGAAATGAGTTCACCAGGTTTAAGTTTACCTTGGTCGGAAAACACCGCGATTGCATTTTCCGCTATGTCGTGTCGTCTAACAAAAATATCATCCAAGGAAATACTGCTAGTTTTTAATTTACGTTGACGATCTTGAAATACAACGATTTCATTTTGTTCTACTCCGACAAGATTTAATATATCTGACAGCACCTTCGATATAAGTTTTTTTTACCTCCTTGAGAGAAATTGCCTTAGTTGCTGTTGCGCGTAAAAGCGGTCTCCCCCAAATATATACCATTGTTATGTTATATGCGTTTCTTTTAAAAGCTATCGCTGGTTTATTCGTGTACGGTTTTATGAGGTAATTTAGAAGATGTTGAGACAGCGGTTAGCACGTTTAGGGCTTCTCTCCCGCATATCAGAGGATCAGTTAATGTTTGCGTGGGCGACGTTGAATCTTTAACTCGGATTCATAATTGAGAAATACTTTCGGCGGGGCTAGTCCATACGAGTCAAAATAAACAATTGATTTAGGGTGAATTGCGTACACGACCCAATGAGTTACAGGTCCAGTGTTATCATCGAGATTAATTATACCAGTTTCTAGGATATGTGTTTGATCTGGTAATTGATCTTTCATGAATACACCTCTGAAATGTTTTACAAGGAGTATTTTGTAACGCGTTAGTTAAGTCAAAATTGGGCATTGTTGCTACATTATCATCTTTGCGAGCGACCACGGGGATATGAAAACTCTGTGTTAAGTATCGTATTGTCTTGTAAATCTACTCCCTGGTAGTTCGAGACCCTTTCTCTCTTGTCATATCCTTGCCCAGTTACTACTATTCTTGGAGTTAATATACTAGATTGAATAATTTCTGTAGCAACATTCGTCACAATCTCATCTTTCTTTTTATGGAAATTCGGAGTTTGCTAAAGGTATATACAGCGAAAGGGAGTAGGGGTCGGATAGCCGTAGCAGCAAGCGCTGGTTTTAAAAACCCTCCTTGCTTTTTTTTTATTCCTAATCTTGGTGTCCCTCCTAATCCTGCTAAAGCAAGAGCCGGTCCTATAAAACGTCCAGCAGCACCTAATCTAATAGCTTTGGCAATGGGGAGGATAAGGGGTAGGATTGGAAGTATTCCACCGGATTTAATCATATGTGAAATTGCAGAGGATGATAGATCCAACTGAACTCCTGTACCTGTAATTTTAGCTTTATTGAAACGATTAAGTTGAGTTTGTGTCAACGATAGTTTATTTGGCCCACCTGTCATCTGTTCACGCTTCAAAGTTATCATTACATCATTTACGCTAGAACGTTTTTGATTGTAGTTTCTTTACTTGACCAGGTGTCAAGATGACATTAACTTGACCATACGACATTTAATTTAGATAACAGATCATCTAAATGTTACATATTTTATATGGATGCATCAACTATTCTCATTTTTCCGCCACCACCTTCGAGTGTCATCGATTTATCACTAAGAATAACAGCAATTGCCCTAAATGATTCACGGGGAGGAATCTCTCCTACACGAGCTTGAAATGTTACATCAACGACTGAGTGCCTAGATAAATCGAGATGTTGCAATGAAGAGTAATAGATCGATTACAGATTTTAAAAATCCAATATTGAAGTTTGTAACCCAGTATCAATATTTTGATTACGACCCATAAAAGACCACAAACGATGATACACACGACATATGTGATTGTTAGTGTAGTCGATGAGAAGATTTTCTGCGGTTTTCTGCTGATTGCTCACTCGTAATGATACCTCACTGACCTTAAAATCATCAAATATCATATGACTACGTGTTTGTTTATGATCTCCATGTACTCGATTTTTATTTTGTAGCGCGATGAAAATCTCTCTTGGCGCGGAAATATTTTTTGTTAGCGCGACTTGCCCAGTAAATGTGCCTGTCGCATCACCTGATGTGGTAGCTGTTGTAACATCCAACCATGACAACAATGATTTTTCTCCTTAAAAGATAACAACCGTGTTTCTACTGATAACGATGGTGTCATAACTGGCATCCAGAGAGATAACTTTGATAATTTTACTTCACCATCAGCAACACCGGCACGACGCCAAAGAGCATCATCGTCATTTGATCTCATTAAAACCATAGTATGACTATCTCCAAAGACAACTTTTCTAACGTGTCTACAAAATCCAAATATATGAGACAACGGAATCACACAAGAAAATTTACCCTAGCGATTTAACATCTGTTTTCGCGTTGCAAATCTTAGATTATAATTTTCATTCTGCTTAATCATTATATCGTCAACAGTATCAACAGAAACAGATTTATCAGCTTTTTGATTTTTTTTTACAACAAACTGATTATGATCAGCGCTATCAGTGAGATCTTTTGCGAACATCATTGAATGACCCGCAGACTTAACAAAATCATCAGAGTATCTAGCTAGACCCAGTATTGTGATTGCAACGTCAACATTATTATCGATGGATTCTATTCTATTAGAATTAATCATATACTGATCACTACCAAACAGCGCCATTATACCATTGTTGATTAATCCGATCGGGGTAGTTTTAATATTAGCAATAGGTGTAATATCATCATCTTGTACTAGATGCCCCTCCACCCCGACGCAGTCTTCACATGGTAAGAAGTATTTGGATGTGTCATCAAATCGAAGTTCAATTCGTGATCTCGTGTTGGGGCTTGCAGCGTTATATGAAAAATATTGATAATAGTGTACGGAATCATTTTTTAGTGCAGGAGGATCCATGTCAAATGCATCATCTAACTCACTTTTAAACTTTTTTTTTAAATAGTTGTGGATCTAAATCACAATCTTCTTAGATCAGAACCAATAATTGATTGTTCCAACGGAGTTAATCTATTTACTATTTTATTAATGTCCATACTTTCCAGTGGTGGCATCTGCTCCGTAGACGGTAATTTTACTTTTTTTCTCTTTGCAACAATGATTTAAGTTTTTCTTTTGCAGTATCAAATAAATTGCCAGCAAGATTACCATCCTCGCTACCAAATTTATCGCCTATGGCACCCATAGGTTTTGATCCTATTTGTTTAAAGACCGGTATGACCTTGGAAGCAATTCGAGTAAAAAATCCTGAGAGAAAATCACCTACTCCATCCCCGTAATATATCTTATATACTGATAACCGTGAATGCACGACAAAAACAGAGGTTGGTTTATTATGATTACGATATATGATCATTTTATTTAGATGCTATTTATCTAATGCGGTGATCAATCAATCACTATGATAATCTTCAACGAGTTCATCATTGAAATTATGATATAAACCTATATCCATTACATCACCTTGAAATAATCGTTGACAGATATCAGCTGCTTCGGTAATTATTTCCGGAGAATTATTTCCAGCTCGCTTTCGCCCGATGAAAACTTCTAATCATGATATATCATCGAGGATACTTCGTGAACAGGGTATGATACAACGGCCGCGTTGATATCCCTCACCAGATTTACCTTCTTTGTAAAGTTGAGGAATTTCTGTCGGAGGATCATCTTGTCTTCGTTTTCGTCCTGGTGTTTGACATTTTCGTTCCTTTTGTCTTAATTGTTCTCGTATTTGTTGATTTTCAAAATATTTATTTTTAACTGCAACATCAAATGCACCATATCTTAGATTTTTTTGTTAATTTGTTTTATTTGTGTTTTAATTTTATAAACCACATCAACCCAATGGTCTATATCCTTGATTCATTTTTAATGTTCTGGTTTTAAATATTTACTTTTATCAAAAAATCCCGCGGCTCTAAAATTGATCAAATCCTCTGGATCACTTATATCGATAAACGCTAAAAAATCGTCGGTAAATCTGTTTCGTATTACTATCTCGTCCATTTTCTTTGGAGTAGGTATAGTAGTTTTCTCCTCCGATTTAGATTGTTCTATCGCGGTAACAACTATTTCAGTTGCTACAATTTGTTCGACGATAACGCTGTTACCGGGACAACAATAACATGTTATCGCGACAACAAAATCATCTTTGATGCTCAAAAATGTAGAAAAAGCGATTATTTGTTAACTTGTTTTTATTGTTGTTGTTATCGAAAATACAAACTTAATTTTTTTGTAGGGTTGGACTTCTTTTGCTACTAAAGTGCATTTATGGCATCCCGAATAGGCACGCAGTAGATAGATAAAAATTAAGGAAACGGTCATCATGCGAGTGTGTCTGCTACACACAACTGCATATAAGACTGACTCAATTGCATCAATTTTTGTTGATGAGTGTTTCGTCGCGATATAATCTGGAATGATGTGTGAAGGCAAGGTGATGAATTCCGTTTATGCGCCGCTCTGAGTTCGAATCTCCCAACAGAACGACGTAAACATTTTGTTGTAATTTGGATTTGTCCTGAACACTGGCTCGAAACACTCAAAGTTTTTTGTTTGTGTGGTATTGTGCTGATATAAAGATTGTGTTACGCTATTTTAAACCTATCTGAAAGTAATATGCAGTTGATGATGTTACAGGTCTGATACTTTTCCTATTAATATTTGATGTCATACGTTCCAGATTTTCAAAACGCAACAACAACAGCGGTCTTTGGAGAGTTGATAACGTGTAAATAATTTTTATTTCAGATTATATTCCACATTTCCAAAAAATGACGCACTATTTGCAAGTATACATGATGCTGTGCTAATACGAACTTCAACTACATTCAACTACATTTGTTACAAATAGTATCCTGAGAAAACGTTTGGTATCAGCTGCTATTTGTTGCAGCATCATCCTGCCACAAAAGAATACCAGAGAAAGACGAATACATCTCTCCCCAGGATTTGGAACCTTCCCGTGACTGTACCCATACACGCTGACCAGTGTTGCAATGCAGTGATGCAGCGGTGCTTCCTTGATCGAAATCGTCCTCATTATATGCATGTGTTCTTCCTTTTCCTTGACCTTCAAATACAATTTCAGTTTCTATGCGTCCAGTGTGAGCCATTGATATTATATTGGTAAAGAAAAAGTATGTGCCAGATATTGGGCATGTAAATATCCCGGTTTTGGTGTCGTAAGCGTTACCTTCATTGTAATCAACTCTATCAAACTGAAGTGATCTTCCTGGTGTAATCGAGACTGGAGCAGAGGAGAACATCGCTGTAAAGGCAGCTTTTCTTGTTACGGTCCTCTTTTTATTTTCTATTGCAGTCACTTTTAACGCTACAAAGATCAAACAATATACAAGTCACTTAACGTTTCCAGTATTCTTTTGCGAAATAACACGTGTATACAAAACATTCCTGAGTTGATACTACGTGCAAATAACAAAACGATCCACGTGTGTAAAATTTCACTATTTCCAAAATAAACGGTTGGAAGGTTTGGTGGAAGGATTTTTCTAATTTTAAAAATACTACAACTGCGTTTGAAAATTGACAGGAAAATTTAAAAGTTTTTACTTTTTTTTTGCAAAAAATATACCGATGCAAAATTACTTTGTTGCCTTTGAGAACCTTTTAGAAGTCATAAAACTCGTCAAATCCCTGCAAAGATAGGACTAGGAATGGGAAATGTACAACAATTATCTCGTAGTTTGCTTCAGTTATGGAAACGTTTGAATTAAGTAAACGAGATGTCTACAAATTGTCCTGCAACAAGATACCTGCGATGTTTCCCAGAAGTATAATTGCCATTCGAAGGAAGTGAACCTCAAGGGATTAATTGGTATGAACATTACAGTGTTAGAGAAGTAAAATAAAAACAACAACCTTCCGATTACATACATTTTGGTTATGGAGCACTTCGAATAACGTAGAAGTAGAAAATTTAAATTAGGAGAACTGAAATATTAACTGAAGGGTTAGAACCTGCTCTAGATTTCCTTCTCAGTTTGAAAATAAATATATCCATAAAATACACACAATCAATTTATAACAATTAACGCATATTTTTTTAGAAATGGTTCACATTAAAATCTATTTCAGTTTTAGTTTTGGAAACTGATTCAGTTTTTCTCAAAACTCAAAGGACTTGATGTTGTCGAACAACAATGCAAAAGATGTATATGGCTTAAGTAAAGAGCCACAATAACAAAAAAAAAATAAAAATCAAAAATTTAATATGTACTATTATTTATGGCTAATTAACACTTGGGTGGAGTAGAGATATAATGCAGGTAAAAACCGTATAACAGAAATTAACAGATTCGACAGGAGAAACATAATACCTGTTTAACGTTTTCTCTCAAATTGACGCAATACTTTTAGTTCTTAATTCACTCTCACAAATCTAAATGTGAGATTCCTCTGAGCATTTGATTTGAACGTGTTTAATCCTGTGGAACATCTATTTAGTGCAATCACTCATTCATTTTGATAAAGTTAGAATGCAAAAGGTAAAATAAGTCTACAATGACACGATCCATTTTACATTTATTCAGAAAGTTCATATTTAATTTTTTGAAGTACAGTTATCTACATTTAATTTGTTTTACTTCATGAATTGTCTTTTGCCCCGAGTCTACCATCAGCTCTTAATAAGTTTGGTCGATTTTAGAATGATTACTTTTTACGTACCGCTCGAATGATAAGAAAATAAATCACAAAAATATTCACTGTGGCACTGTAGAATATGTAATCAATTACCTTAGTTTTGAATGAATACACATATTGCTCTATGATGATTTTGTTTAAAGCATGCTGGTACGTCTTAAAGATTTTTAAGCTCAGAAACGTATTATAGTATCTTAAATATATGCCTCAATTGCGCTGGAAATGGAAAATAAAAAACTTAGCCTAGCTCAATGACTGTATATACCAGGCTTGTTTTTATATATATATATATATATATATATATATATATATATATATATATATATATATATATCCTTTTGTCTCGAATCGTTGATATCGGATATCGGTTTATTATTTATATACCGATTTTCCACCATCATTATTCTATTTTGAAAATGCATTCCCATGTTCGAAAGACCGAACTCCATTTCATCAGTTTAATTCGCTGGCAGATAAGAGGTCGCATCGCGATAGTCGTGGGGTCGATAGTAAATAAGGGACTTGTGTGTTTTATTTATTAATACGCAATCTTTTAATTTGAATTTTGAACCCAAAAAGATCATGTTGCTTAGAAACACAAGTAACTAATGTAATCGTAGGCTCTATGGAATTTGAGTAAGTAATGACAATACGTAGAACAGGTTTACTGGAGAAAATTTGATACATAAATCATGGAGGTAGATTTATTTCTATTAATTCATAGTTTGAAATAAAATAGTATGCAATATTACCTGTCTGAATGCGATTCTTGAAGGAGACAGGTTCCGCAATTTTGTCATCCATCTCAGTCTGTCGTGACTCTATACTGGAAACAGCACGTTGGATCCTAAAGGGGGAATATGAATTGATAGATATAGTGTCATGTGTTCCGTTAGTATCAACAACCTTCAACGTGGCTGATTTGTTCACTGTATGGTTGTCCACATGATTTACTAGAATCTGTATTTGCGCTTCAGCCTTTTGCAGCCTGTGCTTTAGTTCCTGCATAATAAACAATCGTCTTTGGGCCTCGTCAAGACGCTCTTTAAGTACATCAATCTCTTTTAATTTGCTATCGAATTCACGATTTCGTTCTTCCAAATCCAGTATTTTCTTTAACAGTACAGAAATAATCCCACCATCCTTGTGGTCACAGTTGAGTTTCTCATCTGCCGCATCAAGATATACTAGTGTTTGAACGAGAGCACATACAAGGATTAAATTTTTCATTCTGTCACAAATCGTGTCAGAAACTGTTGCTCAATAGATATACCTTTCAGTACATATACATCTGCCACTCGATTCCCTGATATCGTCCAGTATCGGGTTGATAAGATTACACATGGCGTTGTGAACCTCACCTTATGATTAATATTAAATTGACTTTGACACTGTCTTTTGTAGAAAGATACTAATATCAAATCCCCTACATGGAATACCTACCTACCTACCTACCTACCTACCTACCTACCTACATACCTACATACATACATACATACATACATACATACATACATACATTCACACACACGAGCGCATGCATACATACATACATACATACATGCCTATTGTCTTCATACACTGTAGTACTAGACAATCACGAGTGATTTAGTAACATTATTAAATTAAGTGAAGAGACTAACTACAACTTATTAGTGTGTAGCTACAAAGGATATCTTGCTTCAGGTAATTATAATTGACGATATAAGAATGTTTGTCCTCTGCTAGCGTTTTTGTGTCTATATTATGAGATTCCAAAATCAGCTGGATGTTTTTACTAGCCTTTCTGAATATCACCACACCTATTGCAAACATATTAAACATTAACTTCCATTGAATAGCAGCGAATGTATTTGTGAAATGCATTGTTTCAATAAAAGAGTACAACAAGGAAAGCCTAGAAATCTTTAGGGTTAAGTTAGAAAGCAAGCAAAGCTAACCACTTGAAGAATCCAGAACATCGTTTGGTTCCATAACATCGTCTTCATCTAGTTTTTAAACGGAGAAATGAAAATAATTTAATATTTCGTTAAATAGCTAAAGAAGAATATTATAAAAGTTCGGGCAACGTTGTAAGCCAAATCATTTTCTTTCATATAGAAAAAACGAAAATAGTTTTGGAAAATCATTAATGTGAACAAAAGCAATTGATATTGAAACTTATTATTTACAACACTAATAGTACAATTAAAAAAGTTTTGAAAAGCTTAGTCAGCAAAAGGAAATGGTCATTTTGTAACTTTCGTATTGCCTTAATTTGGATATGTCGGTAAAAACAATGTCCAACTAACAATCTTGCACTGCTGACTTTTGCTTTTTTTTTCAAAATACGCAATAACCTGATGGTCGGATATACGGTAGTGGCATACAATATCAGAAAACGTAACACTCACTAATGTCACAATGTGTCAGGCGTATATATTCTCAACCTGAACCTTTCAAATTATTCTGGTAAGTTGAGGATTCTCGAATAGATCATTTTCCCTTAAGAACGATAAAAGGTCTTTACTGACATGAGCAACAAGAAACATGCCTGTGTTGTCCTTTGTTGCTTGAGTTCGATATACTTCAAATGTTTCCAAGGTTTATATGCCCAACTCTTTCTGTAATTGCATTTGGATAATTATTTGAAATGTCGTTATTGTATCGTCGCCGATCGTCCGGTAACGATGAGCACAGGCTGTCCTTAGTTGTTGCCTCCTTTAACAACCCTGTGAGCTATCCGATGGGGTATCTGTACTCGGGTCTAACTTTGACTTAACACTTATCTTCTTTTCGATGTCCACAATACATCCTACATTCAATAGTTCGTTTCTTTTACTGTTTTATTAGGCCTTTTCACCTAT
Organism: Unio delphinus; assembly: GCA_029339505.1. NCBI lineage: Eukaryota > Metazoa > Mollusca > Bivalvia > Unionida > Unionidae > Unio > Unio delphinus. Next base: position 8,492,451 of record JAQISU010000033.1, on the reverse strand, counting down.
TGGCATGGCCTATTTTCATCATACCTTACTTTTCGATTCTGTAATTCATTGTCGTTCTTGACCTGTTTGACCCAGTTGGGTCGTTTCCATTGGTCCATTAACTGGTTTCTGCTCGTAGATTGAAGCACCGATACGCAATCAACCAATGTCGTACTTCGCGTTCCGTGTCTGTAATACTTCGAGTATTTGTGTCCCGACTACTTGAGCTCCACGTGCACCATTGGACACGTGTCGCCTAATTGTTCACGCAAATTCCCCATCCAAGGTTTGTCCTGACGGTAGTCTTCTTTGAATCCACATATGACGAACAAATATCCAATTTTGAATTTGATATGGTATCTTGGAGCACATTTGATGTATAATTTCTTTAACGCCCAGTTAAGTTTCTTTATCAATCCATTACCATGGGTGGGTACAGTTTTGCGCTCAGCTGCTAAATTAACAACAACGTACTTTTTATATCATCACATTCTGTGTACATTAGGCCCCATAATCCATGAGAAACTCATCAGGAACCAATACAAACGATTTAAATTGAAGAAGCTGTCTTAAGTGTATCTAGTTGCATAGTCAGTTAGATATATAAGCCATCGATGTTCTAATTGGAAAAATAAGTCCACATATATCGAGAGCGGCCATGATAAATGGATATTTATTGAAGGTATTTGGCTTAACGGTATCCTAGTCTTCATTCTTTCAGAGGCGATCTTGTGACAAACAAAAAAATAAACGTGCCACTTACTATTCGTTGATTCCAGAAGCCCAAGATAATTCAGAAAACACCCTGGTTTCTTTCTATTGAAATGGCAAGCCATACTGGACTGGTTGTGCAACTCTGACTACATGGGACCTGTATAGATTGGCGACAGTCAGTTGGAGATGTATCTTGAATCCGATGTGGTGAATTCCCTATACATTAATACGTTCATGCGCAGGAATTTATAGAAATGTCTGCAAATTCACTATTTAACGGTATCGGACAGAATTTTCTCCGCATTCGCGATAAAGGACGCGTATTGCATTTTGCTCATGGATACATTGGTCGCTCAAGAGAGTAGACGCGACTTGCCGGTTCTTCAACGACGCAGCAATTGTGCTTCTTCGCTTTTTGACCACATGTATAAGGGGAAACCGTATATATGCCAGAGATGAGAATATAGGTGTATCGACATTTCCAGTCGTCAACTTATATGGGATTGTCCATGATCGACCGTTCAGGCCAAGAAAGTCGCCTCTCTTTCAGTTCTCATGACTGGATCGCGACCAGTTGTTTGATCCATTACATACACGGAGATTTCCAAACTATCATTTGGTCAACATAACGGAGACTCTACTATACCATGACGCTCGTACACCCAGTGTCGCTTATGATGGTTCGTTCTTGATCGTGTGCGGTACCACAAGTTGTCTGTAATGTCGCTTCGGAAAAATGACAATTATAGCAGACGACTGTAAAATAGCTTTCTTTAGTGCCATCTCTGCAGCTGTACCAACGGCTCTCTTTCAGTTCTCATGACTGGATCGCGACCAGTTGTTTGATCCATTACATACACGGATATTTCCAAACTATCATTTGGTCAACATAACGGAGACTCTACTATACCATGACGCTCGTACACCCAGTGTCGCTTATGATGGTTCGTTCTTGATCGTGTGAGGTACCTCAAGTTGTCTGTAATGTCGCTTCGGAAAAATGACAATTATAGCAGACGACTGTAAAATAGCTTTCTTTAGTGCCATCTCTGCAGCTGTACCAACGGCTCCTAGCTGGGGTCGCTTCTGCAATCAACGCTGGGAACGCAGCAAAAAGTGGGAATATACCACCTGTTTTTATTATGTTTTTGATCGCAGCCGCAGAAAGAGTGACCTGAACACCATTTTTATCTTTGATGGCATCATTGAAGTGTTTTATCTAACGAGCTGGCAATGAAAGTTTATTCTGAATACCAGACATCTGACTGTGCTTCAGCGATATTGTGTTTCAACATTTGTTAGCAGATTCCGATTGCAATTTTTTAATTTGACCAGGAGTTAACGTAACATTCACATGACTATATGACATTTTTTTAAATAATAGATTGCTATTTGGTTTGTTCCGTAATCAAGTAGCATATCCTCGGATGGTTTCTGTTGGAATTGTATTCTCAATGATACTTCATTAACACTTATTTGATCTAATATCATATGGCTTCGTAATTGTGAGATTAGTCGCGTTTTTTCCTGTAACGCAATCAATATATTATGCGGAGCTGAAACACCTTGTTAGCAGGTGCCATGTAAGTGTACCATCAATATTAGAATCAATGGTATCTGTTGCTGTTGTTAGCCATGATAGTAATGATTTTCCTCCATGATCCATAAATAATAGTAATTTTTCTTCTACGTTGATTGATGGAGTCATTACTGGCATCTACAATGATAACTTTGGTATAATGACTTTACCATCAGCAATACCAGCACCACGCCGGATTGCGTCATTATCACTACCCTTTCGCATGAGTGGTACTGTATGCTTCGCTCCATAGATCATTTTTCTAACATTTCTGCAAAATCCGAAAATATATTGCAGTGGAATCGCGCATGAAAATTATCTACTCTGTCCTTGCAACATAGCTACGCGTGTTGCAAACCCGAAGTTGTGATTAGGATTAGTACTTTTTATATCATCAAAGGCAGCAGCTGGTATTGCTTCGTGTACAAGAGAACAAACTGTTTATGGATCAGATGCAGTAGCTTGATGTGTCAGCAATTTGTGAATGTATTCAGCGTCATCAGTGAGATCTTTTGCGAACATCATAGATGGACCTGCCGATCTTGTATAATTATCAGATTATCTTGCCAACTCCACTATTGTTGTGGTCACATCAACCTCACGCTCTATAGACTCGATTTCTTTTCCATCAATCATGTGTCTAGCACTTTCGAATAGCGCCATGATACCATTATTGACAAAGCCAACTCGGACATTTTGATCATTTACATATGGTGGATCATTATGAGCAGCGTCATTTGTTACGAGTTCTCATTCTACTTCGATAAACTCTTCAGAGGGTAGAAAGTTCGATTCTTGATCGAAGATCCGGTTGTACTGCATGATAGGAATAAAATTGAAAATCGCGTGCAGAATCATTCTTGGGTACTGGGGCATCCATATCGAACTCTGTATCTGGAGTCGATTTGAACATATTATTATATATTTCTTGATCTCAATCGCGATCTCACTCGCAATTTCAAACCGCTTCCCGCTATCATATTTGCAATAATATTCCCCTGAGTGTCATATCCATCATTTATCAGTGATGCTATATTCTGCGCCACCGCGTTATTTATTATTTTACTAATACTCGCGGAAATAATTTCCGTAGACGGTAGTTTCTGTAGTGATTTTATCACTGATGATGAAGTCATCGGTGTTTTCTTTCTTCGCCGAACTATCGCTAGTGGTTTTTCTTTAGCCGCGAAAAATGCTTTCCCGGCAACATCACCAATAGCGCTAATACCCTTATCACGAATAACATCAATAGCTTTAATTGATAACTGTTTTGAGTTTGGTGCTATTTTTGGAGCCATTCTTGCAAATAACCCTGAAATGGTATTGCCGATACCATCTCCATAGTGAGCTTTATAAACAGGAAATTGTGAATTTACTACATAGACCATGGGTGGTTTGTTGTGGTTGTAGTATATGATCATCGTATTTAAATGTCATTTATCTAATGTGGTGATTTAGTCACTGTGGTAACCGACCGCTAGCTCATCAATAAACTCTCGATATACACTAATATGCATGATACCACCCTCAAATAGTCGTCTGCAGATATCAGCTGCCTCATTAATTATGTCCTGTGAGTTATTTCTGTCTCCTTTCCCTACTACGAGAATCGTGATATATCCCCGAGAATACTATAAGGACAACGAACTAGTCCACTACCTGTAACCCGCCTTGGAGTTCCACTTTGAGAAAATCCCTTTCCATTTATTTTTCTAGTGACACCAGTTGCACCCAACAAAGAGGGATTTTGTACAAAAAAATGTTTTGATTGTTCTGGTAATCTTGGAAATACAGTATCTGATTGCTTCTCTGTAGATGATTTAGCTTTTTGTATTTCATCCATGAATTCTCTATATATTTTATCTTTTTTCCTATGCCCTAGATGCACCTGTAAACACTCGATATAATCCATTATTCCATTATTAATTTTTCATCAGGGAGATTATAATCATCGTGAATATACTTTCTTCTCTGATAAAAACTCCTAACGACAAATTCGGCTATTTCTTTATTAGAATTGAATCTAATATTTCTTATTTCATCTAATTTACCCGGAAGGAATTTATCCTTGAATGCAACTCGTCCACTAACAATATCACCTTTTTCTTCCTCCTCTTTAATATCACCCTCTTCTTCTTCAATAATATCACCCTCTTCTTCCTGTTCAATGATATCTCCCTGTTGTTCTTGTTGTTCCTGAATTCGTGCAGCGGCTATTATATCACAAGGAAGTGTTTTTAAAGGTTCCATTGTTTGCTTGGATCTCTTTGCTCTTTTGTCAAGTACAGGAAGAAGGTCTGGTTTTTTCCCTCGTTGTTCCTCAGGAATATCTCCCCATATGGCTTTTACAGTGGTCGATACAACTTTCCCCGTTGCAGTGGTTATTGGTTTGAATAAATGTTCAGTTATCGTTGTAAAAGCCGTTTGAAATTCTTGTCTCGTTTGGAGCTTATTTCGAACGGAATGACGAATCGGAATAAATTTCTTAATCGCAGCTAATCGTTCGCGTGCTAATTTAGTTGTTAGGGCTTCACGTACCATTATAAATATAATATACGATCTAAATTGTAAGTGAAAACTCACCCACCCAAAATTCTTTTGAATTTCACAGTGTGTTCTTTACTTTCGCGTAGTGATAAATCACCATGCAAAAAATACACTATTTTACATGTTTATAGAATTTCAACTCATACAAATTCAATCTATACGAGTATGCTCATACCTGTCTATAGAATTATTTGTCAATGGGGACTTTTTTGTATGCGGATTACTCACCTGCAACGGGCTGGGCGCCAGAGATGTTTAACCGTGTTGAGGTAATTAAAGGGGGATTTTCATTTTGTCTGATGATTTCTTCTCTTATTGTTTTGATTTTTCGAGTTGATTGTGCGTTTGATTTCATATTGTTTGCCCAATTCACTTCTGACCTTTTCGACAGGAATAAACAGCATGATCAATTTATTGATGTCGTTACAGAATACAAGCGAGTCATTTACAGCGTGTTGAATTCTCTTTATAAAAGAATAGGATTTAGGTAACACATATTTATTATTCCGAGAGCTATCATCAATATCTTGAAAATCAGAAAGAATCCGATAACAATCTAATTTATCTGTCAATTTAATTCCTTGATTTTTCAAATTGGAAATCTCGTTAATAATGACCTTCATATTTTTGAAATTCCTGATATGAAATATTAGATATCTAATCAAAAATAAGGAGTTAATTTTGATCCGTTTTTGTATGATTTGATGAACTCCATTTGGAACCCCTCAGGTTTTATTCATATCTGAGAGGTCCAGAGGTTACAATATCAGACAACACATCCCCATTGGAACCACTCAGGTGTTTTTCATATCTGAGAGGCCCAGAGGTACCACAAAGCATAGTCTCTGAGAGGGGATCTAACTCGTCAAATAACGGGTTTAGAACTCCAAGAAGGTATGCTTGGTGAATGGACGTCACATTTATATATATATATATATATATATATATATATATATATATATATATATATATATATATATATATATATATATATATATATATACATATATACATATACAAGTATTTACATAATGGTATTTGCAATGAAATGGTATGGTATTTACAATGGTATATACAAATAGGACAGCACAAGACAATACAATATATAACAATGGATTGTAGGTGGACACGCAGCACATACACACATGGGGCTGTTCTACATTCAAATTGAAACCACTATAGTCCCAACCGTGTGACGGTGTGTGACATATGGTGGTTACACGATTTGAATTTCAAATGGCTTAAAGCCCCAATTATTATATAGAAAAACCTTCCGATCGGTACCGTCGACAATAATGCCTAACACGATATTCGAACGATGCGCCCCAGGATGAAATCCCAACCGTGTATGGAATAAACTAGTGTTTGTAATCTACAAGTCTATAATTTTGAATACGATATATGTGTATGTGAACCACACAAAAAAGCCATCCAGACATCGAAAAATCCCATTGAGATCCGTGAGAGCAACAAAGGAGTTATCGTTGTTTCAAAACTACACACACAAGCCCACACGAGTTATTCCCCTTTAATACTACATATAATAATTCAGGTATATACTAATGGAATACTGTTTTTGAATTTTGTTATAAAAAGTCGATATTAGTGATTTTCTCTGTCACTGTTTGTCAGGATTCCAAACCAGGAATTTGGACTGGGATTGACAAACCGTATTACAAAAGATCCTATCCTGTTTATGGGATCTATCCGATAAATGATAAACCGAGTATTGAAAAATTAAAACCCATGAAATATTCGTCGTTGAATTGTGTAGCTGAACAAATAATAGAGCATTTTACAAATGCGTTGCGTGGAAACAAATTGACACATCTAAGACGCAAAAAAAAAAAATGAATGGGGATTAACAGGGAAGGAGACCGGAGCAGCAATTCAAAATGTGGCCGCGTTAGAACGGATACTAAAATCCCCAATATCCGTAGAGATAGTACCAGGCGAGATATTATACGACTCGAAATATAAATCGAGAATATCTCCAATCAAAATTATTGACCATAATGCACATGCTTGGACATCCGCGATCACAATATTTCCGCGGGATAGAACAATAAAATATTACACTGGGAATTTATTTGATTTTATTTACGAGTTAAGTAAAAACGATCCTTTGTCAGTGTGGTTACTTCAAAGTTTTGAAAACGAAGAGGGTAACTTCGATCAATTTGTAAAACCCAATGGCGAAATATATCGTACTGAAGCCCTCCACAATGAGATGAAAAAACTAGCTAGTGGTTTTTCAACGGATTACAACGAGCAATTTTTAACAAACTGTTTTACAATACCGTCAGTTGCAGCTCATTTCACGAGAAAGAGAAATCTATGGAAACCAACAGGCGTAGAATTTTTCTCGGATATCGAATCAAGCTGCGTGGAATATGACCATGTTGGATTATGGAATACAAAATATGATCCCAAAAGTGTAATATCGGTTGATATGATTGCGTGTTATCCGGGGAGTTTTCTTGGGTATGGAGAATGTTCTGAGTACTTCAAAAGATTACCCGTGTTGCGATTAATGGACCACTGCCTGATTTTGATCTTACCGGATTCTCTCGTTTGATATCATTCGAATTGGCTAAAGGACTTAATCCATGCTGTTAAGTTTGGTTTGGTAAACACATCTCTGAAAAACACTGGATGACAATAGTGTTATTACGGTATATGATTGATTCTAAAATGCTGATATCGGTGATTGTCAGTGAAGCAATTATATCATACCGGAAACAAACTGAAGTCTGAATACCACAACCCGATGGTCTACATAGTATAATCACCGAAAACAAAAAAACAATTCCCTTATCTCGACGAAGAATATATCGTGAAATGGTCCAAAGAAACTTTTGAGATGAGAAATAAACACGCAAAATATCTCGGCAGACGAATAATTGGTAAATTCACACAAGGTGGAAATACGACCATAACCGATATTCTTCGCGGTTGATTATAGATGATGCTGAATACGATTTTATAATCGCAGACGTAACATCTAGGGGTATATACGTCGATCGTAGAGAAGCTTTCTTGTCAGATGGAACCAAAGTAGGTACAATTGTTACTTACACAGATGGAGGGAATCCTCAGTATACGTACTTAAGGTCGTCTATGCTGGCTTATGCTTCTATTAATTTACTTTCGATGATAAATAGATTTCCCGACACCGCGGTTAGAGTCGCCACTGATACATTTTATATAGACTTAAGACATAAAGAAGAAGTGGCTGAATTCACTAATTCAGACGAGATTTGGGGATCATGGAGGATTAAAAAGAAATACTGCGTGATTACTCCAAATCAGCAGATATTACGATTGAAAACAATTACTTGAAAAATAATCAGATATCAAAACTATCTAATGCACCGTTGTGTCCCCATCCAATATGTAGATATAAAACCAGTTATTTAAACGGTTGTGGTGGGTCAGGGAAGACGACTGGTGCGGTTGAATTATTTCGCGGGAAATCAAACATGATTGTGCTAACACCAACACATAGACTTGGAAGAGAGACGAAACAGCAAGGAGTTAATGCTTGCACTTATCACAGTATTTTGCGATGGAAAGGTGTCGAATGGACTCCTGATCGAATTGGCGAAAAATATGTTCCTGAAATCATTATTTGGGATGAGATATACAGTGTCGTTAAATGTATTACAAAGGTTTCTCGAGTGGTTATTGCCAGCGAATACAAAGGTGATAATTTGTGGCGATCATGGTCAACCACCACGATTTGTCGGTTTATCCCCACACAATTCCCTGAAGTATGTTGTAGACTATTATGAAGAAATTAATAGCAATCATAGATCACTTGATAATGAATTACGCGAGTTCAAGAAACAGGTCAGATTACAACCGGATAGAATCCAGTGTGAAATAGCACGTGAATTAATACCGGAAACCCCATTAGAAGATTTCTGGGAAGCGTGGAGACCAAACGATTTGATAGTGCCAAGTAGAAAGATAGTCAGAGATACACTTCAGATGAAGTTATTTAACACAAACAAAGAAACATTTGCAACACTTTCAGTGCCATTGTGTGATAGACCCAAGGATACACGGAGACAAAATATCGAAGTTGATATTCCAGGCCTGACAGAGAAGCAGATTCTAGTGTGAAATAATATTGTTTTTTGATATCATTGTTGTCGAAGACGCATTGCATGCTGATTAATCCCTATGGAAGCTAGGATACGCAGCGACGATACATTCTTCGCAGGGTTTGACTATATCCGATACAATTGATTGAATCATAGATAATCGCATCAAGTGGTCGAATTTAGTTTATCTTGCGGTGTCCAGAGTACGAAGAATAAATCAACTTCAAAGAATTGTTTTATACTAAAATGACACTACAATAAGTGATATTGTCAGCGATGACATAATCAGAAAAAACTCTCTGGTTATAAACAACAAGAATAAAAAATGACAAAAAAAATATTAGAAAATTTGACATTGATGCCGAGTTTATAATTACACTGAAACAACAACAGAATAATCACTGCGCGAGTTGCACTTGTATAATGCGTTGGTGTTGTTCGGATAAAGACCCCCGCCAATTTACCGTAGACAGAGAAAATAGCATCGTAGGTCATACCAGAGATAATGTGATGCTGCCTCGTCTTGAGTGCAACAGACGCAGAGGTGCTAGTTAAGACCACGCGTCGGTAATTGAGTTTCCTCTGGTATCACTTGTAGTTGTTCACGTAGTAGTTGTAGTTGTTGTACTTGTTCACGAATAAATCCTCGCTGAGGAGCAGTTGAATCCAACCTATAGACTAGCGGTCTACCCGTAGATTTTGCTATACTAGATATTTTATGTGTAGTAACACTCCAAATAGGATCAGTAGCTCTTTTTTGGCACCTTCAAGCTCTCCTGGTTCATATAAATATCTAACAGTGACATTGCCGAGTATTGGTTGTTTTGAAAAAATCATTTTGTGGTTTTACGGGTATATACTTTTTTAATAGCGTTAAGTTTCATATTAATTGTTAGAGTAATCTCATTATTCAGCGCGGTAATTACGCCTGGTAATCTCTTGACCCATTCACGAGATCGTTTATCCTGAATAAATTCCTTCGCATATTGATATCCAAATAACCGCTCAGCAAGTGTCCGATTAAATCGTTTAACAATTGCCTGATCACAATGTACTGCAGTATGTCCTCGTCTGATGGTGACATTATGATTCTTCATCGTTGATAACGGTACTCCCTTAAATTCCTTGCCAGGATCAACTTGTAATAGATTTGGCCGATCCAGAGGACCCCGTCGATAAATCCTTTCAAATGCAGAAGCCACTCAGGTTGATGATTTTGTCTTTAGAGGTTCTGTTTGTTTGTATCGACTCGCAACATCAACTACGGTTAGCGCATAGTTGTAAACACCATCATGCGGCAGAAATAATATATCAGCCTGATGAAACTCATTAGGTGCGCTGACATCAACATGCGAGAAGTTAATTTGTTTCGGCGGTGGTAGATAAATTTGCCATATCTCCTGTATGGATAACCAATCCGCTGCTGTAGTATTTTTCACCTTTGCTGCGCTAGCGAGTTTATTGATTGCTGATTTACCCTTCCAGTATCCTCTTGAGGAATAATAAATAGATTCCATGATGTTATTAATTACCAGCACCCAACATCAATTTACTTTTCATTGCCGATTTTATCAACCATGAAGCCAATTTTTCTTTGAAGGATTTATCAGTGATAGAATTCAATGCATGAATTAATTTCATATCTGCGATATGTCTATGTTGCAGATTACTGTTTTTATAAGCAACATCATGAGCATGACACACCTTATCAATGGCGTTTATTGGGTTTTACCGGGTCGGGGTTGATTTTGATCATCGAGTCTGATATTGAGTCTGGTCCCGGGTCCACAATAACTATACCCTGGAAGATGTTGTTCTCCTTGATATTTTGCCCATGGTGTTCCCGGGAGTTTTACTAACTTGGCTGGAGTACCACCTCCTCGTTTTTGTTGAAAACATCTCCAGATTTCATAGAAACAAATCTAAATGTGTTGGTACCACATTCTACACACTTACCAGCAAGTGCTGATCTGTTATTTTTAGTTTTTATCGGCGTCAAGTCGTTTGTGCTTTTACGCTTCGTACATTTCACACACTATAGAGCAATAATTTATTATAATAACATGAATGTAATTGATTTTTTGGCAAGAAACACACGAGAACCACTTAAGCATCATGCAGCGCTACCATATTATATTCTCTTGATTATAATCGGACCATCTAGAAGTGGCAAGACACAACTGCTACTTAATTTGATAACGAGATGGATGAAATGGCACAAGTTGTATTTAGTAGCCCCGAGTGTAGACGATCAGCGATCTTACGAGGTGTTAAAGGATTTTAACGAGAAAGAAAATCGGAAATCGATGAGGATATTATTGAGTTTATAACCGTTATCGAGGAAGGATCGAACATTGATGTTATTGATGGAAGTATTAACAATTTAGTTGTATATGGTGATGTCATGCTAGACAATCAAAAGAATCCCGCTAGGATATTTTCCAGAGGTAGGCATACAAATACCGATGTGATATATGTCACTCAACGATACACAAAAATACCATAAGTGATCAGAGATACCTGCAATATTCTTGTTGTATTTAATGGTGTTGACACACATACGCTACGAAATATTCACCAGACTTGGTGAATTGGAGATACGAATTATAATCTCTTTAGAAATTTAGTTAGTCACGCTCAGTCAATCTCACATGGATTTGTAACGATAAATTTGCACTTCCCTAGATCAAGATATCGTATCGGACTTGATCAAATTATCGGTTGAAACAATTCGTCTCGCCGCCGCAGCGACATCAGCGCCGGGAATAAAACGTAAAATCCTAAAGGATTTCTCTTTTTTTGTCTGCCTGAATTGGTTTCTGTTTGATTGAAATAGTTTCTGTTTGCTTGAAATAGTGTCGGTTTGTTTGAAATAATTTCGATTTGCTTGAAATAGTTTCGGTCTGTCCACCCTCTCTGCTGCTCTATCATTAGTTTTTATCAGTTTCACTGCTTCTGAATGGTTACCAAGAGATACCCATGCGTGTTGCATTATTCAATGCCCTATACGCATGACCATCGTTGAAGCGAACACAGTTAATTTTATCAACGATCAGAATATCGACGTCTTCTTCTCGACATAAACGTGGCCTAAAACATCAGGCGATGAGCATAAATGCAAGGATCTAACACCAGTTACTTCATCAAGTCGTTCCCTCGCTACTTTGGCGGTGATGGAATTGTTGTGATTACAAAGAATTCCATGATAAAATGTGTTAAACAGAAAACAACGTTCGATTTCTGCCACCTATCGTTTGAACAAGTTCAAACAACACTCATACTAGAACAAAGGTCAGTCAATTGTTTCTAGTTTCTGCTTCTATCACCTTATTCCTAGTAGAATAAACAAGCTGACTGAATCTACTTTGGGAGCAGTATTCGAATCTCCTGAAGAATGGAAATTTAATAGGTGGTAACATGATTATTATTGGAGATTTCAATTTTCACTTTGACTGTCATGGTGACCCTTACATAACACAACTCCTAGATTCCATTCCTGTTTTCAACCTTACACAGTCAGTTAACCAACCCACCCATAGCCATAGTCACACTTTAGACTTGATGCTTCATAGACCTGATTTTAATATTGTACGGTCCACCCTTGTATCTCACTAACTTGCATCCTATCAACTCAGCATAATGTGCCATGTGGATCTATCGGTCCCCAAACCTCCTCCTTTATTTGCTAATAAGAGTAACCTCAGTATGATAAATAGAACCAAACTAATGCATGACATCCAAGCAAATTTAACATCCTTACCTCCTACAGCGGAACAACTCGATAACTGCCTGTGATCATTACTTGATAAACATACCCCAGGCATCAAGTGCAGAGTATCAATTCAAAAGTGTTCACCGTGGTATAGTAGTGTTTGGGACCAGCTTAGCTCTGCTAAAAGAGACCACCGTAACGCGGAAAGACTTCGACTTTCCACTAGAACCACATTTTTGAAACCAATCTATGAAGACGCTAAGATTACAGTACGAAGCGCTACGTTCACCTGGTAACGTATAAAATGAAAGCATTTCAGACGGTTGTTTTGAATGTTATGAAATTTTATTGATTTTGTGACACGTTACGAGCAATCCATTCGCTGTGTTAAAAGTAAATTAAAAGAGAAAAGAATGACGATGGTACTCTGTGAAATTCTATTGTATGGTGATGCACGTTACGATTCGAAAAACGTACAGAGAGAGATGAAAACAGCACTCAAAACGTAGTCGCACAGGACGTTACAGGTAGAATGTCAAGCCATACTCAATTGTCTTATAATTTACAGGTGGGAGATCTGTTATATCTTTTAAAACCCGAACAAAAGAATTCTCTTTTGTTCTGTCGTTAAATTTGGCGAATCCTACATGCAATTCGAAGATAACATATACATTATAAAGGCTATTAAGATTTTGCTGCTTGCACATTTGTCCATTTAGTGACTAACGGTCAAATAATTTCTAAGGTTTAACCCCGAATTAATATTTTCACGAAACCCAATTGCTTGGATGATTGTGGACAGTATTGGTCAATATTTAACTTCGATATTGACCACGTTCATTTTCTACTTAGCCTTCATGTTCCCTAACTCCTTGCACACAAAGCAATATTCATGTGCCGCTTGTTGAAAGATATGGTGTACGATATGGCAGGTGATTTAAGTTATGACAGGCGGTGTAAGTTACGACAGGTGGTGTAGGTTATGAATGGTAGTGAAGGTTATGACAGGTGGTGTAGGTTGTATCAGGTGGTGTAGATTATGACAGTTGGTGTAGGTTATGACAGGAGGTTCAGGTTATGAAAAGTTTTGTAGGTTCTGACAGGTGGTGTAGGTTTTGACAGATGGTGTATGTTATAATAGGTGGTGTAGGTTATGACAGGCGGTGAAGGATATTACAGGTGGTGTTTTTGTTATGACAGATGGTGTATGTTACCGCTTTTGGGAGTTGATTGTCGTCTTGAACTTTAAACTATGCTTACTAACATTTTCTAGTCCTATATTCACTATCTCAAGTTTGGTATCATTATTTATATAGTATTAATGAAAACCCTAATTGTTTGGCGAAGGAACCTTTACACATGTTTGCCTACGTTTCATCCAAAAGCAACTAGACAAGAAATCAAGCGAGAAAGAAACAATGACAGAAGATTTTAGAAATACCTTTAAAAAGAATACCATTATTATGATGGGATCGAACGTTGGTGTGTTATTTTTGTGGTTCTAAAGGTAATAAGGAGCCGCCTGCCCATCTTACTTCACATTAAACATATATAGTTAACGTTAATTTAAATAGGACTGGTTGACATTCTTTTGTATTTTAAGAGTCAATTATATGCAATACCACAAGGAACGTTACATTTCTCCATATCGCCTAAGTTTTCACACGTCTTTTATTTTGTCCGTTTGTATGTTTATTTCCTCTTAATTTCAATGGTGCAAAGTTCACACCAACCCCCACTAGGTCTTTAATAATGTTGGTTTTGCAATGTTACTCCTCATATTATTTCTGTCTGACATATCTGATTTGTAACAATATAGTCAAAACGAAACATTGCTTATTCAGAACGATTAATTCTTGTTTTAATCATCGTTTTACTGAATATGTATTTATCTGTTTGTATGTGTAAACGCTTGAGTGAATTACCGAAACTGTTCCTATTGGGCTAACCGCTCTGGTGGTCTAGTGGTGAGAGCGTCCGCATCAGATGCGGGAGGTCGTGGGTTCAATCCACAGACATCATACCACAGACTTACAAAAAAGCGATATGACAGAAGATAACACAAATCACACACACTCACACATATTTGATCGTAGCAGATGAACATTACATTAGTATAATGAAGTTAATCACTGTGAGTATAATGAAGTCAATCACTGTGAGTAGACATATAATTAACTTAGATTGTAGTTCCAATTGCTCTATCATCGATATAGCAACACTCTAATTGATACGACTACGATGACAGTGGATATTTTAATTCCTCTCATTTAAGACGTAAACACAAACAATAATGCCCTCAACAAATCACATAAATTCATACCTTGCCGTTTCCACGTTATTAACATAAATGTTTTATGAATGCTGCTAGTTTCGCTGAAAGAAAATACACTTGGGGCTCATCTGTTTTACTAAGATCTAACACCATGCATCACATACATATTTCTTCATTTATTATTTCTCTCCACATTAAATGTTTTCAACTAAAATGAGTGTTTACCCGTAATTAGATGCACGATCGTGTTATAACGTGTGATTTTATCTTGGTTATAAGACACTGTTTCCATTGCTAGAGGCAAATGAATAAAAGAGTTCTATACAAAATGAAATATCACCATCTTATATGTGCTATAAACAGCATATTGAGAGGTGTGGTGATGTGAATACAGAGACGTTAGGAATTTCAACTGTTTTTAAAGGAACGTTCCTTTATAATAGTATGCACAAGATTCACGGATATTGCAGTGATGAATATTATTTTATGAAAATAATTTATTTAGTCTTTCGAATCTTAACGATGGCCCTTATATTATTTAATTAATCCCTTCTTTACCGCCTATCTTCCAACGCAAAATGTAACTAGATGGTTTTACTTGCAGTCTGTGTTAATATCAATAAAAAGAAGGTTTAGTTCTGTTGTAATCAGTATATAAACTGCCTAAGGAAATTATGTTTGAATTTTTTTCTGTATACATCGTCCTTTGTTATCATTTGTTTGTTTGTTTGATTAGGATTTTTAACGTAGCTTTAACAATTTTTCAGTAATATCGCTACAATGTTTGCAGTGATTCAGTTGATAGTGATGTCTAGCACTGGGGAATCATGCCGTAGATATGTAGCATGATGTCCCACCCAGTCACATTATCCCGACACCTGGTCAACCAGTCCTAACACTAACCTCTAAATGCTTTTAGTACCATTTTTGTAAGTCATTAGCATGACTTGGCCGGTGATCAAACCCACGACCTTTCGTTTAGGCGGCGGACGTTCTAACCACTAGGTCACCGGAGCGGTCTTCCTTTGTTAATAAATTGTAGTGTTTTAACCATGAAAACATTGAATAGATACTTAGTCCATTTTGCAGAGAAAACATGCTAATACAGTTAATTCAATAACGAAACACGGTTGAAATACTATTTAGAAGGGATGGGATGTAAAAAGAAAGTGTCATTTTAAATTGTAAATTGAACATATCTTGCCAATCTGCAAAAACATACCAACTTTGATTCATCCGTTTTAGTGTACCAGTCATATACCTAATTAAACAGCTGGTAGTAATGTATCAAGGTCAGGGCTGAGTAACATTACTACAGCAACATTATACTTTCAAAACCCTGCATTATGTTTTCGAGATATAGCTAATAACCATATAACTGTGTTCAATATTATATTAGTAAAATCCTCGACTAGTATCGATAAATACATTATAACAAGTTAAAAAGTTTTGTTCTTGAGAATACATTCCCACGAAAAACAGGAGATCGCAGTTATCCCAAAAGAGCAGCGCTGAACCATCCCGTCAAACATTCGGAACTATTAAGCCTCTTTCTGATGTGAGTCGAATAATAAGTTAAAATAGTAATACTTCAAAACTTGACACGTATTTAGCTGACTCAGTTATCCGGAATAGTTATCAGCCACGTGTCAACCGTAGATAACGAATCTGTATATTTCATATTTAATTTTATTCCTGTAACGATTAAATTGAAAAAAATAAAGAAATGCTGTGGTTTTCATAGCCTTAAATTGTTGCTTATGCTGAGCTATGACACATTGATCACAATGAGAAGATTATCACGTATTAACAAAAACAATTAGGTCAGGGTGGATACGTTTACATCCTAGGTATTTTTCTTGCGTGAGACAGAAAGGATTCGGGAATTGTTAATTGCACACTTCTGTCTATTCTGAACATTCCCTTGCATGTCTAACAGTCTATCACTCAGATATTATTTAATTACCTACATTCTGTTTTAGCGCACAAACGTCAGCTACATGACGGAATATTAGAACTTTTAATAACAATGAGGGACGTTTCTACCTGTTGCTACCATCGATGAAATATATGCATCACCAGGTCCAAGTGATATCAATGTATTTCCTATGTCATAATAATAACCACGTGATGGAGAGCAGTACACAATTGGCAATATATCCATATGAGGTCTTTTTCTCCACAAAAAAAGACACATGACATTCCCAATGTCCCACCTTCTGCCATGCGTGTTAACGTCAAAGCAATAAAATGAAGTTTCTGCAGTCGACACTTTCTCGGCCCTTTCCGTCACATGTTTTAACTGCTCTCAAACCCGTGCTTGCTGTCGTCATGACGTCATTGGAACATGGTTGAAGTCGTGACTTGTTATGATTAGCTATCATATCGATAGTTTGAGGCTATTAATTCGGATTAACTTTTAAATGTTTTTAAAACAAAAGTACATTTATGTCATCACGGCTATGCACACATCAGATAGATGAGAATTAATGAAAAGGTCGTCCTGAGATGTGTTTGTTACAGATAACAACATATAAGACCGACCCAGTTGCATCAATTTTTGGTGATGGAAGATGGAATGATGTGTGAAGGCAAAGCGACGTGTGCCGTTTATGCGCCGACCTGAATTTGAATCTCCTTTTCTGTAATTTGAATTTGTCCTGAACACTTGATTGAAAAACTTAATGCTTGTTTGTGTGGTATTTTGCTGATCTAAAGCTTGTGTTTCTCTACTTGAAACTTATTTGACTTGAATATGCAGTTGTTAATGTTACAGGTCCTTTGTCGATATCTTCTATGTCATAAGCGCCTTTTGGAAGATATATTGTTTGCCAATCTGGTGTACCGTCTTGTTTACCCTTATACGCGAATACAAAACTGTTTTTTGGTGGTTTTTATGCGAATGTTTCTGATCGGATATTGGGCCAACTATAATAACATCGAAGTTGAGTTAACGCGATCACTTTTGCGGGGATCGGAGTTGAAAATTCAACGCTAAATTTTGGTTGTATCGATGTCTTTGATATCAATTGGGTTTTCACCGGGGTGGTATTTTCCGCTATTCGTTGAAGTAGTTCTTTTGACATTGACGTTGTCATTGTTGTTATATTCATGTTCTTCTTCTAATTTTGACATCACGGAATCATAAACGTGGACCATTTTCGAGAACTCATCATCGGATATTGTGTCATCGACCGACGACGATATCATCGAGGATAACTGAGAATACGCGTTCGATACTATATCAGATTTAATTGTGTGATCTTGAAGTTTACGCTGATTATACAATGATATTTTTTGTTGTTATTATTGTTATTACTCCAGCGATTGTTGTCGCCGCTGATATACAAATTGGAACAGCTATCGGAGCAATCATTGTCCGGGAAGAGAGTATTATACCAGCTCTGGTAATTACACCTGATACCGAGTACACGGTAACATCAACGAAGGTAATCCTTTTGTCCATATTTTTTATTTTTGTTTGGTATTCCTCGGTGAAGGTTTTGAGCTTAGTTTGATATTGTCTGACCTGATCATAACGATCATAGATTTCAAATTGCTAGCAATTTCAATTAAGTTGTTTACTTAAATCTGCTACAAGTTCTACGTACCACCATATTGTTGTACTAGCCAAATTATTATCGGTTGATATTATCATGAATTGTATAGTTGAATCCTTGTCGATGATCGTTGATGTTGTATTATAGTACCCGGTTGTAATTGGTTCATAAATAAGAGAAATACGTCTCGCTGTAATATGAAATTGAGACTCAGAAACTATTGTTAAACGATAAATACCCTTGACGGTTGCACTAATATCTAACGTGTTATTATTATCCTTTATCCAACCAAGTGATCAATATCGGATCGTGTACACGCTATTTATAATATTTGTTAATTTTTGTGAGGAATTTTTATTCTTTCAACTATGGATATCATCCTTGGTAAATCATCTTTGATGGCCTCTTTAGTCTTTTTGATCTCTTCGATGTATGTTTTTATATCTGCGAGCTTCAGTGTTGTCACCTGTTGACCCCCAAAGAAATTTATGATGGGAGTTTGAATATCTGCAATATATTTTTCTAACCCAGCAAATTGATTTATGTGTTTATTATATTCATCCTATAATTTTTTAAAATCTTCGATGGATTTCTCTATCTCTCTGTGCGATGGTGTAATAGAAACCTTGGGACTCCCCCAAAGAAATCAATAATAGGAATTAGAGCATCTGTAATATAGTTTTCAAAATTATTGGAATCAATTAAATATTTGTTGTATTCCTCACGTAGTGTTTTTAAATCATCAACGGAAGTTTTTATATCTGTGAGCTTCGGTGTGGTCACCGGTTGATCCCCAAAGAAATTGGTAATAGGAGTTCGAACATCTGTAAGGGATTTTTGTAAACCCGTAAATTGATTTATGTGTTCATTGTATTCCTCACGTAGTTTTTCTAAATCATCAAAGGAGGTTTTTACATCTGCGAATTTCGGCGTAGTCACCTGTGGAACCCTCCCAAAAAACTGTAACAGATTTTTATAAACTCGCAAATTAACTTACTTGGGAGTTAAACTTATCTTCGAGTGTTTTTAATGATGTTGACCTCGATGAATAATTATCACTGAGCGCTGTTCATATTTATAAGTGAAAGTTGAAAAGAGTTCACCAGGTTTAAGTTTACCTTGGTCGGAAAACACCGCGATAGCATTTTCATGCTGTGTCGTATCGTCTAACTAAAGTATCATCCAAGGAAATATTACTAGTTTTTAATTTACCTTGAAGATCTTGAAATACATCGATTTCATTTTGTTCTACTCCAACAAGATTTAATATATCTGATAGCACCTTCGATATAAGTTTTTTACCTCCTCGAGGGAAATTCCCTTAGATGCTGTTGCGCGTAAAAGCGGTCTCCCCCAAATATCTACCATTGTTATCTTATATGCGTTTCTTTAAAACGTTCTCGCTGGTGTATTCTTGCGGGGCTAGCTCATATGAGTCAAAAGAAACAATTGATTTATGGTGAATTGCGTACGTGACCCAATGAGTTCCAGGTCCAGTGTTATCATCGAGATTAATTATAAAAGTTTCTGGGATATGTGGTTGATTTGGTAATTGATCTTTCATGAATACCCCTCTGAAATGTTTTACTGGGATTTTTTTTAAAATTAAGTCAAAATTGAACATTGTTGTTACATTATCATCTTTGCGAGCGACCACGGGGATAAGAAACCTCCGTGTTGAGTCCCGTATTGTCTTGTAAATCTACTCCCTGGTAGTCTGAGACCCCTTCTTTTTTATATCCTTGCCCAGTTACTACTATTCTTGGAGTTCCTATACTAGATTGAATAATGTTTTTCAACGACATTAGTCACAATCACATCTTTTTCTTTTTGGAAATTTAGATTTTTGCTAAATGTATCTACAGCGAAAGGGAGTAGGGATCGGATAGCCTTATCAGCAAGAGCTGGTGTTAAAAACACTCCTTGTATTTTTCTTCCTAATCCTGGTAATCCTCCTAATCCTGCTAAAGCAAGAGCTGGTCCTATAAAACCTTCAGCAGCACCTAATCCAATAGCTTTGGCAATGGGAAGGATAATCATATGTGAAATTTCAGGGAATGATAGATCCAACTGAACGCCTGTACCTGTAATTGTAGCTTTATTGAAACGATTAAGTTGAGTTTGTGTCAACGATAGTTTATTTGGCCCACCTGTCATCTGTTCACGCTTCAAACTTATCCTTACACCATTTACGCTAGAACGTTTCGATTGTAGTTTCTTTACTTGACCAGGTGTCAAGGTGACATTAACTTGACTATACGACATTTTATTTAGATAATAGATCATCTAATTTTTACATATTTTTTATGGGTGCGTCAACTATTCTCATCTTTCCGCCACCACCTTCGAGTGTCATCGATTTGTCACTAAGAATAACAGCAATTGCCCTAAATGGTTTACCAGTAGGATTTTCTCCTACACATGCTTGACATTTTACATGAACGACTGAGTGCCTAGATAAATCGAGATGTTTCAATGAAAAGTAATAGATCTGATACAGATTTTAAAAATCCAATTGTGATATTTGTAACCCAGTATCAATATTTCGATCACGACCCATAAAAGACCACAAACGATGATACACACGACCTATGTGATTGTTAGTGTAGTCGATGAGAAGATTTTCTGCGGTTTTCTGCTGATTGCTCACTCGTAATGATACCACACTGACCTTAAAATCATCAAATATCATATTGTCACAGAATTAGGCGAAAATTGAATTTTTTTTTTTTTGAATTACAAACTAATCTCACCATTTTTTTTTTGTTTCGTCGTACATGCGTTACCTGGGGTGAATAAGTACTTTCTCCAAGGTAAGCGGCGTGTAACGATTTGCATGTGCCTGACTTCGTATCACTTGAAGTCTGGAACACCAAGAATCACGGGGTGCACGGTAATTTTCCCGTGAATTCTGCTCACCTATTTGAGGATATATAAGGCAGAATATTTCTGATAAATAAGTAGATTGTTTTAGAAAAAACTATTATTAGTTTGGTCTCTTTATTGTAGTTGAAATTGTTGCTGATTGTAGTTGAACGTCTCTGAACGTATCTGATATCGTAGCTGATATTGTAGCGGCACATCTCTGATATCGTTGTTGATTTGTTGCGGAACATCTCTGATTTGTAGCTGAACGTCTTTGAAATTGTTGCTGATTGTAGCTGAACGTCTCTGAACGTATCTGATTGTAGCTGAACGTATCTGATTGTAGCTGAACGTCTCTGAATGTCTCTGAATTGTAGCTGAATGTGATTATTTGAGCCATTTGATTGTGAGATCAAATTGAGGTATCTGACTGTCTGTCTGTCGGATTGTCTGTCCGTCTACATCTGTCATGATGTGTAAATATCCGGAAATCTAGAAGTCTGAGTGTCGGAGCTGTCTAGAGGTGTAAACATCCGGGGTGGCATCTAGGTATTTGGGACCGATGGTTCTAGTAGATGCTGTATGCTGTCTGTACGTATAACTGTGGTGGATCCGTGAAGGGCAAATGGCCGATAAAAGTATTGGTCAACCCTAGGTTTTCGGGGAAACTGGGCGGCGATTCAACAGTTGGTGAATCGTACGGTTATACAGGGTCTAGACACATGTGTGTGTTGCAATTGTAGTACAATTGAATACATTGCTATATATACATAGTTACTTCAAATCACAGTAGTATTTCAAGGGATTACATGAATCTCAATAAAAGTAAGCAACTTGAATAAATACATGTATATGTTCGTACTAGTTGTCGCAATCCATACGTGCGATAGTATAGTTTGATGTTTGTATTTATTAATCGCAATTTATACTTGCGTTAATATAACTTTTGTATAGGTTCCTTGGATCTGTGTATAGTCCAAGAGATTCCTTTGTATCTGTGTTTTATTTTGTATTAATATTTAATTTATTCATGTATTGTGAATGGTTGTGAGTGTAATTGTGGGTTGAACGCATGAGTTTATGTGTTGATTATTTTTCATTAATAATTTATTTCATAAATTTACATTATCTTTCACATATTGTGTTTGTGTTGTTCATTTAATCCACCATCCACTCGCTAACAATTCTGTTATATATATATGATTACGTGTTTGTTTATGATCTCCATGTACTCGATTTTTATTTTGTAGCGCGATGAAAATATCTCTTGGCGTGGATATATTTTTTGTTAGCGCGACTTGCCAAGTAAATGTACCTGTCGCATCACCTGATGTGGTAGCTGTTGTAACATCCAACCATGATAGCAATGATTTTTCTCCATGATCCATAAAAGATAACAACCATGTTTATACTTATAACGATCGTGTCATAACTGGCATCCAGAGAGATAACGTTAATAATTTTACTTTACCATCAGCAACACCGGCACCACGACAAAGAGCATCATCGTCATTTGATCTTCTCATTAAAACGACAGTATGACCAGCTCCAAAGATAATTTTTCTAACGTGTCTACAAAATCCAAATATATGAGACAACGGAATCACACAAGAACATTTACCCTCGCGATTTAACATCTGTTTACGCGTTGCAAATCCTGGATTATAATTTTCATTCTGCTTAATCCTGATATCGTCAACAGTATCAACATATACAGATTTAACAGTTTTTTGAGGTTTTCTTAGAACAAATTGATTATGATCAGCACTATCAGTGAGATTATTTTCGAACATCATTGAATGACCCGCAGACTTAATAAAATCATCAGCGTATCTAGGTAGACCCAGTATTGTGGTTGCAACGTCAACATCATTATCGAAGGATCCTATTCTATTAGAATTAATCATATACTGAGCACTACCAGATAGCGCCATTATACCATTGTTGATAAATCCGATTGGGGTACTTTTAAGATTAGCAATAGGTGAAATTTCATCATCTTGTACTAGCTGCCCCTCCACCTCGATGTAGGCCTCACACGGTAAGAAGTATTTGGATGTGTCATCAAATCGAAGTTAAATTCGTGATCTCGTTTTGGGGGTTGCCGCGTTATATGAAAAATATTAATAATCGTGTTCGGAATCATTTTTTTTAGTACAGGAGCATCCATATCAAATGCATCATCTATCTCCCTTTTAAACATTTTTATTATATAGTTGTCGATC
This sequence comes from Unio delphinus, assembly GCA_029339505.1. Taxonomy (NCBI): domain Eukaryota; kingdom Metazoa; phylum Mollusca; class Bivalvia; order Unionida; family Unionidae; genus Unio; species Unio delphinus. The sequence continues at coordinate 8,468,886 of JAQISU010000033.1, read as the reverse complement.
TAAATCATAATCTTCTTAGATCAGAACCAATAATTGATTGTTCCTACTTACCTGAGGTGGCATCTGCTCCGTAGACGGTAATTTTACTTTTATGTTTCTTGCAACAATGATTTAAGTGTTTCTTTTGGAGTATCAAATAAATGGCCAGCAAGGTTACCAACCTTGCTACCAACTTTATCGCCAATAGCACGAAAAGTTATTGATCATATTTGTCTAAAGACCGGTAAGACCTTGGGAGCAAATCGAGTAAATAATCCTGAGAGAAAATCACCTACTCCATCCCCGTAATATACCTTATATACTGGTAACCGTGAATGCACGGCAAAAACAGAGGTTGGTTTATTATGATTACGGTATATGATCATTTTATTTAGATGCTATTTATCTAATGCGGTGATCAATCAATCACTATGATAATCATCAACGAGTTCATCGATGAAATTATGGTATAAACCAATATCCATTAACCACCTTGAAATAATCGTTGACAGATACCAGCTGCTTCGTTAATTATCTCCGGAGAATTATTTATAGCTCGCTTTCACACGATGAGAACTTCTAATCGTGATGTATCATTGAGGATACTTCGTGAACAGGGTATGATACTACCGCCACGTAGATATCCCTCACCAGATTTACCTTCTTTGTCAGGTTGAGGAATTTCCGTCGGAGTATCATCTTGTCTTTGTTTTCCTTTTGGTGATTGACGTTTCCGTCCCTTTTGTCTTAATTGTTCTCTTATTTGTTGATTTTCAAAATATTTACTTTTAAGATCAACATCAAATGCACCATATCTTAGATCTTCTTCTTTGCTAATTTGTTTATTTGTGTTTTAATTGTATAAACCAAGCAACCCAATGGTCTATATCCTTTATACATTGTTAATGATCTGGTTTTAAATATTTACTTTTATCAAAAAATCCCGTGGCTGTAAAATTTATCAAATCCTATGGATCACTTTAATCGATAAACGCAAAAAAAGTCTTCGGTAAATCTGTTTCGTAATCCAATTATTACTATCTCATCCGTTTTCTGTGGAGTAGGTATAGGAGTTTTCTCCTCTGGTTTAGTTTGTTCTATCGCTGTTACAACTTTCTCATTTGCTGTAGTTATCGGCTTAAATAATTCTCCAGTATCGGCAGTAAAATCATGTTTTTGTTTTTGTCGTGCTTGCAAATTGTCTCTGAAAGAATCTCTCACCGGGATACATTTCTTAATCGCGGCCAATCGTTCTCTAGTTAATCTAGTTATTTGTGCTTCTCCGACGTTTGCCATTTATATATAAAATTATATCGTTAATTTGTCATCAATGAAAATCTACAATTTGCTCGACTATAACGCTGTTACCGGGACAACAATAATATGTTATCACGACAACAAAATCATCTTTGATGTTAAAAAAATGCTGAAAAACAACGATAATTTGTTATCGTGTTGTTATTGTTGTTGTTATCGAAAATACAAACTTAATTGTTTTGTAGGATTGATCTTCTTCTACTACTAAAGTGCATTTATGGTATCACGAATAGGCACGCATTAGATAAATAAAAAATTAACGAAACGGTCGACCTTCGAGTGTGTCTGCTACACACAACTGCATATAAGACCGAATCAATTGCATCAATTTTTGTTGATGAGTGTTTCGTCGCGACATAATCTGGAATGATGTGTGGAGGCAAGGCGATGAGTGTCCTTTATGCGCCGATCTGAGTTCGAATTTCCGTACAGAACGACTAAAATATTTGTAATTTGGATTTGTCCTGAACACTGGCTGGAAACACTCATTGATTTTTGTGTGGTATTTTGCTGATATAAAGGGTGTGTTTCGGTATTTTAAACCTATTTGAATGTAATATACAGTTGATGATGTTACAGGTCTGATACTTTTGCCATTAATATATGATGTCATACGTTCAAGATTTTCAAAACGAAAAAACAACAGCGGTCCTTGGAGAGTTGATAACGTGTAAATCAGTTTTATTTCAGACTATATTCCGCATTTCCCCCAAAATGACGCACTATATGCAAGTATACATGATGCGGTGCTAATACAAAATGCAACTACATTCGTTGCAAATAGTATCCTGAGAAGAAAGTAGGTGTCAGTTGCTATTTGTTGCAGGATCATCCTGCCACAAAAGAATACCAGTGAAAGAGGAGTACATCTCTCCCCAGGATTGGGAACCTTCCCGAGCCTGTACCCATACACGCTGACCAGAGTTGCAATGTAGTGATGCAGCGGTGCTTCCTTGATCGTGATTGTCCTCATTATATGCATGTGTTCTTCCTTTTTCTTGACCTTCAAATACAATTTCAGTTTGTATGTTTCCAGTGTGATACATTGATAATATATTGGTATAGAAAAGGTATGTGCCAGATACTGGGCACGTAAATATCCCGGATAATGCGTCGTATGCATTACCTTCATTGTAATCAACTCTGTCAAATTGTAGTGATCTTCCTGGTGTAATCGGGGTTGGAGTAAAGGAGAACATAGCTGTAAAAGCAGCTTTTCTTGTTACGGTCCTCTTTGTATTTTCTATGGCAGTCACATTTAACTCTACAAAGATAAAACAATATACAAATCACTTAACGTTTCCAGTATTCGTTTGCGAAATAATATGTGTATACAAAACATACCTTAGTTGATTCTACGTGCAAATAACAAAATGATCCACGTGTGTAAAATTTCACTATTTGCAAAAAAAATTATTTCGTACCCAACGGATGGAAGGTTTGGTGGAAGGATTCATCTAATTTTAAAAATGTTACAACTGCGCTCGAAAATTGACAGGAAAATTGATAAGTGTTTACTTGCAAAAAATATACCGATTCAAAATCACTTTGTTGCCTTTGAGAAACTTTTAGAAGTCATAAAAGTCGTCAAATCCCTGCAGCAAAGATAGGACTAGGAAAAGGAAATCTACAACAATTATCTAATAGTTTGCTTCAGTTATGGAAACGTTTGAGTTAAGTAAACGAGATGTCTACAGTTAGTCCTGCAACAAGATACCTGCGATGTTTCCCGGAAGCATAATTACCATTCGAAGGAAGTGAAAATCAAGGGATTCACTGGTATGAACATTACAATGTTAGAGGCGTGAAAAGAAAACAATAACCTTCGGATTGCGTACATTTTGGTTATGGAGCACTTCGAAAAACGTAGAAATAGGAAATATAAATTAGTAGAACTGAAATATTAACTGATGGGTTAGAACCTGCTCTATATTTCCTTCTTAGTTTGCAAATAAATATATCCATAAATTACACACAATCATTTTATAACAAGTAACGCATATATTTTAAAAATGGTTCACATTAAAATCTATTTCAGGTTTAGTTTTGGGGACTGATTCAGTCGTTTTCAATATGCAAAGGACTTTATGTTGTCAAACAACGATACAATATATGTATATGGCTTAAGTAAAGAACCTCAATAACGAAAATCAACATAAACATCAAAAATTGGTACTTACTATTACTTATGGCTAATTAACACTTGGGTGGAGTAGAGGCTTAATGCAGGTAAAACCCGTATAACAGAAATTAAGAGATTCGACAGGAGAATCATAATACCTGCCTAACGTTTTATCTCAAATTGACGCAATACTTTTAGTTCTTAATTCACTCTCACAAATCTATATGTGAATTTCCTCTGAGCATTTGATATACACGTGTTTAATCCTGTGGAGCATCTATTTAGTGCAATCACTCATTCATTTTGATAGTGTTAGAATGCAAAAGGTAAAATAAGTCTAAAATGTCAAGATCCATTTTATCTTTATTCAGTAAGTTCATATTTAATTTTTTGAAGTACATTTATATACATTTAATTAGTTTTACTTCATAAATTGTCTTTTGCCCCGAATCTATCATTAGCTGTTAATAAGTTTGATCGTTTTTAGAATAATTACATTTTACGTATGGCTCGGATGATCAGAAAATAAATCATACAAATCTTCATTGTGACACTTTAGAATATGTACTCATTTACCTCAGTTTTGATTGAATACACACATTGCTCTATGATGATTTTGTTTAAAGCATGCCGGTACGTCTTAAATATTTTAAGTTCAGAAACGTATTAAAGTATCTTGAATATATTCCTTACTTGCGTCGGAATTGGAAAATCAAAAAACATATAAATATATTTTATTTTACCCTGTGCATAGACTTTGACACCATTCACTTAAGTTAACCACACACTATACTCTAACACATTTGCTCTCAATTTATGCCTTTTGTCTTGAATGGTTGATATCGGTTTATTATTTATATACCGATTTTCCGCCATCATTATTTCTATTTTGAAACTGCATTCCCATGTTAGAAAGACAGAACTCCATTTTATCAGTCTAATTCGCTGGCAGATAAGAGGTCTCATCGCGATGGTAGTGAAGTCAATAGTAAATAAGGGACTTGTGTGTTTTATTTATTAATACGCAATCTTTTAATTTACCTTTTGAACCCAAAAAGATCATGATGAATAGAAGCACAAGTAACTAATGTAATTGTAGGCTCTATGGACTCTGAGTAAGAAATGACAATACGTAGAACAGGTTTACTGGAGAATATTTGACACATGCATCATGGAGGTGCAGTTATTTCTATATTTCTATTAATTCAAAGTTTGAAATAAAATAGTATGCAATATTACCTGTGTGAATGCGATTCTTGAAGGAGACAGGTTCCGCAATTTTGTCATCCATCTCAGTCTGTCGTGACTCTATGCTGGAAACAGCACGTTGAATCCTAAAGGCGGAAGATGAATTGATTGATATAGTGTCATGTGTTCCACTAGTATCAGCAACCTTCAATGTGGCTGATTTGTTCACTGTATTGTTGTCCACATGATTTACTAGAATCTGTATTTGTGCTTCAGCCTTTTGCAGCCTGTGCTCTAGTTCCTGCATATTCAGCAATCGTGTTTGGGCCTCGTCAAGACGCTCTTTAAGTACATCAATCTCTTTCAATTTGCTATCGAATTCACGATTTCGTTCTTCCAAATCCCGTATTTTCTTAAACAGTATAGAAATAATCCCACCATCCTGGTGATCATAGTTGAGTTTCTCATTTGCCGCACCAACATGTACTACTGTTTGAACGAGAGTACATACAAGAATTAAATTTTTCATTCTGTCACAAATCGTGAGCAGCAGAGGGGGCGAATCAGACAACTTTTTTTTGTTTTTATTTTTGATTATACCCCCTCCAAAATAACACTAGACCCTTCTCGCGAAAAAATAAGTCTCTGACCCTTGTCTGAAAACATTCGCGTCGCAACGTCGTTGTCACTCGCCTCCTCTGCTGCTAGAACTTTCAGTTGGGTTAACCGAATATTTGATCAAGTCCTTACTACGACGAAAATCTTTTCAGGATTTCACAAATAGACTAATTTGTAAAACCTCCTCTTGTAAATCAATCAGATTATTAGACTGATCTGTGAGTTTGAAATTAATTCTGGTTAATGAATTATTATGACATCGCATATAGACTGGATTCACCGGAGACTCAATTATTAAAAACCCTGGAGGAGCTGTTGGTGCAAATGAATACAAAATATATCCTTGCTGAGCTTGATTTGATCGTTCTAGATTAATTTGATAGCTTCCTTCGATCACATCACATACTAAATTGAGCGCAATCACCGTTGAAATATTCACATTGAACGGAGCAATATGCCTGCCACCACCATCTGGGTCATTATTATGTTTGAGGATAGTTGTTTGTGGTTGTGATGGTGTTTTTTTCCACGTATCATGGATTTTTTTGAAACCTTCATCGATGGCATCATCGACAGATTTTTGTAGTTCTGAGATATTATATCCTGGAAGTTTGAATGTTGGAATATCTCCTATGCGGATCCTATATTCTATTGCAAATAAATCTCTTGTTTTAGGACTACTGTCACCTAATACTTCTTGAATAATTTGTGAATGAAATGTTTCCATGTCATTGATGATTTTGTTACATGTTTCTACGACACTGATAAATTCATCTCGGGTGAGAGTGCCGGATCTAAGAGATATAAACAACAACGAAATATCGTTATTGAAAGCTGTGAAATTTTCAGTGATTTTATCCCGGTTAGCAAGATGATGAATAAGTCGTACTCTTTCATCATATTCTACTCTAATGAAAAAATATGACTTATCATAATCTTTATAACTCCTTACTGGATTATCAGATTTTGTCCTGTCTGTGATATAATCGGTTTTTTGTGGTTCTGGTAATTTAACGGTTTTTCCTCCGGGTGGTAATTCAGGCCATCCTAGTACTGTTCTTATTGAGCTTTGATAGATATCTACGACATAACCCTCTGTGCTTATTTCAATGGCAGATGATAGTGTCGGCACATGAACTGTTATAGCTATTTTTGATTCTTTTCCAGTAATCGATTTTATTCTACGCGCGAATTCATCATTGATTTGTTCAATTTGATATGATCCGGTTGGTATGGAAACAACGTTCCAGTCTGGGGTACCGTCGGGTTTATTCTTATTTGCAAATACCAGTGAATTATTCGGTTGTTGACCACCAAATGGTTTTGACCTAATATTTGGCCAGCTGTGGTATACTCGTAATTTTGCTAGCGCGATTTCCTTCACTGGGACCGGAGAGGGGAAATTCACACTGAATTCTGGATTCGTTGAGGTTATTGAGATCATGCTTGTTTGTACTGGTTTTGTGTTCTCCACTATTTGTTGAAGTAATTCCATCTGTGTTGTCATTGTTATTATACTCATGTTGTATTTCTAATTTTGACATCGCAGAATCATATATATCTACCATCGCTGAAAACTCACTCTCTGATATAATTGTATCATCGAGCGATGACGATATCAATGAGGACAATTGCGAGTATGCAGTAGACACAACATGAAATTGAATTATGTAGTCTTGTAGTTTCCGTTGGCTGCATGAGGATATTTTTTTTGTGATTATTGAAATAATTCCAGCGATTGTTGTTGCCGCAGAAATGCAAATTGGAACAGCTATCGGAGCCATCATTGTCACTGAAGACAGTATAATACCAGCTCCGGTGATTACACCACTCACAGCGTACACAGTAACATCAATTGCGGTAATTCTCCTGCGATATTTTTTAATTTTCAATTCATACTCCTCAGACAAGGTTTTGAGTCTAGTTTGATACTCTCTGACCTGATCATAGCGATATTGAGATGATGAAATCATTTTTATTTTAAATATGCTAGCGTTTTCAATTACGATTTACTTAAATTCGCTACGAATTCCACATACCACGTTGTTGAGACCCTAACCAAATGTTTATCAGTAGATGTGATTGTGAACTTTTCAGTTGTATTCTTGTCGATGATCGTTGAAATCGTATTATTGACCCCAGATGAACTGGACGATGAAATATCAAATTGAGACGATGGTGTTACTAGTGTTAATCGATAAATGCCCTTGACGGTTGCAGTGATATCTAATGTGTTGTTTGTAGGTGTCCACTCAAATGATCCGTGTTGGATTGTGTATACTAAGTTGTTGGTTTTCTCATGAGGAATTTTTGTTTTTCCAATGGCTGTTATCACCCTCGAAAGATCACCTTTGATGACTTCGATGGAAGTTTTCGTCTCATCAATGGATTTTTTAATATCAGGGAGTTTTAGTTCAATTTTATCTAACGGGGTTCCAATAAATTTATCAATGGCGTCGGTTGTTGTTTTTGTTGCTTCGTTGATAACCTTTTGATCATCAACAAACGTTTTAATTTCAGCGATAGATGGTGTAACTACAATCGGAGACCCAAAGAACTTTTGAACGACATTTCTACGGAAACTATTGTAGTTTCTTAAATGATCTTCAAATTCTTTATCGTGGTTTGTAAATCGATCTGTAATCGTCGAAAAAAGTACACCCGGTTTGAGTTTACCTTGATTGGAAAATAACGCGATAGTATCCTCGATTGCATTTTGTTGTTTAACCAAAATATCATCCAGAGAAATATTACTGGTTTTCAATTTACCTTGATCGGAAAATAACGCGATAGTATCCTCGATTGCATTTTGTTGTTTAACCAAAATATCATCCAGAGAAATATTACTGGATTTCAATTTACCCTGTTTGTCTTGAAATACAACTATTTCATTCGGGTCAACACTTGTTAAGTTCAACGTCTCAGCGATTTCATCTTTAATTTTTTTTTTTATATCCTTGATAGAATCAGGAGTTGCAGTGTCATCGGGTTTGGGTTTCAGAGGTCTTCCCCAAATATCAATCATGATATTTTATATATCTCTCTCTAAAAAGCGATTACTAGTGTAGTCATTTACGACAATGTGTGGTGGTTTTCCCCTTGGGTTACCCAAGGAGTTAGAAATAGCGTCAAGGACATTTAATACTTCACTGCCGCATATTGGTGGGTCATTGATTTGTTGTGTTGGTAGCGTAGAATACCAAGTCTTCATTGGAAGGGTTTTTATATACCGCATAAACTCTTTTGGTGGGGCTAATCCATATGAATCAAAATAGACAATCCCACGTGGATCAATAGCGTATGCAACCCAGTGAGTTCCAGGTCCGGTGCTGTTATCGAGATTAATAATACCTGTTTCAGTTTTGTTTGGTTGATGTGGTAATTGATCTTTCATAAAAACACCTCTGAAATGTTTAATCGCTAGTTTTTTAGCAGCATCCATTAAATCAAAATTGGACATTGGAATCATTGAAGATTTGGGAACCATAGGTTCCTCAATTAATAAACCGTTCCTGGTAGTCTCAGGCCTGATCCGTGAACGGATCTCCCGCTGTACCATGAATACGGGGTCCCTGGTAGTCTTAGACCTTTTCCGCTGTACCACGAATACGGGGTTCCTGGTAGTCTTAGACCCAATCCTTGAACGGATCGTCTCTTTTTTTTATATCCTTGTCCAGCTGCCTTTTTCAACGCCATTCCTGCTGCAGTACCAACGGCTCCTAACGCTGCTGCTTTAGCCACCGCTGGGGCTGCTGCTGCAATCAATGCTGGTATTGCAGCTAACAATGGAAATATACCACCTGTTTTCATCATATTTTTAATAGCAGCCGCAGAGAGAGTAATCTGAACTCCCTTTTTATCCTTGAAAGCATCATTGAAATGTTTCACCTGACGAGTTGTCAGCGATAATTTATTTTCACCACCCGTCATTTGATTAGGTTTCAACGTGATTGTGGTTCCACATTTTTTAGCCGATTCTGATTGCAATTTTTTGATTTGACCAGGAGTTAACGTAACACTAATAACACTATATGACATTATATATAATTGATTGATTCTAATTCAATGAAAAATCGTTCAAAGATTTTCTACTGGTGCATCTACCACTCTCATTCTTCCACCAACACCTTCAAGTAACATTGATTTATCACTAAGAATGACAGCAACTGCTCTATAATTCGGGATAAGGATAGGAGCAACCCCACCAACTGGTGGACCAGTCGGACGGGTTACACGGGCTCTAAAGTGTATATCAACGACAGATTGTCTCATCAAATCAAGATGTTCCAATGAAAAGTAATAAATCGGATAGAGGCTTTTAAAATCCAATTGTGATATTTGCAAACCGGTATCCACATTTTGATCACGTGCCATAAATGACAACAGGTTATGATAGACACGTGCAATATGATTCTGACCGTAATCAAGTTGTATATCCTCGGATGGTTCCTGCTGTCCGTTTATTCTCAGCGAGACTTCACTAACACCTAACTGATCAAATATCATATGACTTCGTTCTTGACTACCAACTCGCGCAGCATTCTGTAACGCAATAAATATATGACGTGGAGCTGAAACCCCTTGTTTTGATGCCAGGTGCCATGTGAATGTACCATCAACACTGTCTTGTTTAATATCCGTGGTCACTGATAACCAACTTAACAACGACTTTCCTCCTTGGTCCATAAATGATAGTAGTCGCTGTTCGTCTGTGATTGATGGAGTTAACACTGGCATCCATAATGATAGTTTTGTTAAAATGACTTTACCGGCAGCAACCCCAGCATTACGCCAGATTGCATCATCATCAGTACCCTTTCGTACAAGCGCTATTGTGTGTTTGGCTCCATAAATAACTTTTCGGACGTTTCTACAGAATCCAAATATGTGATGTAGTGGAATCGCACATGAAAATCGTCGACGCTGCCCATGCAACGTTGCTACACGTGTTGCAAATCCTAAATTGAGATTACCATTAACGCCTCCGAGAATATCAAACGCAGCTCCGGGTCTAATTCGACGTTCTGGATTAGCTGCTTCTTGTTGATTGGCTTCTGCAGTACCCTGTGCTGTTAACACTTTAATGAATTGAAGGTGATCAGCGGTATCAGAGGTATCCTTTGCAAACATCATAGATGGACCCGCTGATCTTGTATAATCATCAGAATATCTCGCTAACCCTATGATTGTTGTGGCCATATCAACTTCACGGTCAATGGATTCAATTTCTTTTCCATCAATGAGATATCTAGCGCTTTCAAATAACGCCATGATGCCGTTATTAACAAAACCAACTCGGACATTTGAGTTATTGTCATATGGGGTATCAGCTGCAACATTTGTTACAAGTTCTCCTTCTACTTCAATAAATGCCTCACACGGTAGAAAATATTTACTGGTATCATGAACTTGAAGTTCAATTCGCGATCGGAGATCTGGTTGTACTGCGTGATAAGAATAAAATTGATAATCGCGTACAGAATCATCTTTACGCACTGGGGCGTCTATATCAAATGCTGGATCAGATGATTTTTTGAACATTTTATTCTATTTATCAGAGTCTAAATCGGATTTTCCATTTCATCGTGAAAAACGCTAGCGTGAAAATCCATAGGATTTCATCGACGTGGTTTTCTAAAGCCACTTCCCGCTATCATATTTGCAATATTGCTTTGGTCTCCTTGATTTACCATCGACGCTAGTTTTTCATCTACTGCGTTATTTATAATTTTACTAACACTTGCAGGCATTTCTTCTGTAGACGGTAACGGTTTCTTTTTTCGACTCACTAATGATGTTATTTTATCCTTCGCAGTTGAAAACGCTTTCCCGGCAAGATCTCCAACAGTACTAATACCCTTATCACGAATAACATCAATGGCTTTCATTCCAAGTTGTTTAGCTAACGGCATCACTTTTGGGGCCGTTCTTGAAAAGAATCCTAAAATGGTCTTGCCGAGGCCATCTCCGTAGTATGCTCTATAAACTGGAAACCGTGAATTAACTACATAGACGAGGGTTGGTTTATCATGATTGTAATGGATGATCATTATTATAAAAACAATAGTGTTTTCAATTGTTATTTAATCGCTATGATACCCATTTGCTAACTCGTCAATGAAATCTCGATAAGTTTTGATATCCATGATACCACCGGCAAATAATCGTCTACAAATATCAGCTGCTTCATTAATTATTTCTGGAGAGTTATTTCCAGCTCGGAACCCTCCTACAAGAACATCTAATCGTGATATATCATTGATAACACTATCAGGACAAGTGTTTCCAATCCTTGGATTTCCTAATCCACTTCCGCTATAACCAGCTGCTTCATCTAGTTTGTCTGTATCCGTGGTTTGTAAATAATCAAGAGTATCATCATCATCATCATTAGGTGGTAGTTGTTGTTTTTTTTGTCTCCGTGTTGGTGTTTGACGTCGTTCTTCTAAATCATCATCATCAGGTGGTAGTTGTTGTTTTTTTTGTCTTCTTGTTTGTCTACGTGTTGGTGTTTGACGTTTTAGTTCTTGCCGTTCTTCTATTTCTCGTTGTCGTTCTTCTATTTGTTCTCTTTTATAATTACTAATTCCCTTTTTAAATTCCTTGTACCCTATCTCATCCTTATTCAAACGACCAATCCCTTTATTTAGTTTATACAAATAATCGAACCAATCATTACTTGATATTCTATCATTCTTATACTCGTCCTTTAAAAAATCTTTTTTTGAATTATAGCTTTGAGCAGCAAAATTACCAAAGGCTTGATAATCCTTTGATTTCAATAAACTAGGTTTTTTTATTAATATTTTAGCATGATCAGTAAATTTATTCAACAGAGAAACAGTCGTTTTTTTCGGATCAGTTTTTTCAGTTTGTTCAGTTTTCGCTGCTAGTTTTTCAAGTTCACCAATAACAGATTTCCCCGTCTCGGGACCATCTCCCAGTAAAGCACGCTCTACTCCTTTCGTTGCTGTGGTTACTGGTTTAAACAATTCTTCAGACCCCAGAGCAAAATCAGTTTGTAAACTCTGTCGTTGTTGCAGTTTATTTCTTACAGAGTCGCGAATTGGTATAAATTTCTTAATTGCATCTAGTCGCTCACGAGCCAATCGGGTCGTTAATGCTTCATTGACCATTATTTGAAATCAGAAACCATTTTTCAATTGTAAAACAATTTTTCCCATCGATGATTCCATCCTTAACGGTCCAATTTTTTATTGCTGTGAAATATTTTTATTTTTTATCCATTGATTTTGCCTGTTTTGGTGCCATTTTGGTGGTTTTCAGTTGAAAATCTCAAAGAGATTTTACAGTCAAGTAGTCGATTTTACATGGGATTTTCCATAAGGAAAAGCTGTTAAAACTCATTTTTGATGATTTTTAGCCATTTTTCATCAATTTTTGCCTGTTTTCAGTGATGTTTGGTCATTTTTCATCGATTTTCATCAAAAAACCTCGTAGGGTCAAGTAGTCGATTTTGCATTGGATTTTCCATAGAGAAAAGTTCTTAAAAGAACTTTCAAAGCTGTTAGGATTCTATTTTATTTTCGCAGTGTGAAATATTTTCACTGATTCAATCAAAAATGACAAAAAAAATGAAAATCTCAAGGAGATTTTACTGTCTGACAAAATCTTTTGAGGGGGCCGGTCAATCAAAATAGTTCATTTTCTTGAATTAACGCTCGTAAGTTTCTAATTTTAGAATTAACTTCCTTTTTCAATTCATATTCGTTACCCAATTCTTTTCGTATTCCTTCCACGATAGTATATAACGGAACAAACACATCTACTTCACTGGAAAATGCAAGAGAGTCTCGAATAGAATTTTGAATTTTTTTGATGAGTGCATATTTCTTTGGCAACATATACTTGTTAGTGCTAACTCCGTATTCTATATCCTGAAAATCCGACTTGATTTGATCAGGATTTAACCCATCTGACAATCTAATATTCTGATTTTTCAATTTTGCAATTTCAACTATGATGCTATTCATAATTTCAGAATTCATATATGATAATACATATTTCTAATTCATTTTTCAAAAATAAAAGAGCCGTTAATATTTTTAAAAATTCAGTCTGTATATATAACTATCTTTTTTAAAATTCAGTCTGTATATATAAATATATTTTTTAAAATTAATTCTGTATATATAAATATATTTTTTTAAAATTCAGTCTGTATATATAAATATCTTTTTTTAAAATTCAGTCTGTATATATAAATATCTTTTTTTAAAATTCAGTCTGTATATATAAATATCTTTTTTAAAAATTCAGTCTGTATATATAAATATCTTTTTTAAAAATTCAGTCTGTATATATAACTATCTTTTTTAAAATTCAGTCTGTATATATAAATATATTTTTTAAAATTAATTCTGTATATATAAATATATTTTTTAAAATTAATTCTGTATATATAAATATATTTTTTAAAATTAATTCTGTATATATAAATATATTTTTTAAAATTAATTCTGTATATATAAATATATTTTTTAAAATTAATTCTGTATATATAAATATAAATGCAGACAAAAATAAATATCAACCATGATGAGCGATTATCAGTCATTTGGCCCCCTTGATATAGGCCGTTTTGGTTCTATTTGCATTCATTGGGTCCCTTATTAGGCCTTTGTGTCTTTCATAGGGTCCTTTGTTAGAGCATTTTTCTGTTTCTGTTTTATATCAGAATGTTTTTTTTTTGTTTTTGCTCTTTGAGATATGACCCTATGACCGTTTCTATTAGCCTATAATTCATTCTGGGGTTACCCAATGTGCATCCAAACCTTTTTTTGGCCGGTAATTCATTTTGAACACCATACGGGGCTACCCAAATGTGACGGAGAGCTAATTACATCCATGGATGTTATTTATTTTAGGGCATTAATGTGTTTACACATTCAACATGCAACCCATGAAATCAAATTCATGGTTGCGTAAGTTGTCAAAAACCGACAACCCACCGCTACCATGAATTTGATAGCATGGGTTTGCATGTTATGTGAATGTAAAAAACACAGAGGGGGCGCCTTCCTCCCCTCAATTAAATAGAAAAAAAAAAACATCCAACCGTTTCACCATCAGACAATTGTCTGCTATGGGGCGCGAACATGTGAAGAATAATTGTCTGGGTTTACAAGCCAAACACGATACCGTTAGACCACTGTTCACGTCTATAAAGAATAACGTTTTTTAACGTATATATGTTGTAACTATTCATATGGTATATAAAGGAAATTAATACATCAATCCGCAAGTATGCTATTTTATTTTCTTGAATTACTTATTAATGGTGTTTCACAGTATTTAAATGAGACAGAATATTTGACTTAAACACTAGAACAAAGAATATAATTGTTTGAAAACATGTCTTTTCTTACAAAACAATGCCCAGCGCTGAATCACAATACCCATTAAACAAGTTAACACAATCTAAGGGAGAAAGTATACACGTGTGTTATCCTGTAACGCCTGTATCTCCGGATCACATCCTATGTTATGAAATACGCATTAATCGCACGTGACACAGAATATTTGACTTAAACACTAAAAAAAAAAGAAAATATATCTTTTCCTAAAAAGAAATACCAAGCCGCTAAATCACAATGATAACTCCCTTGGTTATTATCATTTAAGAGTGGTCTCCCTTGGTGTTATAGACGGTACGCGTGTACTGTATTTTGACATACGAAAATAGAATTTTCTGATAATACCATTACGGAATGCTTCATAATTAACAAGCACGGAGGGGTGAGGTCTGAATTCTTGGTTCATTTGTATAATAACACTATTTTTCTAATTCATTGTTTGGTTTAATTATAAGTCTCTGTATATAATCTTGAGCAGTCTTTATTATTTTGTCATCGTTGGGGTCAATGGCAGTATTTTTTATTTTTTTATCATAATAGCGTTTTAGTTCCCTGTATCGTTTTCCGCCGCACATAATGCATAATTGCGACCTCCCCCTGACCCCAACCCCACATTGAATACAGGGTAACGGACCTCGGCTTCCACGACGAAAGCTTTGCATATGATACCAACAGAATTCATTTCTGCATGATTTGTTACACGGTGTCACTGATCCAATCATAAGCCATTTGCAATGATTCATTATACTTAAATCTTTCATTTAAATGCTTGTTTTAATTATAGTATGGAGGAGTTCGAGAGATTATCGAAAATTAAGCCCTGGAAAAGTGTTCAATTCAATCTTGATAGAGTTTCTGATACACCAAAGAATAAAATTCTTGATAGAACCTTGATTAGTAAAATCAGAGACTGTTTTAATGAATTCAAGCGTGATGGGGCAGCTCATTGTTGGTCAACATTTCGAATTGATGGTGTTGTTGACGCTACCATGAATGATGAAAAAGCAGCAGTGATAATCTCACGTCTTGGGAAAGAAAGAAATTTTTTTCGAATAAAATTCCTTATCCGTGATAATGGAAAATGGATCATTAGGGACAAATACGAGCCTATTCTTAAGGACAAAAAAACTGTCACTGTGACTCAGGATTCAAAACCAGGAATTTTGACTGGACTTGATAAACCCTACTACGAAAGATCTTATCCTGTCACAGTAGTTGTTTACGGGATATATCCGCTCAATGAAAAACCTGATATTTCAAAACTAGCACCCATGAAATATTCGACAGGGCTCAATTGTGTAGCAACACGAATAATAGAACACTTCACAAATGCGTCCCGGGGAAATAAACTAACTGATCTAAGACGAAAAAAAATAACCGAATGGGAACTGACAGTGAAACAGCATTGGGCAACAATTCAAGATATAGCCAAATTAGAAACATCATTGAGATTTCCAATATCGGTAAGGACAATCACCGGAGAAGTATTATACAAATCGAAATATAAATCACAGGGAGCTCCCATTGAAATTATTGATCATAATGCACACGCGTGGTCATCTGCAGTAACAATATTCCCACGGGATAGAACCGTAAAATATCTGTTTGGAACCGAAGAGTTTTTTTCAGAGCAGAAATTATTTGATGCTATTTACCATTTGAGTAAAAACGATTCTGTGTCAGTGTGGCTATTTCATAGTACTTCAGACGAAGAATGTAGATTTGATCAGTTTGTAAGGCCCAACGGAGAATTGTACCGTACTGAAGAGCTGCATAATCAAATGAAACAACTAGCTAGTGAATTTTCTCCCCAGAGTTCTGGGGGGGAAGACAACGATCAATTATTAGCAAACTGTTTTACACTTCCATCAGTTGTAGCACATTTTGCTAGGAAGAAAAACGCGTGGAAACCAACCCGAAGTGAGTTCTTATCAGATGTCAAATTGTCCTGTCTTGAATACAGCCATGGAGGATTATGGAACACAAAATACACCGCTGATACCGTTATTTCAGTTGATATGATTGCATGTTATCCAGGAAGTTTTCTTGGGTATGGAGAGTGTGAGAAATAATTCAAACGATTTGGACACCCTACACACGAAATGACCCGTGTTGCTATTAATGGACCACTGCCACATTTCGATTTAACCGGATTCGCTTGTGTAGTATCATTTGAAATGGCTGAAGGACTTCATCCGTGTAGTTATCTTTGGATTGGTAAACACATGTCTGAAAAACACTGGATGCCAATAGTGTTATTACGGTATATGCTTGATTGTAAGATGTTAAAATCATTAATTGTCAGTGAAGCAATTATATCCTATCGAGCACAGAAATCAGTCTGGTTACCACAACCTGATCTAGAAAAAATAATTAGCGAAGAGCGAAAACTGTTTCCTGATTTTAATGAACAACAAATCATGGATTGGTCCAGACAGTTATTTGAAATCAGAAACAATGAAGCAAAAGATCTTGGACGAAGAATAATCGGTAAATTTACCCAAGGTGGCAAAGATGATAATACGAGATATTCTTCACGATTGATTATAGACAATGCTGAATACGATTTTGTAATCAAAGATTTAACGAATAGGGGCTTATATGTCAATCGTAAGGACGCATTTATGTCCGATGGAACCAAATTGGGTACAATTGTTACTTACACTGATGGATACCATCAGCAGTACACATATTTGAGAGCTTCTATGCTTGGTTATGCTTCTATTAATTTATTTTCAATGATCAATAGATTTCCTACCACCGCAGTTAGAGTTGCTACTGACTCATTTTACATAAATAGCAAAATGGCTGATTTTAAGGCTACTGGCAACGAGAATTGGGGGTCATGGAGAATTAAGAAGGAAATGCTTCATGATTATATTCCATCAGCAGATGTTACCATTGAAAATAATTACTTAGAAAGCAATAAGTGTTCAGAATTTTCTAGTGCACCACCGATTTCTGATCCAATCTGTAGATATAAAACAGTTTATTTAAACGGCTGTGGTGGGTCAGGAAAAACAACAAGGGCAATTGAGTTATTCCGTAGAAACGCTAGCGTTTCCAATCCAAACATGATTGTGCTAACACCGACTCACAGACTCGCCAGAGAGATGAAACAACGAGGGGTAAATGCCTGCACTTATCATAGTTTCTTTAGATGGAAGGGAGATAAATGGACTCCTGAGCGCATGGGAGAGAAATTTATTCCTGAAATTATCATGTGGGATGAAATAGACACAGTGTCCGAAGATGTCTTAAAAATATTTCTTGAGTGGTTGTTATTGAAGAATACAAAAGTCGTCATGTGCGGGGATCACGGCCAACCTCCACCATTTGTCGGTGCATCCCCCCATGAATGGCTAAAGGGTTTTGTAGACTATTATGAAGAAATTGATACTGATCATAGATCACTTGATAATGAATTAAAAGAATTTAAGAAACTAATTAGATTACAACCGGATAGAATCCAGTGTGAAATAGCCCGTGAAATAATTTCGGAAACTCCCATGAATGAGTTTTGGGAAGCGTGGAGACCAAATGATTTAATCATTGCAAGTAGAAAAATAGTCAGGGATACACTTCAGATGAAGTTATTTGAATTGCATAAACAAAAATTTGCAACACTTCCAGTACCGTTATGTTATAGGCCATCGGATACACGAAAACAGAACATCGAAGTTGATATTCCAGGACCAAAATCCGAAGGATTTCAAAGACAGATTCTCGTATTAAATGATATTGTGCTGGTTGATATCAATGTCGTTGAAGATGCATTGCGTGCTAATAAATCCCCATGGACGCTAGGTTATGCAGCAACAATACACTCTTCACAGGGATTGACTATATCGGATACAACTGTTTGGATGGTAGATAATCGCATAGAATGGTCGAATTTAGTCTATCTCGCAGTGTCTAGAGTACGAAAAATAAATCAACTTCGAAGAATTGTCCTGACAGAGTCAGGCGATGATGAAATCATTGGCGATCATAATGACACCACAATAGATGATATTATTGATAAAAAACTCTCCGGTTACAAACAACAAGACAAAAAAAAACAACGAGAATTTGATATTGATGCTGAATTAATAATTACTCTGAAGCAACAACAGAATAATCACTGCGCGAGTTGCAATTGTATAATGCGTTGGCAGTATTCGGATAAGGATCCTCGCCAATTCACCGTGGACAGAAAAAATAACAATCTCGGTCATGTCAGAAATAATGTGAAGTTGACTTGTCTTGAGTGCAATAGACGCAAGGGTGCTAGTTAAGCCCATGTGGTGGTAATTGAGTATCCTCAGGTATCACTTGTAATTGTTGTCTAGTAAAACTCCGTTGAGGGGCAGTTGAATCCAGTTTATAGATTGGAAGTCTACCCGTAGATCGTGTTATACTAGATATCTTATGTGCAGTAACACTCCAAATAGGATCAGTAGCCCTTTTTGTGCCACCCTCAAGCTCTCCTGGTTCGTATAAGTACCTCACAATGACATTACTACCAAGAATTGGTTGGGAAACGCTAAAATCTTTTTGAATTTCCATTTCAGGTATTGACTTCTTTTTAATCGCATTGATAGGTTTCATGTTGATGGTTCTAGTAATCTCGTTATTCAGTGCAGTAATCACAGCTGGTAACCTTTTAACCCATTCACGGGATCTTTTTTCTTGGATGAATTCTTTTGCGTATTGATATCCAAATAACCGCTCAGCAAGGGTTTTATTAAATCGTTCTACAATGGCCTGATCACGATGCAGTGCAGTATGCCCTCGTCTGATAGCGACATTGTGATATTTCATTGTAGATAACACTGCACCCTGAAATTCCTTGCCCGGGTCAACTTGTAACAGATTTGGCCAGTGCAGAGGACTCCTTCGATAAATCCTTTCAAATGAAGAAGCCACTTCAGTGGCTGATTTTGTTTTTAACGGTTCTGCTTCTTTGTATCGACTTGCAATATCAACTACGGTTAATGCGTATTTGTAACCACGATCATGTGGCAGAAATAATAGATCAGCCTGATGAACTTCATTGGGTCCGGTCACATCAAAATGCGAGAAATTGATTTGTTTAGGCGGTGGTAGATAAATTTGCCATAGTGCCTGTTTGGATAACCAATGAGCCGCAGTGGTTTTTTTCACTTTCGCAGCGCTAGCGAGTTTATGGATTGCTGATTTACCCCTCCAGTATCCTCTTGGGGAATAATAAATAGATTCCATGTTGTTATTAATTACCAGCCCCTAACATCAATTTACTTTTCATAGCCGATTTTATCAAAAAGGAAGCCAATTTTTCTTTGAAAGATTTATCAGAAATAGCATTTAACGCATGAATTAATTTCACATCTGCTAGATGCCTGTGCTGCAGATTGCTGCTTTTATAAGCAACATCATGAAGGTGACAGGCCTTATCAATAGCGTTTATTGGTTCCTCACCGGGTCGGGGCTGATTTTGATCATTGAGTCTGATATCAAGTCTTGTTCCCGGTCCACAGTAGCTATATCCTGGAAGGTGCTTTTCTCCAGGGTATTTTGCCCATGGGGTTCCAGGGAGTTTTGCTAATTTGGCTGCGATATCACCTCCTCGTTTTTTTTCAAAGGTTCCTTGAGTTCCTTGGGTTTAGAAACAAATCTAAATTTCTTTGTACTACATTGTACGCATTTACCAGAAAGCGCTGATCGGTTATTTTTAGTTGTAATCGTCGTCAAGTCATCTGTGCCAGTACGCGCCTTACACTTCACGCAATAAAATAATTACTTAGAAAGCAATAAGTGTTCAGAATTTTCTAGTGCACCACCGATTTCTGATCCAATCTGTAGATATAAAACAGTTTATTTAAACGGCTGTGGTGGGTCAGGAAAAACAACAAGGGCAATTGAGTTATTCCGTAGAAACGCTAGCGTTTCCAATCCAAACATGATTGTGCTAACACCGACTCACAGACTCGCCAGAGAGATGAAACAACGAGGGGTAAATGCCTGCACTTATCATAGTTTCTTTAGATGGAAGGGAGATAAATGGACTCCTGAGCGCATGGGAGAGAAATTTATTCCTGAAATTATCATGTGGGATGAAATAGACACAGTGTCCGAAGATGTCTTAAAAATATTTCTTGAGTGGTTGTTATTGAAGAATACAAAAGTCGTCATGTGCGGGGATCACGGCCAACCTCCACCATTTGTCGGTGCATCCCCCCATGAATGGCTAAAGGGTTTTGTAGACTATTATGAAGAAATTGATACTGATCATAGATCACTTGATAATGAATTAAAAGAATTTAAGAAACTAATTAGATTACAACCGGATAGAATCCAGTGTGAAATAGCCCGTGAAATAATTTCGGAAACTCCCATGAATGAGTTTTGGGAAGCGTGGAGACCAAATGATTTAATCATTGCAAGTAGAAAAATAGTCAGGGATACACTTCAGATGAAGTTATTTGAATTGCATAAACAAAAATTTGCAACACTTCCAGTACCGTTATGTTATAGGCCATCGGATACACGAAAACAGAACATCGAAGTTGATATTCCAGGACCAAAATCCGAAGGATTTCAAAGACAGATTCTCGTATTAAATGATATTGTGCTGGTTGATATCAATGTCGTTGAAGATGCATTGCGTGCTAATAAATCCCCATGGACGCTAGGTTATGCAGCAACAATACACTCTTCACAGGGATTGACTATATCGGATACAACTGTTTGGATGGTAGATAATCGCATAGAATGGTCGAATTTAGTCTATCTCGCAGTGTCTAGAGTACGAAAAATAAATCAACTTCGAAGAATTGTCCTGACAGAGTCAGGCGATGATGAAATCATTGGCGATCATAATGACACCACAATAGATGATATTATTGATAAAAAACTCTCCGGTTACAAACAACAAGACAAAAAAAAACAACGAGAATTTGATATTGATGCTGAATTAATAATTACTCTGAAGCAACAACAGAATAATCACTGCGCGAGTTGCAATTGTATAATGCGTTGGCAGTATTCGGATAAGGATCCTCGCCAATTCACCGTGGACAGAAAAAATAACAATCTCGGTCATGTCAGAAATAATGTGAAGTTGACTTGTCTTGAGTGCAATAGACGCAAGGGTGCTAGTTAAGCCCATGTGGTGGTAATTGAGTATCCTCAGGTATCACTTGTAATTGTTGTCTAGTAAAACTCCGTTGAGGGGCAGTTGAATCCAGTTTATAGATTGGAAGTCTACCCGTAGATCGTGTTATACTAGATATCTTATGTGCAGTAACACTCCAAATAGGATCAGTAGCCCTTTTTGTGCCACCCTCAAGCTCTCCTGGTTCGTATAAGTACCTCACAATGACATTACTACCAAGAATTGGTTGGGAAACGCTAAAATCTTTTTGAATTTCCATTTCAGGTATTGACTTCTTTTTAATCTCATTGATAGGTTTCATGTTGATGGTTCTAGTAATCTCGTTATTCAGTGCAGTAATCACAGCTGGTAACCTTTTAACCCATTCACGGGATCTTTTTTCTTGGATGAATTCTTTTGCGTATTGATATCCAAATAACCGCTCAGCAAGGGTTTTATTAAATCGTTCTACAATGGCCTGATCACGATGCAGTGCAGTATGCCCTCGTCTGATAGCGACATTGTGATATTTCATTGTAGATAACACTGCACCCTGAAATTCCTTGCCCGGGTCAACTTGTAACAGATTTGGCCAGTGCAGAGGACTCCTTCGATAAATCCTTTCAAATGAAGAAGCCACTTCAGTGGCTGATTTTGTTTTTAACGGTTCTGCTTCTTTGTATCGACTTGCAATATCAACTACGGTTAATGCGTATTTGTAACCACGATCATGTGGCAGAAATAATAGATCAGCCTGATGAACTTCATTGGGTCCGGTCACATCAAAATGCGAGAAATTGATTTGTTTAGGCGGTGGTAGATAAATTTGCCATAGTGCCTGTTTGGATAACCAATGAGCCGCAGTGGTTTTTTTCACTTTCGCAGCGCTAGCGAGTTTATGGATTGCTGATTTACCCCTCCAGTATCCTCTTGGGGAATAATAAATAGATTCCATGTTGTTATTAATTACCAGCCCCTAACATCAATTTACTTTTCATAGCCGATTTTATCAAAAAGGAAGCCAATTTTTCTTTGAAAGATTTATCAGAAATAGCATTTAACGCATGAATTAATTTCACATCTGCTAGATGCCTGTGCTGCAGATTGCTGCTTTTATAAGCAACATCATGAAGGTGACAGGCCTTATCAATAGCGTTTATTGGTTCCTCACCGGGTCGGGGCTGATTTTGATCATTGAGTCTGATATCAAGTCTTGTTCCCGGTCCACAGTAGCTATATCCTGGAAGGTGCTTTTCTCCAGGGTATTTTGCCCATGGGGTTCCAGGGAGTTTTGCTAATTTGGCTGCGATATCACCTCCTCGTTTTTTTTCAAAGGTTCCTTGAGTTCCTTGGGTTTAGAAACAAATCTAAATTTCTTTGTACTACATTGTACGCATTTACCAGAAAGCGCTGATCGGTTATTTTTAGTTGTAATCGTCGTCAAGTCATCTGTGCCAGTACGCGCCTTACACTTCACGCAATATAGATCCATAATTTATGTATAGAGATATGAATATAATTGATTTTTCAGCGACTAAAACAAGAGAACCAGTGAAGCATCATGCAGCGCTACCAAACTCTATCCGCGCAATTATAATCGGACCATCTGGATCCGGTAAAACGCAATTGTTGCTCAATTTGATAATGAGATGGATGAAGTGGGATAAGTTGTATTTAATTGCCCCTAGCGTAGATGATCAACGATGCTATGAAGTGCTAAAAGATTTTAATGAAAACGCTTCAGAGATTGCCGCCGAGGATGTTATTGAATTTATAACCGATATTGACGAGGCGCCATCCGTGAATGACCTCGATGGAAGTATAAACAATTTAGTTGTATACGACGATGTCATGTTAGATAATCAAAAAAATCCTGCTAGAATATTTTCCAGAGGCAGGCATAAAAACACTGATGTGATCTATGTCACTCAACGCTACACTCAGATTCCAAAAGTGATTAGAGATAACTGTAATATGCTTGCTGTATTCAACGGCGTTGATACACATACGCTACGAAATATTTGGCAGACATGGTGTTCTGATATGGACTTCAATCAATTTAGAAATTTCTTTAGTCATGCTCAGTCTACCCCACACGGATTTGTAACAATAAATTTACATGACCCTCGAACACGATATCGTATCGGACTTGATCAAATATTCGGTTAACCCAACTGAAAGTTCTAGCAGCAGAGGAGGCGAGTGACAACGACGTTGCGACGCGAATGTTTTCAGACAAGGGTCAGAGACTTATTTTTTCGCGAGAAGGGTCTAGTGTTATTTTGGAGGGGGTATAATCAAAAATAAAAACAAAAAAAAGTTGTCTGATTCGCCCCCTCTGCTGCTTCGTGGCAAACACTGCTGCTCAATAGATCTACCTTACGGTACATATATATCTGCCACGTGATTCCCTTATATCGTCCAGCATTGGTTTGATAAGATTACACATGGCATTTTTAACCTCACCTTAGGATTAAAATTAAGTTGACCTTGACACTGTCATTTGTAGTAAGATACTAATATCAAATTCCCTATTTGAAAAACGAACAAACATAGATACATGCATACATACATGCATGCATACATATTTACAAAGGACCCCGAGTGTCCGGGTGGTCTAAAGCTCTGTCCGTTACGGACCACTGCCATCTCACCTCTGTCTGCGTGTGTTCGAGTCTATGATTTGGCAAATGTAGTTATGAGAGAAAGCTTGCTAGTAGCTTCTTGTGGGTCGGTGGTTCTTTCCGGGGTTTGTCCTGGTTCTTCCTCCACCAATAATACTGGCCGCCATGTATAGCCTATATTGTGATGAAAAATGGCGTTAAAGAATAAAAAAGAAAACAAAAACAAAATATACATACATACATACATAGATACATACATACATACATACATACATACATACATACATACATACATACATACATACATACATACATACGGACCTGTAACATCGTCAACTACATATTCAAGCCATATAAGTTTAAACTAGCAAAATAAATCCATTAGATCAGCAAAATAGCACACAAACAAGCGTATCCGGACATTGTTCAGGACATATACAAAGTACAGAAATTTTAAGTCGTTCTATACGGAGATCCGAACTTAGGTCGGCGGATAAACGGCACAAATCGCTTTTCCTTTAAACATCAGTCCATATTTCATCGCGACAAAATACTCGTCACCATAACTTGATGCAACTGAGTCATTCTTGAATGCAGTTGTCTGCTGCAGAAGTTTTTAATAGCCTTCGTGAATGTGATATTCACACCTATTGCAAACATATTAAGCATTTAATGCCACTTAATTGCAGCGAATGTATTTATGAAATGCATATGCAATGTTTCAAAAAAAGTTCAAGAAGGAAAGCCCAGACATCTTTCAGGACAGTTTAGAAAGCGAGCAAAACTAGCCACGTGAAGAATCCAGAACTTCCTTTGGTTTCATAACATCGTCTTCATCTAGATTTAAACAGAGA
Source organism: Unio delphinus (assembly GCA_029339505.1). NCBI lineage: Eukaryota > Metazoa > Mollusca > Bivalvia > Unionida > Unionidae > Unio > Unio delphinus. The sequence continues at coordinate 8,443,693 of JAQISU010000033.1, read as the reverse complement.
AAGGAACAAAATTTAATATCTCGTGAAATACCTGCTTAAAAGGAAAACAAACGACTTTGGGGAACGTTGTAAGCCAAATAGTCGGTGAAGGAAACGGTCATTTTCAACTTTCATATTGCCTCGATTTGGCTATGTAGGTAAAGTCAATGTCCAACTAGCAATCTTGCACTGCAGCCTTTTGCTATTTTTAAAAATCCGTAATAAGCTGATATTCAGTTATTCTACTTGGCATGCGATATCAGAAAACTTCACGCTTAGTGACTAATGTCATCAAATTACTCATAATCTTGTGTCGGGTGGTATATATTCTCAATTTGAACCTTTTATACAATTCTGGTGAGTTGATGATTCTCGGATATATAAATTTCCCTTAAAAACGATGAAAGCTCATTACTGACATGAACAACAAGAAACATGTCTGTGTTGTCCTTTGTTGCTTAGGTTCGATATACTTCAATTTTCTCTAAGGTTTATATAACTATCTTTATCTGTAATTGCATCTGGATAATTATTTAAAATGTCGGCGATTTATCGTTGCCGACCTTCCGGTTATTTGGAGCACAGGCTGTCCTCATCTGTTCCCTTCTATCCCAACCCTGTGTGGTATCCGCTGAAGTATCTCTACTCGGGTCTAACTTTACCTTGCCACTTATATCCTTTTCGATGTTCACAATACTTAACACATTAAATACCACTTGTTCTGCTGTTTAATCAAGGATTCCCACTTATTGGCATGGCATATTGTCATCATACCTTACTTTTCTCTTCTGTAATTCATTTTCACTCTTGACCGGATACGCTATCACGTATGCTGTACTTTCCGTTCCGTGTCTTTAATACTTCGAGTATTTGCGTCCCAACTTTTTGAGCTCCACGTGCGCCATTGGACACGTGACTTCTAATTCTTCATGTAAATTACTCGTCTAATCACTCACCCGGCGGTAGTTATCGGTGAATCTACCAGGACCATGAAATATCAAGATTTTTGATGCGGTATCTCAGAGCACATTTGATGTAGCATTTCGTTAACACCCAGTTACATTTCTCTACCAATCCACTACCATGAGTGGGTATAGTGTTGTGCGCAGCTGCTAAATTAACAACCACGAACTTTTTCAGCCATCACATCCGGTGTCCACTAGGCTCCATAATCCATGAGAAAACTCATTAGGGACCAATGCCCTGCTGGCCTTTTAAACAAGTGCCTCATCAACACAAACAATTTCATTTGATATTAAAGAGCTGACTTAAGGGTATCTAGTTGCATAGTCAGTTAGATATAGGAAATCTCGTTTTCCTGATATTTCATTAGAAACATGGGTCGAAAGATATCGAGAGCGACCACGATAAATAGATAGTTGACTTAACGGTATCCTTGTCTTCATTCTGTCAGAAGCGATCTTGTGACATACGATACAATAATCGTGCCACTTACTATTCGTTGAATCCAGAAAGCCAATACAATTCAGAAAACACCCTGGTTATTTAAATGGCAAGCCATACTGGACTCGCGTGTCACTCTGACTACATGGAACCTGATTTGCTAGGAGACAGTCAGTTAGAGATTTAGAATCCGACGTGGGGAATTCATTATACATTATTATATTCGTGCGCAATAATTTAGAGGACAGTCTGCAAATACGCTATTTAATCGTATCGGACCCTAATTTTGAGATGAAGGACGCGCAAGAGATCATATAAGAAATATGGATTCTTCAACATCTCAGCCGTTGTGTTTCTTCGCTTGTTGACCGCATGTATAATGATAAACTGTAGATATGCCAGAAATGAAAATATTGGTGCCTCGACATTTTCAGTTATCAACTCATATTAGATTGTCCATGATCGACTGTTCAGTCAAGAAAGTCGCCTCTCTTTCAATTCTTAGGACTGTTATGCGACGAATAGTTTGATCAATTAACATTCACGGAGATTTCCAAACTATCATTTGCTCATCCTAAACGAGACTCTACTAAACCATGGCGCTCGTACACCCTGTGTCGCTTACGATTGTACGTTTGATCTTGAGCGGAACCAAAAGTTGTCTGTAATGTTGTTTCGGGGAACTGACAATTGTCAATTGACTGTATAATATCACAAAGGCCTGCGCACACATTGTGGGCTCATAGACAGTTCTATTGAAATTAATTCCAGAAATATCAAGAGGGAAATTATCGTGATATCCTCCTCTTGACCACGCACCAGCAGTCAATAATAACATGGACGCTTTGGACAGGCCAATTTAATTGTGCACATGAGCACCAGATGTAGACCCATTCCCTTTTGCGTAAAAGTGTCTTTCCTTGCGATTTGCAAACTTTCCATATTGAAACTTTACTTCCATTTCTATCAAAGCAGAGAGGGTGGAGAGACCGAAACTATTTCAAGCAAACAGAAACTATTTCAAGCAAACCGAAACCCATTCAGACAGACAAGGAAAAGAGAAATTCTTGAGGATTTTACGCTAGAGACATGGCGCTGATGTCGCTGCGGCGGCGAGACGAATTGAAAATCCTTGAAAATGCTGGCAATTGGGGATTACACAAATAGGCTAATTTGTAAAACCTCGCCTCGTAAATCAATTCGATTATTGGACTGGTCACTGAGCTTAAAATTAATTCTCGTTAACGAATCATTATGGCATCGCATATAGTCTGGGTTAGTTGGATCCTCAATTATTAAAAATGCAGGTGGAGCTGTTGGTGCAAATGAGAATAAAATATATTCCTGCTGGGTTTGATTTGATCGTTCGTGATTTATTTGATAACTTCCTTCGATAACATCACATACTAAATTGACTGTAATTACCGAGGAAATATTGAGGTTTTCAGGAGCGATATGTCGCCCACCACCATCTGGGACATTATTATGTTTGAGGATTGTTATTTGTGGTTGTGTTTTTGTCTTCCATTCGGCGAGTATCAGAGAAAAGTTTTCTTGAATAAGATCATTAACATATTTGTTTAGTTCATTTGCGTAATACCTACGAAACTTGAAATCGGGTAAATCAACTTCTGTGATATTGTAACCAGTTAGAAATGGTTGTTTATCTCTCTTTTTGTCATTAGTTATTATCTGAACTATTCGTTTGTTTATATATTCCATGTCGGATACAAGCTGATTTAATATCTCAACATATTTTATAATCTCGATGCGTTAACTCGTTATGTCTGAGAGAGCATCTCTGGAAACTCTGTTGTAGTCTCTCTAGTTGTGTTTTATGTAACTGATTAATCCCTTTCAAACAACCAATGACGTTACTTGGAGTGAATACAATTGCAAGTGATGAATTAGGAGTTTTCGCAAAACCAGATTCCCATTACATGGTATTGTTATCGAGAAATGTGAATCTATCAGTTAATTTTGCATTTTGTATACCAAGTCTATTATTTCGATATGATGGAGAGATTTCGTGGTACGATTGTACATCTGTGACATAATCAGATTTTTTTAGGTTCTGGTATTTGATAAGATGTCCGAGGTGGCATTTCAGGCCAACCCAGTATTGTCCTTATAGAACTCTGATAGAGATCTATGACATATCCGGGTGAGTTTATCTCAATGACAGATGATAGTGTTGGTTCATGAACTGTTAGAGCGATTTTCGATTATTTTCCAGTAATGGATTTTATTCTACGCTGAAATTTATTATTAATCTGTTCAATTTGGTATGACCCAGATGGTAATGAAACAACATTCCAGTCTGGAGTTCCGTCTTGTTTATTCTTACTCGCAAACACCAGGGAATTATTCGGTTGCTGACCACCGAATGGTTCTGATCTGATATTTGGCCAACTATGGGATACTCGTAGTTTTGCTAGTGCTATTTTCTTCACGGAAACCGCAGTAAGGAAAATCACAATGAATTCAAGATTCGTTCAGGTTTTTGATATCATGCAGGTTTTCACCTGAGTGTGTGATATTTTCCTCTATTCATTGAAGTAGTTCTTGCGATGATGCCATTGTTATTATACTTATGTTGTTTTTCTAATGCTGACATCGCGGAATCATAAACACGTACCATCGCTGAAAACGCACTATCGGATATTAATGTACATCGAGTGACGACGATATCATCGAGGATAATTGGGAGTATCTGGTTGACACAACATGGAACTTAACTATGTAGTCTTGTAGTTTGCGCTGGATGAACGATGATAATTTTTTTGTTGTTATTGAATTAATTTCTGCGATTGTTGTCGCCGCTGATAAACAAATTGGAATTACTATCGGGGCAATCATTGTCATCGAGGAGAGTATTTAACCGGCTCCGGTGATTACACCTGATACCGAGTACACGGTTACGTCAACTGCGTTAATTCTTTGTCGGTACGTTTTTATTTTTACTTGATACTCCTCAGTGAGTGTTTTGGGTTTAGTTTGAAATTCTGACCTGATCATAGCGATACTGCTGTGACGTTGCCAATGATGACATTTCATTTATTATAGCAGATTTAAAATTGCTGGCGATAAATTCGCCAGCGTTGAAAAATCCTATGGATTTTTAATTCTGTTGTTTACTTAAATCCGCTACAAATTTAACATATCATGTTACTGAAACCCTAGCCAAATTATTATCAGTGGACATTATTGTGAATTGGTTCAGTTGTTTCCTTGTCGATGATCGTTGATATCATATTGTTGCCCCCAGATGAACTCGTTGATGAAATATTAAATTGAGTCGGCGACACTAGTGTTTATCGATAAATACCTTTAACGGACGCGGTGATATTTAATATGTTAGTGAATGGTGTCCACGTAAATGATCCGTGTTGGATCGTGTATACTACGTTGATATTTTTCTCATGAGGAATCTTTGTTTTTTCAAAGTGCTTCTATCATCCTCGTTAAGTCATCTTTGATTGTCTCGATGGTGTTTTTCATCTAAACGATGGATTTTCTAATATCCAGGAGTTTTATGTCGAGTTTATCTAATGAGACCCCCCCCCCCCATAAAGAATTGCTCAATGAGATTTTTACGAAAAGTTGAAAACTTCTCAACATGATCTCCATATCTAGATTGGAGTATTGCTAATTCTAACATAGCGGTTTCTACATCTGAAATTTTCAATGTTTGATGAATACGTGGAATCCCAAATAAATTATTTATCGGGGTTTCGATATTATCAATTATACTCTGTTGCAATTGTTCAAATTTTGTTATACGGTCATTCACTTTTTGTTGCGAGTCCACAATAGTTGAAATGAGGAAGCCCGGATACGAGTTTATCCTGGTCGGAAAACAAAACGATAGTATCTTCTACTGCGTCGCGTCGTTTTTTCAAAATATCATCAAGGGAAACATTACTAGTTTTCAATTTACCTTGACGATCTTGAAATACACCTATTTCATTGGGATCAACACTCGCGAGTTTTAACATCTCGGATATTTCATCTTCGATTATTTTTTTTACATCACCGGTTGAGATATTTCAGCGGAGGTTTTTCTTAGGGCTTGATAGAGATCTCCCCCAAATATCAATCATGTTATTTTATATAGATTTTCTCTAAATAGCGAATACTCGTATATTCATGTACGGTTTTATGTGGTGGGTTTCACGATGATGAAATAGCGTTGAGTACATTTAATACTTTTATGCCGCATATTGGTGGGTCATTCATTTTCTGTGTTGGTAGCGTGGAATACCAGATAGGAGTTTTAAAGCGGTTTATATAACGCTTCAACTCTTTAGGTGGCGCCAACCCATATGAATCGAAAAAAACAATCACACACGGATCAATCGCGTATGCAACCCAGAGAGTTCCAGGTCCGGTGATGTTATCGAGATTAATAATACCAGTTTCAGCGTTGTCTGGTTGTTGTGGTAATTGATCTCTCATAAAGACACATCTCAAGTGTTTAACGTTAGTTTTTTTTTTATCAGCATCGAGTAAATCAATATTTGACAAGGGAACTATAGGTTCTCGCGACAGAACCTTGGTTCTCGAGTTAGTAAACGGTTCATTTTCTCATGCCGTTTCCGCTGTACCATGAATATAGAGTTCCTGGTAGTATTAGACCCTTTCCTGATCGTTTGTTTTGTTTGTATCCCTGTCAGGTAGCTTTCTTTAGATCAATCCCTGCCCATGTACCAACGGATCCTAGCGCGGAAGCTTTCGCTACCGCTGGGGCCGCTGCCGCAATCAACGCTGGCAACGCAGCGAAAAGTGGGAATATACCACTTGATTTTATCATGTTTTTGATCGCGGCCGCAGAGAGAGTGACCTGAACATCTTTTTTTTATCTTTGATGGCATCATTAAAGTGTTTTATCTGACTAGCTGTCGATGACAGTTTATTCTGACCACCAGACATCTGATTGTGCTTCAGCGATATTGTCGTTCAACATTTTTTCGCTGATTCCGATTGCAATTTTTTAATTTGACCAGGAGGTAACGTAACACTAACATGATTATATGACATTTTATTTAATAACATATTGATCTAATTGTTACATTACATACTTTCACTGGTGGATAAATTACTCTCATTCGTTCACGAGCACCTTCGATTAGCATTGATTTGTCTCTAAGAATAACAGCAACTGTTCTGTAATTTGGGTTAGTGACAACACCACCTACAACCGGACGAGTTACAAGAGGTTTGAAGTGTATGTCAACTACGGATTGTCATGCTTAGTCAAGATGTTACAGCGAGAAGTATTAGATGGGATATAGTTTTCTAAAATCAAATTGTGATATTTGTAGATCAGAATCCACATTATTATCGCGTCCCATAAATGTCAAGAAACGATGATACGAGCGTGTTATTTGGTTGGTTCCGTAATCAAGTAATATATCCATGATGGTTCCTGTTGGCCGTTTATTCTCAATGATATTTCATTAACACTTATTTGATCTAATATCATATGGCTGCGTAATTGTGACTTTATTCGCGTTTTTTTCCTGTAACGCAATAAATATATGACGCGGAGCTGAAACACCTTGTTTTAATACCAGGTGCCATGTAAGTGTACCATCAATATTAGAATCCATGGTATATCTTGCTGTTGTTAGCAATGATAATAATGATTTTCCTCCATGATCCATAAATGATAGTAACGTTTCTTTTGTTGTGATTCATGGAGTCATTACTGACATCCACAATGATAGTTTTGATATAATGACTTTACTATCAGCAACGGCAGCACCACTCCGGATTGCATCATTATCACTACCCCTTCCCTTTCACACGAGTTCTACTGTATACTTCGCTCCATAGATAACCTGTCAAACATTTCTGCAAAGTCCGAAATTATGATGCAGTGGAATCGCGCATGAAAATTATCGACGCTGTCCTTGCAACATTGGTACGCGTGTTGCAAACCCCAAGTTGTGATTAGGATAAGTACTTATTATAAAATCAAAGGCAGCAGCTGGTCTTGCTTTGTGTACAAGAGAACCAACTGGTTGTGGATCAGATCCAGTAGCTTGTGGTGTCAGCAATTTGAGAATGTGTCAGCGTGATCAGTGAGATCTTTTGCGAACATCATAGATGGACCTGCCGATCTTGTGTAATGATCAGAATATCTTGCCAACCCCACTAGTATTGTGTCAACATCAACCACACGCTCTATAGACTCGATTTCTCTTCCATCAATCATGTATCTAGCAGTTTTGAATAGCGCCATGATACCATTATTGACAAAGCCAACTCGGACATTTTGATCATTTGCATATGGTGTATCATTATGAGCAGCATCATTTGTTACGAGTTCTTCTTCTACTTCGACAAACTCTTCAGAGGGTAGAAAGTATTTGCTGGCATCATGGACATGAAGTTTGATTTTTGATCGAAGATCCGGTTGAACTACATGATAGGAATAAAATTGATAATCGCGTACAGAATCATTCATTCATCCATATCGAACGAGGTATTAGGACCCGATTTAAACACATTATTATATATTTCTTGATCTAAATGGCGATCTCCCTCGTGATTTCAAACCACTTTCCGCTATCATATTTGCAGTTATATTTCCCTGAGTGTCATATCCATCATTTATCCGTGATGATATTTTCTGCTCCACCGCGTTGTTTATTATTTTACTAATACTCACGGGAATTATTTCCGTAGATGGTAGTTTCTCTAGTGATTTTATCACTGATAATGAAGTCATCGGTGTTTTCTTTCTTCGCCGAACAAACGCTAGTAGTTTTTCTTTAGCCGCGGAAAATCCTTTCCGGCAACATCACCAACAGCGCTAATACCCTTATCACGAATAACATCAATAGTTTTCATTGGGCTGGGTTTTTCCCTCGTTGTTCCTCAGAAATATCTCCCCATATGGCGTTATCAGTGGCCGATACAACTTTCCCCGTTGCAGTGGTTATTAGTTTGAATAACTGTTGAGTGCCCGTTGTAAAAGCGGTTTGAAATTCTTGTCTCGTTTTGAGCTTATTTCGAACGGAATCACGAATCGGAATAAATTTCATAATCCCAGCTAATCGTTCGCGTGCTAATTTAGTTGTTAGGGCTTCACCTACCATTATACATATAATATACGATCTAAAGTGTAAGTGAAAACTCACCCACCCAAAATTCGTTTGAATTTTACAGTGTGTTCATTTCTTGCGCGTAGCGATAAATCACCATGCGAAAAAACACACTATCTTACCTGTCTATAGAATTCCAACTCATACAAATTCGTTCTATGTTAGTATGCTCATACCTATCTATATAATTATTTGTCAATGGGGCTCTATTGTATGCGGATTACTCACCTGCAACGGATTGTGCATCAGAGATTTTTCACTGTGTTGAGGTAACCAAACGAGGGGATTTTCATTTTGTCTGATGATTTCTTCTGTTATTGTTTTGATTTTCCAGTTGAGTGTGCGTTTGATTTCATATTGTTTGCCCAATTCAATTCTGACCTTTTCGACAGCAATGAACAGGGGGATAAATTTTGTTGATATCGTTACACAATACAAGCGAGTCATTTACAGCGTGTTGTATTCTCTTTATAAAAGAATAGGATTTCGGTAACACATTTATTATTCCTAGCGCTATCATCAATATCTTGAAAATCAGAAAGAATCAGATCACAATCTGATTTATTTGACAATTTAATTCCTTGATTTTTCAAATTTGAACTCTTGTTAATTATGACCTTCATATTTTTAAAATTCATTATATGAAATATTATATATCTAATAAAAAAATAAGGGGTCAATTTTGATCCGTTTTTGTATGATATGATGAACCCCATTTGAACCCCTCAGGTGTTATTCACATCTGAGAGGACCAGAGGTACCACGAAGCATAGTCTCCGAGAGGCGATCCAAATTTGTCAAATAACGGGTTAGAACTCCAAGAAGGTATGCTTGGTAAATGAACGTCACATTTATATAAAGAGATATAGATATATACATAAAAAAGTATTTACATAATGATATTTACAATGAAATGATATGGCATTTACAAGTTTTTTCATAATTGTATTTACAATGAAATGATATGGTATTTACAATGATATATACAAATAGGACAGCTCAAGACAATACAACATATATCAATGTATTATAGGTGGACACACAACACATACACACATGGGGCTGTTCTACATTCAAACTGAAACCACCATAGCCCCAACACAATTACACGAGTTGAATGCAAAAACACATTCACACCGTGTGACGGTATGTGACATATGATGGTTTCACGATTTGAATTTCGAATGGCTTAAAGTCCCAATTATTATATAGAAAAATCTTCCGATCGGTACCGTCGACAATAATGACTGACACGAGATTCGAATGATGGGCCCCAAAATGAGATCCAAACCGTATATGGAATACACTAGTGTTCGTAATCTACAAGTCTAAAATTTTGAATACGTTTTATGAGTATTTGAACCACACAAAAAGCCATTATGTCATCGAAAAATCCCATTGAGATCCGTGACTACAACAAAAGAGTTATCGTTGTTTCAAAACTACACACATAGGCCCACACGAGTTATTCCCCTTAATACTACATAGAATATTTGAGGTATAAACGAAATTAATTTCTATTTTTAAAGTTTTTAGAGAAAGCCGATCTAGTGATATTCTCTGCAACATATCGTATTAGTGGTATACAAATATCGAAATACTTTTCAGCTTCATTCTTTTATTGAAATACTCTTTCTTTGGTATTTTCTGAATTAGATGATTTTATAGGTGTCGCATTTTTCGAGTTTTTTTCCAGCCCTTCCTCGTGTGTTGTTTTCACTTTGTGTTATAGCTCGTAGATTTGATAAAGAATTGTTCTTAGAATTAGCTTCAATATGATCAACTACAAAAACATGTTTGATCAATCCATTGTAACATTCATATATGATACGGTGGTTGTGATATCTTTTCTTTCCAGCACCAAATATAAGTTATCCCATACCATTGTCAACACCAACGTTTTTCTTCAGCCTGCGGTGTCTGAGAATACCATCACGAAATGCTTCATAATTGGTAATCACGGGATGTGGTTGAAATTCTTGGTTAATTTACTTACTAAATACTATTTGTTTAAATAATTATTTGGTTTAATTATTACTTGAGAATCAATCAATGTAGTCTTGAGAAGTTCTTATGATTTTGTTCTTGACAGAGTCAAAGTCATTGATGGAGTTTTTAATGGAATCTTTGGTGGAGTTCTTGACGGAATCTTTGATTATATTATCATAATAGCACTTGAACTCTCTCGATCGCTTACCACCACAATTGAGACATAACTGCGACTTACCACGCACACTTTCTCCCCATCGTATGCAAGGTAAGAGCTCAAAACGTCCACGATGTACGCTTTGTAAATGATATCCACAGAATTCATTTCTGCATGATTTGTTATAAGCGGTTACTGATCGTATTATAAACTGTTTGCAATGATTCCTTTTACAATAAATTCCTTATTTAAATACTTGTTTTAATTATAATATGGACGAGTTCGAGAGATTATCGAAAATTACGCCTTGGAAAAATGTTGAATTCAATCTCGATAGAGTCTCCACTGATGTACCAAAGGGTCTAATAAGTGATAGAAGGATGATAGAATCCGTGATGCATTTAATGAACTCAAGAACGATGGAGCATCTCACTGTTGTTCAATATTTCGAATTGATGGTAGTGTTGATGTTACCATGAACGACGAAAGAGCAGCAGTGATGATCTCACATCTTGACAAGAAAAAGTATTTTTTTTTAAGAGTGCAATTCATTATCCGCCCAGAAACGGGGAATTGGATTATACGCGACGTATTTGAACCATGAAAAATAAGATAACTGTCACTGTTTGTCAGGATTCCAAGCCAGGAATTCTGACTGGGATTGACAAACCGTATTACGAGAGATCCTATCCTGTAATCGGGGTTGTTTTTGGGATCTATCCGATAAATGATAAACCGAGTATTGAAAAATTAAAAGACAGGAAATATTCATCGTTGAATTGTATAGCAGAACGAATAATAGAGCATTTTACAAATGCGTTGCCTGGAAACAAATTGACGGATCTAATGCGCAAAAAATAAATGAATGGAGAATAACAGTGAAGGAGAGCGGAGCAGCAATCCAAAATGGATCGGATACTAAAATTCCCAATATCCGTGGAGACGGTAACAGGCGAGATATTATACGACTCGAAATATAAATCGAGAGGATCTCCAATCAAAATTATTGACCATAATGCACAGACTTGAACATCCGCGGTCACAATCTTTCCGCGGGATAGAACAATAAAATATTACACGGGAAATTTATTTGATTTTATTTACGAGTTAAGTAAAAACGATCCTGTGTCAGTGTGGTTACTTCACAGTTTTGAAAACGAAGAGGGTAAATTCTATCAATTTGTAAAACCCAATGGCGAAATATATCGTACTGAAGCCCTCCACAATGAGATAAAAAGAACTAGCTAGTGGTTTTTCAACGGATTACGACGAGCAATTATTAACAAACTGTTTAACAATACCGTCATTTGCAGCTCATTTCACGATAAAGTGAAATTTATGGAAACAAACACACGCATAATTTCTCTCGGATATCGAATCAAGCTGCGTGGAATATGGCCATGTCGGATTCTGGAATACAAAATATGACCCCAAAAGTATTATTTCGGTTGATATGATTGCGTATTATCCGAGGAGTTTTTTATGTATGGAGAGTGCTCTGAGTACTTAAAAAGATTTGGACATCCCACACACGAGATGATCCGTGTTGCGATTAAAGGACCACTGCCTAATTTTGATCTAACCGGATTCGCTCGTGTGATATCATTTGAATTGGCTAATGGAGTTCATCCATGCTGTTAAGTTTGGTTTGGTAGACACATCTCTGAAAATTACTGGATGAGAATAGTGTTATTGCGGTATATGATTGATTCTAAAATACTGATATCTGTGATTGTCAGTGCAGCAATTATATCATTTCGGACATAAACTGAAGTTTGGTTACCAGAACCAGATAGTTTACATAGTATAATCACCGAAAACAAAAAACAATTTCCCGATCTCGACGAAGAATATATCGTGAAATGGTCCAAGGAAATCTTTTAAGTTAGAAATATACACGCAAAAGATCTCGGTAGAAGAAAAATTTGGAAATTCACACAAGGTGGAAAATAGGACCACAAACGATATTTTTCGCGGTTGATGATAGATGATCCTGATTACGATTTTATAATCGCAGATGTAACATCTATGGGTACATACGTCGATCGTAAATACGCTTTTTTGTCCAATGGAACCAAATTAGGTACAATTGTTACTTACACAAATGGAGAAATCCTCAGTATACGTACTTAAGGTCGTCCATGCTGGCTTATGCTTCTATTAATTTACTTTCGATGATAAATATATTTCCTGACACCGCGGTTAGAGTCGCCACTGATTCATTTTATAAAGATGTAAAACATAAAGAAGTGGCTGAATTCACTAATTCAGACGAGAGTTGGGGATCATGGAGAATGAAAAAGAAATACTGCGTGATTACTCCAAATCAGCACATATTACAATTGAAAACAATTACTTGAGAAATAATCAGATATCAAAACTATTTAATGTACCGTCGTGTTCCGATCCAATATGTAGATATGAAACCAGTTAATTAAACGGTTGTGGTGGGTCAGGGAAGACGACTCGTGCGATTGAATTATTTCGAGGGAAATCAAACATCATTGTGCTAACACCAACACATAGACTTGGAAGAGAGACGAAACAGCGAAGAATTAATGCTTGCACTTATCACAGTTTTTTTCAACGGACAGGTGATGAATGGACTCCAGATCTAATGGGCGAAAAATATATTCCTGAAATCATTATTTGGGATGAGATATACACAGTGTCGTTAGATGTATTACAAAGGTTTCTCGATTGGTTATTGCCAGCGAATACAAAAGTGATAATGTATGGCAAACATGGTCAACCACAACCATTTGTCGGTTTATCCCCGCATAATTGGCTGAAGAATTTTGTAAACTATTATGGAGAAATTAATACCGATTATAGATCATTTGATAATGAATTACGCGAGTTCCAGAAACTAGTCAGATTACAACCGGATAGAATCCAGTGTGAAATAGCACGTGAAATAATTTCGGAAATCCCATTAAATGATTTCTGGGGAGCGTAAAGACTAAACGATTTGATAGTGGCAAGTAGAAAGATAGTCAGAGACACACTTTAGATGAAGTTATTTAACACACTCAAAGAAATATTTGCAACACTTCCACTACCATTGTGTTATAGTCCCAAGGATACACGAAGACAAACTATCGAAGTTGATATTCCAGGCCTGACAGAGAAGCAGATTCTAGTGTTAAATGATATTGTGCTGGATGATATCAATGTTGTCGAAGATGCATTGCATGCTGATAAATCCATATGGCAGCTAGGATATGCAGCTACGATACATTCTTCGCAGGGGTTGAGTATATCCGATACAATTGTTTGAATCATAGATAACCGCATCGAGTGGTCTTATTTAGCTTATCTTGCGGTGTCCAGAGTACGAAGAATAAATCAACTTCGAAGAGCTGTTTTAGACTATAATGACACTACAATAAGTGATATTGTCAGCGATGATATAATCAGAAAATAACTCTCTGGTTATAAACAACAAGAAAAATAAAATAACAGAAAATTTGACATTGATGCCGAGTTTATAATTACACTGAAACAACAACAGAATAATCACCGCGCGAGTTGCAATTGTATAATGCGTTGGTGTTGGTCGGACAATAACCCCCGCCACTTTACCGTATTCAGGAAAAATAGGGTCGTAGGTAATTCCAGAGATAATGTGATGCTGACTCGTCTTGAGTGCAACAGACGCAGAGGTGCTAGTTAAGACCACGCGGCGGTAATTTAGTCTCCTCGGGTATCACTTGTAGTTGTTCACGAGTAAATCCTCGCTGAGGAGCAGTTGTATCCAACCTCTAGACTAGAGGTCTACCCGTAGATCTCGTTATACTAGACATTTTATGTGCAATAACACTCCAAATAGGATCAGTAACTTTTTATTTTTCCACCTTCAAGCTCTCCTGGTTCATATAAATATCTAACAGTGACATTGCCGAGTATTGGTTGTTTTGAAAAATCATTTTGTAGTTTTACAGGTATATACACTTTTTAATCGCGTTGTTAGGTTTCATATTAATTGTTAGAGTAATCTCATTATTCAGCGCGGTTATTACGCCTGGTAATATCTTGACCCATTCACGAGATCGTTTATCCTGAATAAATTCCTTCGCGTATTGATATCCAAATAACCGCTCAGCAAGTGTCCGATTAAATCGTTCAACAATTGCCTGATCACAATGTCGTGCAGTATGTCCTAGTCTGATGGTGACATTATGATTCGTCATTGTTGATAACACCACTCCCTGAAATTCCCGGCCAGGATCAACTTGTAATAGATTTGGCCAATGCAGATGACCCCTTCGATAAATCCTTTCAAACGCAACAGCCACTTCAGTTGATGGTTTGTCTTTAGAGGTTCTGCTTGTTTGTATCGACTCGCAACATCCACTACGGTTAGCGCATACTTGTAAACACCATAATGTGGCAGAAATAATATATCAGCCTGATGAACCTCATTAGTTGCGCTGACATCAAAATGCGAGAAGTTAATTTGTTTAGGCGGTGGTAGATAAATTTGCCATATCGCCTGTTTGGATAACCAATCCGCTGCTGTAGTATTTTTCACCTTTGCAGCGCTATCGAGTTTATTGATTGCTGATTTACCTCTCCAGTATCCTCTTGGGGAATGATAAATATATTCTATGATGTTATTAATTAACATCACCCAACATCAATTTACTTTTCATCGCCAATTTTATCAACGATGAAGCCAATTTTTCTTTGAAGGAATTATCAGTGATAGAATTCAACGTTTGAATTAATTTCACATCTGCAATATGTCTGTGTTGCAGATTACTGTTTTTATAAGCAACATCATGAGCATGATACACCTTATCAATTGCGTTTATTGGGTTTTCACCTGGTCGTGGTTGATTTTGGTCATCGAGTCTGATATCGAGTTTGGTCTCGGGTCCACAATAACTATACCCTGGAAGATGTTTTTCTCCTTGATATTTTGTACATGGTGTTCCTGGGAGTTTTACTAACTTGGCTGGAGTATCACCTCCTCGTTTTTTTAAAAACATCTCCAGATTTCATAGAAACAAATAGAAATATTTTGGTACCAAATCTACACACTTATCAGCAAGTGCTGATTTGATATATGTCACTCAACGATACACATTAATACCAAAAGTGATCAGAGATAACTGCAATATTCTTGCTGTATTTAATGAAGTTGACAAACATACGCTACAATATATTCAACGGACTTGGTGCAGTGGAGATTTGGATTATAATCTCTTTAGAAATTTCTTTAGTCACGCTCAGTCAATCCCACATGGATTTATAACGATAAATTTGCACGACCCGAAATCAATATATCGTATCGGACTTGATCAAATAATCGGTTGAAACATTTCGTCTCGTCGCCGCAGCGACTTCAGCACCGGGTCTGTAACGTAAAATCCTAAAGGATTTCTATTTTTATTGTTTGCCTGTCGATTTGCTTGAAATAGTTTCGGTCTGTCCACCCTCTCTGGCTGCTCTATCATTAGTTTTTTCAGTTTCTCTGCGTCTAAATGGTTACCAAGAGATACCCCTGAGTGTTGCGTTATTCAATGCCTTATAAGCAGGATCATAGTTAAAGCGAACACAGTTAGTTAATTTTATCAACGATCAGAAATCGACGTGTTCGTTCCGACATAAACGTGGCTAAAAACATCAGGCGATGAGCCCAAATGTACGGATCTAACACCTACCAGTTACTCCACCAAGTCGTTCCCTCGCTACTTTGGCGGTGGTGGAATTGTTGTGATCACAAAGAATTCCATGATAAAATGTGTTAAACAGATCACAACCTTCGATTTCTGCCACCTATCGTTTGAACTAGTTCAAACAGCACTCATACTGGAACATAGGTTAGTCAATTGTTTCTGCTTCAACCACCTTATTCCTAGTAGAATAAAGAAGCTGACTGAATCTATTTTCGGAGCAGTTTCCGAATCTCCTGAAGTATGGAAATTTGATAGATGGTAATATGATTATTCTTGGAGATTTCAACTTTCACTTTGACTGTCATGGAAACCCTTACATAGCATTACTCCTAGATTCCATTCATGTTTTCAACCTTACACAGTCAGCTAACCAACCCACCCATAGCCATAGTCACACTTTAGACTTGATTCTTCATAGACTTGATTTTAATATTGTACGGTCCACCCTTGTATCTCACTAACTTGCATCCGATCACCTCAGCATAATATGCCATGTGGATCTATCGGTCCCCAAACCTCCACCTTTAATAAGAGTAACCTCAATATGATAAATAGAACCAAACTAACGCATGACATCCAAGCAAATTTAACATCCTTACATCCTACTGCGGAACAACTCGATAACTGCCTGTGATTAGTGCTTGAAAAACATGCCCCAGCCACCAAATATGCAGAGTTTCAATTCAAAAGTGTTTACCGTGGCATAGTAGTGTTTGGGACCAGCTTAGCTCTGCTAAAAGATACCACCTTAGCGCGGAAAGGCTTTGGCTTTCCACTAGGCTCACGTTTTTGAAACAAATCTATGAAGACACTAAGAGTACAGTACGACGATCTACGTTCACCTGGTAACGTATAACATGAAAGCATTTCAGACGGTTGTTTTGAATGTGATGAACATTTATTGATTTTGTGACACGTTACGAGCAATCCATTCGCTGTGTTAAAAGTAAGTTAAAAGAGAAATGAATGTTGATGGTACTCTGGGAAATTATATTGTATGGTGAAGCACGGTATGATTCAAAAAAGTACAGAGACAGATGAAAACAGCACGCAAAACGTAGTCGCACAAGACGTTACAGGCAGTATGTCAAGCCATACTCAAGTGTCTTATAATTTACAGGTGGCATATCTGTTATATATTTTAAAACCCGAACAAAGGGATTCTCTTTTGCTCTGTCGTTACATTTCATCATCATCATCAGTCTCTTGACCTAGTGTGGTCGTTGAGGCACTGTGCTGCTGAACATCTGATCAGTTCAATCTACTTGACTCGATCATGTCTCTGCAAACCTTTTCCTGGTCCTTTCTGTGATGTTGTCACTCCACTTTTTCTCTGTCTACCTCTCCTTTAACCACCTTGGACACTACCCTGCAGTACTGTTGTGGATAGAATGTTGGCTCTAGTGACATGACCATACCATTTAAGCTTTCTCTCTTTGGCAATGGTGAGGAGGTCTTCATAATGGCCTACTTTGTGCCTGATAGTGTTGCGCACTTCTTCATGTCTGATGTGGTCCATGTAAGAGATGCCAAGGATGGTTCTGTAGCATCTCATTTCAAGTGCCTGAAGTCTTCGTTTTAATTCTGCTGTCAGGGTCCAGGCCTCACATGAATACAGAAAAATTGAGATGACTTGTGCTCTCAATAGTCTGATTTTAGTTTTCAGACAGATGTTCTTGTCTCTCCAAATGGGTCTTACCTTTGACATAGCTGCCGTTGTTTGTGCTGCTCGTGACAAAATTTCTGCTCTTGATCCCTCTTCCGTGCTTATGGAACCAAGATATTTGAATTGGCCCAATGTTTCCAGTTACTGTCCTCTGACTTTAATCTTGGTTGAGATTTGTTTGCCAATGTGTGTCATCAGCTTTGTCTTCTCGGCACTTATCTCCATGTCAAATCTGGAAGATGTTTTATCCAGATTATTCACTAAGGTAGCAAGCTCATCTTCACTGCCTGCCAGCCCATCAATGTCGTCTGCAAAGCGGTGGTTGGTGATGTTACGTCCTCCAATGCTGACTGTCCCACAGTGGTTTTCCATGGATTCGCTCATGATGCGCTGTAAGTAGATGTTGAAAAGCGTTGGTGACAGGAGACAGCCTTGGCGTACTCCAACTGTAGTCTTGAACCAGTCCTCCACAGAACCTTGAGCAATTACTGCACTGGTAGCCTTGGCGTACAGCTGCTTGATGGTGTTGGTCAACTTTTGACCCATGTTGTACTGCTTCACTGTGGCCCACAATGACTCATGCCACACTCTATCAAAAGCCTTTTTGAAATCAATGAACACATGATAGATGTCTTGTTGATGTTGTGAGTACTTTTCACACAGAACCCTAAGATTGAAAATTTGTTCTGTTCTGCTTCTTCCACTACGGAACCCTGCCTGTTCTTCAGCGATTATTTCTTCTGCTTGAAGGGTTCAGTCTGTTCAAGATGATTTTCAGCATCACCTTACTAGCATGGCTGATCAAACTGATAGTTCTGTAACTTTGGCACAGCTGGAGATTGCCTTTTTGGGGAGTGTTATAATTAGTGTCTGGGTCCACTGTGTTGGCCATTCGCCTGTCTGCCAGATCTTGTTGCAGATATTTGTTAGTAGTTCTATCACTGATTCCCCACCATTCTTGATAAGTTCAGCTGGGATGTTGTCTACTTCAGCTGCCTTTCCGTTCTTCAGTGCTCTTATTGCTGACTCCACCTCTTCTTTAAGAATGGGGAAATCATCGTTATTTGTGGAGTTTGGAACTTCAAGTACCTCTGTGTCTCCTGAGGATGGATGGTTGTAGAGTTCTTTAGAATACTCAGTCTATCTTTCTGCAATGTCACTTGCTTCTGGGAGGCATTTTCTATTTTCATCTTGAATGGTACTGACTCTTGGTTGCTTATTTCTGGTTAGGTCTTTCACAATTTGGAATGCTTTTATGCTATTATTTTTTTATCAGACTGCTCTCTATATCTGTGCACTGTTGTCCAATCCAATCTTCTTTTGCTTTCTTTAATTTGTTTCTGACATTCTTGTTCATTTCTCGATATTCCACTGCCTCTGTTGTGTGTCTGGTGTTTCTTAGGTCTCTTCGGGCATCACACAGATTCAGAATCTCTTCTGTAACCCAGGGTTTTTTCTTTGGGCGATGGAGGCCAATGATGTTCTTGGCAACTGTTGTCATGACTGTGTTGAAAGTGTCTGGCATCACTTTAACATCAACATCCATCATAAGGAGGGGAGCAAATTTTCCTCCAATTGTGGTTTGGAACGACTTGCAGATGTTAGGGTCCTTCAGTTGTTCAAGGTTGAATTTGAGCCTGATTTTCTTTGGCTTGTTAATTTTCTTCAACCTCACTCGAAAGTTCATAATGACGAGGTCGTGATCACTCCCAACAACAGCACCTGGAAACGTTCTTGTTTCTTCTCTATTGATGCCAGCTCGGTACCGGTTTTGAACTATTATGTAGTCGATCTGGTTTTGATGGGTTCCATTATGTGCATGCCATGTCCAGCATCGGGAATCTTTACGTTGACCCAGTGTGTTGGCTAGTACCAAGTTGTTGTAGCTTGCGAACTCGAGCAGCCGTCTCCCTCTTTCATTGGTAAGCTCATTGCAAGAAGGTCCACAATGCTCATCCCAGTCTTTTAGAGCATCTTTGCCAACTTTGACATTCCAGTCTCCTTGGATAATAAGGATGTCTTTTTTGCTTACCATATTTATTATACCTTGAAGTTTGTTGTAGAATTCTTCTATTTCTTCATCATCATGATCAGTAGTTGGAGCTTAGACTTGGATAATTGTGATGTTAAAGGGGGATGCTTTCCGACGAATGGAGCTGATTCTGCCAGATATGGGGCGACATTCAACAACAGATCCCTTGATGGCTTTGTTTACAAGGAAGCCTACTCCATTTATGGACTTGTCCAACTCTCTACTATAGTATGATATATAACCATCTTCAGTTTGGTGTTCTCCTAGGGCTTTCCATCTTACTTCATAGAGTCTCAGTATGTGCCATGTGTAGTGTTCCATCTCATGTGTCAACTCTTGGAGTCTTAGAGTTTGCGCCAGAGTTCTAATGTTCCAGGTGGCGATGGCAACGTTGTCTCTCGCTCTGATTTTATGCAAAGTACCAGTAGTACACTTGTCATCTACGTCCTGGTGGAAAACGGCAGACGCGGTCCTTGTTGACAAGGGTGACGACCGATCCGGTATGATAACTTCAGATTTGTCCAGTATTATCAGTGTGTCTTGGGAAAAGTCTGGCGGAGCCCATCCCTCTCCAGACCAAGGGGTTGCCAGAAGGGGATGTAGTACATCGTCCAACTGCCTTAGGGTCTCCACTCCTGATTTTCTTTGAGTGTTTACTCCCTTAGCCTTTGGTTAACCAAAGCCAACCTGCAAGGCAGCAGGAAACTCATGTATGGGCGGGTTCGTCCATTTCCCGAACATATAGAGCATCTGCCACTGCCCTCCGTTACATTTAGCCAATTCTATATGCATATCGAAGATAAGATATAAATTATAAAGGCTATTAAGATATTACAGCTTGCACATTTGTCCATTTAGTGACCTACGGATAAATAATTTCTAAGGTTTAACACCGAATTAATATGCTTACGAAACCCAATTGCTTGGATGATTGTGGACATTATTGGTCAATATTTAACTTTGATATTGACCATGTTCATTTTTTACTTAGCCTTCATGTTCCCTAACTCCTTGCACACAAAGCAATATGCATGTGACGCTTGCTGAAATATATGGTGTAGGATATGACAGGTGGTGTAGATTATGACAGGTGGTGTAGGTTATGAAAGGTAGCGTAGGTTATGACAGGTGGTGTAGGTTGTGACAGGTGGTGTAGATTATGACAGGTGGTGTAGGTTATGACAGGAGGTGTAGGTTATGAAAAGTAGTGTAGGTTCTGACAGGTGGTGTAGGTTTTGACAGATGGTGTATGTTATGATAGGTGGTGTAGGTTATGACAGGTGGTGAAGGATATTACAGGTGGTGTTTTTGTTATTACAGATGATGTAGGTTACCGCTTTTGGCGGTTGGTTATCGTCTTGAATTTTAAACTATGCTTACTGACATTTTCTAGTCCTATATTCACTCTGTCCCAAGTTTGGTATCATTATTTATATAGTATTAGTGAAAACCCTAATTGTTTGGCGAAGCAACTGTTACACATATTTGCCTACGTTTCATCCACAAGCAACTAGACAAGAAATTAAGCTAGAAAAAAAATGACAGAAGATTTAAGAAATACTTTTAAAAAGAATATCATTATTATGATGGGATCGAACGTTGGTATGATATTTCTGTGGTTCCAAAGGTAATAAGGAGCCGCCTGCCCATCTTACTTCACATTAAACATATATAGTTAACGTTAATTTAAATAGGACAGGTTGATATTCTTTTGTATTTTAAGCGTCAATTATATGCAATACCACAAGGAACATTACATTTCTCCATATCGCCTACGTTTTCACATGTCTTTTTTTTGTCCGTTTGTATGTTTATTTCCTCATTATTTCAATGGTGCAAAGTTCACACCAACCCCCATTAGGTCTTTAATAATGTTGGTTTTGCAATGTTACTCCTCATATTATTTCTGTCTGACATATCTGATTTGTAACAATATAGTTTCTGTTCCCATTGGGCTGACCGCTCTGGTGGTCTAGTGGTGAGAGCGTCCGCGTCAGATGCGGGAGGTCGTGGTTTGAATCCATGGCCGAGTCATACCACAGACTTACAAAAATGGTACCAACAGCTGCCTCACTTGGCGCTACTCGTTAAGAGGTTAGTGTTAGGACTGCTTAGCCTGTTGTAAGGGTAATCTGACTGGGTAGGACATCATGCTACATGTCAGCAACATGATGCCCGTGTGCTCGGCATCAGTATAAACTGCAACATTATAGCGATGTGACAGAAGATAACACAAATCACACACTCTCACACACATTTGATCGTAGCAGATGAACATTACATTAGTATAATGAAGTCAATCACTGTGAGTATAATGAAGTCAATCACCACGAGTAGACATATAATTAACTTAGAGTCTAATTCCAATTGCTCTATCGTCGATATAGCAACACTCTAATAGATACGACTACGATGACAGTGGATATTTTAATTCCTCTCATTTAAGACGTAAACACAAACAATAATGCCCTCAACAAATCACATAAATACATACTTTGCCTTTTCCACGTTATTAAAATAAATGTTTTATGAATGCTGCTAGTTTCGCTGAAAGAAAATACAGTTGGGGCTCATCTGTTTTACTGAGATCCTACACCATGCATCACATACATATTTCTTCACTTATTATTTCTCTCCACATTAAATGTTTTCAACTAAAATGAGTGCTTAGCCGTAATTAGTTGCACGATCGTGTTATGACGTGTGATTTTATCTTGGTTATAAAAGACACTCTGTATCCATTGCTAGAGGCATATGAATAAAAGAGTTCTATACAAAATGAAATATCACCATCTTATATGTGCCATAAACAGCATATTGAGAGGTGTCGTGATGTGAATACAGAGACTTTATGAATTTCAACTGTTTTTAAAGGAACATTCCATTATAATAGTATGCACAAGATTCACGGATATTGCAGGGATGAATATTATTTGATGAAAATAATTTCGAATCTTAACGATGGCCCTTGCATTATTTAATTAATCCCTTCTTTACCGCCCAATGTAAAATGTAACTAGATGGTTTTCTTGCAGTCTATGTTAATATCAATAAAAAGAAGGTTTAGTTCTGTTGTAATCAGTGTATAAACTGCGTAAGGAAATTATGTTTGAACTTGTTCTGTATACATCGTACTTTGTTATTATTTGTTTGTTTGTTTGATTAGGATTTTTAACGTAGCTTTAACAATTTTTCAGTGATATCGCTACAATGTCTGCAGTGATTCAGTTGATAGTGATGTCTAGCACTGGGGAATCATGCCGTAGATATGTAGCATGATGTCCCACCCAGTCACATTATCCCGACACCTGGTCAACCAGTTCTAACACTAACGTCTTAATGGTTTTAGTACCATTTTTGTAGGTTATTAGCATGACTCGGCCGGTGATCAAACCCAGTACCTCTCGTTTAAGCGGCGGACGTTGTAACCACTAGGTCAACGGAGCGGTCTTCCTTTGTCACTAAATTGTAGTGTTTGAACTATGAAAGCATTGAATTGATACTTAGTCCATTATCCAGAGAAAACAAGCGAATACAACTTGTTTAATAACGAAACACAGTTAATGAATTATTTACAAGAGAGGTAATGGTAAAGTAAGTATCAGTTTTAAATTGAAAACTGAATATATATTGTCAATCTGCAAAAACATACCAACTATGATTCATCCGTTTTAGTGTACCAGTCATATACATAATTAAAAAGCTGGTAGTTAATGTATCAAGGCTAGGGCTGAGTAACATTACTACAGCAACATTATGCTTTTAAAACCCTGCATTATGTTTTCGAGATATAGCTAATAACCATATAACTGTGTTCTAGATTATATTATTACAAATACTCAACTAGTATCGATAAATACATTATAACAAGTTAAAAAAGATTTATTCTTGAGAATACATTCCTACCAAAGACAGGAGATCGTAGTTACCCCAAAAGAGCAGAGCTGAACCATCCCGTCACACATTCTGATCTCTTAAGCCTCTTTCTGATGTGAGTCGAATAATAAATTAAAAGAGTAATACTTCAAAACTTGACACGTGTTTAGCTGACTCAGTTGTCCGGAATAGTTATCAGCCACGTGTCAACCGTCGATAACGAATCTGTATAATTCATATTTAATTTTATTCCTGTAACTATTGTATTGAAAACAAAAATAAAGAAAAGATGTGGTTTTCATAGCCTTAAGTTATTGCTTATGCTGAGCTATGACACATTGATCACAATGAGAAGATTATGACGTATTGACAAAAACAAGCAGGTCAGGGTGGACACGTTTACATCCTAGGTATTTTTCTTGCGTGAGACATAAAGGCTTCGGGAATTGTTAATTGCACACTTCTGTCTATTCTGAATATTACCTTTCATGTCTAACTGTCTATCACTGAAATATTATTTAGTTAACTACATTCTGTTTTAGTGCACAAACGTCAGTTACATGACGGAATATTAGAACTTTAAATAACAATGATGGACGTTTCTACCTGTTTCTACCATCGATGAAATATATGCATATGTATATATAAAATTATTCATGCAACTTTTCAAATAAGAAATTGAATATAACAGTAGCAGAAATTCCTGCCTATGTTCATATTGTGATAATGCGTCATCAGGTCCTAGTGATATCAAAATATTTCCTATGTAATAATAATAACCACGTGATCGAGAGCAGTACGCAATTGGCAATATATCCATATAAGGTCTTTCTCCACAAAAAAAGACACATGACATTCCCAATGTCGCACCTTCTGCCATGCGTGATAACGTCAAAGCAATAAATTGAAGTTTCTTCAGTCGACTCTTTCTCGGCCCTTTCCGTCACATGTTTTAACTGCTCTCAAACCCGTGCTTGCTGTCGTCATGACGTCATTGGAACATGGTTGAAGTCGTGACTTGTTATGATTAGCTTGAGGTTATTAATTCGGGTTAACTTTTAAATGTTTTTAAAACAAACGTACATTTATGGCATCACGACTATGCACACATCAGATAGATGAGAATTAATCAAAAGTTCGTCCTGAGATGTGTTTGCTACAGATAACAACATATAAGACCGACCCAGTTGCATCAATTTTTGATGATGGAAGATGGAATGATGTGTGAAGGCAAAGCGACGTGTGCCGTTTATGCGCCGACCTGAATTCGAATCTCCGTTCTGTAATTTGAATTTGTCCTGAACACTTGATTGAAAAGCTCAATGCTTGTTTGTGTGGTATTTTGCTGATCTAAAGCTTGTGTTTCTCTACTTGAAACTTATTTGACTTGAATATGCAGTTCATAATGTTACAGGTCCGATACTTTTGCCATTAATCAATGAAGTGATATGTTCCAGCGTTTCAAAATTACACAGCAACGGCGGTCTTAGGAGATGCACAAACGTTTAGTTAATATTCCATGAGAGTTGATAAAAAATATGAATAATATATTTTTCAGACTATTCTCCGTTTCTCCCCCCCATAAAAAATGACGCCCTATTTACAAGTATACAAGATGCTGTGCTCATATGGACTTCAACTACATTCGTTACAAATATAGTACCATGAGAAGAAGGTAGGTATCAGTTACTATTCGTTGCAGCATCATCCTGCCACATAAGAATGCCAGCGAATTAGGAAAACACCCCTCCCTATGATTGGATACCAGACGCGGCCTGTACCCATACACTCTAACCTGCGTCGCAATGTATTGATACAGTGGTGCTTCCTTGAGCGTAATTGTCCTCATCA
Organism: Unio delphinus; assembly: GCA_029339505.1. Lineage (NCBI taxonomy): Eukaryota > Metazoa > Mollusca > Bivalvia > Unionida > Unionidae > Unio > Unio delphinus. The sequence goes on along the minus strand of JAQISU010000033.1, from coordinate 8,417,943 downwards.
GGTGCATGTGTTTTCCCTTTTCCTTGCCCTTCAAATACAATTTCAGTTTGTACGGGTCCAGCGTGAATTATTGATAGTATGTTGGTAAAGGAAAAGTATGTGCCAGATACTGGACACGTAAATATCCCAGTTTTGGTGTCGTATGCGTTACCATAATTCTAATCAACTCTGTCAAACTGAAGTGATCTTCCTGGTATAATCGAGACTGGAGCAGAGGAGAACATCGCTGAAAAGGCAGCTTTTCTTGTTACGGTCCTCTTTCTATCTTTTGTGGCAGTCACTTTCAAGCAACAAAAATAAAACAAAAATGACAAGAAGTCACTTATCGTTTCCAGTATTCTTTTGCAAAATAACACCTGTATTGTATCGAAAACATTACCTAACTGACAATACATGGAAATAACGAGATGATTCAAGCACTTGTGAAGAAAAAATCATTATTTCACGGTTGAAAAGTTTGGTGGCAGGATTCCTCTACATTTTTTTACAATATGTCAGTTAATTTTGTTTTCTTGCAAATAATATTCCGATGCAAAATCACTCTGTTGCGTTTGATAATATTTTACAAGTCATAACAGTCGTCAAATCCCTGCAAAGCCAGGACATGGAAAGGATAAGGTACAACAATTATCTCAGTTATGGAAACGTTTCAATTAAATAAACTACATGTCTGCAATTAATCCGGCAACAAGATACCTGCGATGTTTGCCGGAAGTATCATTGCCATTAGTAGGAAGTGAACATCAAGGGATTCATAGGTATGGACGTTATAGTGTTGGAGAAGTAAAAGAAAAAACAATAACCTTTATGTTGCGTACACTTTGGTTTTGGAGCACTCAAAATAACGTAGAAGTAGGAAATATAAATTAGTAGAACTGAAAATATGAACGTATGGGTTTTATCTTGCTCTAGATATCCTTTTCAGTTTTCAAAGAAAGTTATCCATAAATTACACACAATATATTTATAACAGTTAAGGCATGTCTCGAGAAATGGTTCGCGTTCAAATCTATCAGTTTTAGTTTTTGACGCTGATTTAGGTTTTTTGAATATGCAAGAGACTTGATTGTTTGGATCAACAAAAGAATGTATGTATATTGCTTACGTAAAGACCCGCTACAGCGAAAGACAACACCAACAATCAAAATTTAATAAATGTATAACAAAAAAAAAACAAAAGATTCAACAGCAGAGACAAACACCTGCTTAACGTTTTCTCTCCAATTTGACGCAATGTTTTTAGTTCTTAATTCATTGACACAAATCTATATATGCGATTCTTCTGAGCATTTAATATGAAAGTGTTTAATATTGTGGAACATCTATTTAGTGCAGCCACTCAATCATGTTTATTGTTAGTATGCAAAAGGTAAGAAAGTCTAAAATGACAAGATCAATTTTATCTTTATTCAGTAAGTTCATATTTATTTAAAAGTACAATTATCTACATTTGTTTCACTTCTTAAATTGTCTTTTGCCCAGAGTTTTCCATCAGCTACTTACTAAGTCAGATTATTAGAATTAATATTACCTTTATTCTACCATTTGGTCAGATTTTTAGAATGATTACTTCTTCATATGGTTCAGCTGAATAGAAACAAAAATAGAAGAAGTAAAAAGAATTCACAAAAATCTTGATTGTGGCACTTTAGAATATGTACTCAATTACTTTAGTTTTGAACGAATACACATATTGCTCTATGATGATTTTGTTTAAAGCATGACGGTACGTCTTAAATATTTTTAAGTTCACAAACGTATTAAAGTATCTTCAATATATTCCTTACTTGCGCTGGAACTGTCAAAGCAAAGAACTTAGCATAGTTCAATGACTCTATTAACAAAACAGATCATGCTACTTAAAAACACAAGTAACTAATCTAATCGTAGGCTATATGGACTCTGAATAAGAAATGACAATAGGCAGAACATGTATACTGGAGCATATTTGACACGTAAATCATGGATGTGCATTTGTTTCTATATTTCTATTAATTCAAAGTTTGAAATAAAATAGAATGCAATATTACCTGTCTGAATGCTATTCTTGAAGGAGACAAGTTGCGCAATTTTGTCACCCATCTCAGTCTGTCGTGACTCTATGCTGGAAACAGCACGTTGGATCCAGAAGGGGGAAGATACATTGATAGATATCGTGTCAAGTGTTCGGTTAGTATCACCAACCTTCAATGTGGCTGATTTGTTAACTTTCTTGTTGTCCGCATGATTCACTGGTATCTGTATTTGAGCTTCAGCCTCTTGCAGCCTGTGCTCTAGTTCCTGCATACCCAACAATCGTCTTTGGGCCTCGTCAAGACGCTCTTTAAGTACATCAATCTCTTTTCATAGTGGCATACGATATCTGAAAATATATATTGTTCACAATATGTGTAACGTTTTACATATGTCTTGAACAAAAAAGATAACATGAAATCTAAGTTTCAATTCAGTTTTTGTAGACTAATTTATATAACCAGAGTCAACAATACTTTCCATCAACAGTAAGTATTGCAAATTAAATACGTCAACTCTAATTGTGCCTGTTAAACTCTTTGGGGGGAATTATATTCACTTTAAAATACAAATTTTGTAAAAATACATCTGAATTATTCAGCTCACAAATGTATCCAATCATTCACTATACCATTACGTTTAAAATAGCCAAAGAATACTACTACTGTTAGGTTCATATTAGGTTTTCGACGAAACCATGTTGCATAATGTTTCATCAGTGATCTATTTGATTGCAATGCATATAAATGATGATCATTTTGTAGACATATTTTTGGTGAGGATGATATCTTGGTATCTCCAAATATACTTCCAGAACAATTTTACTATGACGTATTTTCTGGATTTATTTAGCATTTGTTCTTTCAAGTTCGTTTCTGGCATGTATAGACCGATTGCCAAATTATATTAAACAGTGGTGTTAAAACTACATATTGAAGCACTTGGTTATTGACTAATTATATTGCCAATCATTTTATTATACTGATAAGTCTGTATATAATTTATTATTGGTATTTGCGTATCTATCATACTAAGTCAAGCACTAATTTTACGACAAGCTATTTTGGGATGAACTGACAACATTCTAACTCAGCACAGGATATCTTTAAAATAACATCATGAGATAAACGTACTACTATGTAATAATTTGTTGGGTCCAGACATAATCTTTTCCTATAAACATAAGATGCTGAATAACATAAAATTATCTTTGTGTAAGTAATGGTCGCGTAGATCAACTTCTGTTTGAAGATTGAAGTGTGGCTTCATATCTTAATTTCTCTCTTCCGTGTTTTCTAAACAACTGTTTTAGTAATAACATCTTTTCCTTTCCGATAACACAAATACATTTACGTATATTATCTTCTTCCTTAGAGTTCTCTGGAAGATAAAATCTTGCAGTTCGATCTCGTGGAAATATTGTTACTGCATTAGTTCACATTAGCGCGATAAGAACAATTATATTTATTGGAGCTCCTCCTTTTATATAATGTTTCTAATCGTATAAAATGCATCCTCTATAGTTGCTACTATTACTGGAAATTTTAGTATTTTGTCTAACATAGATACATCATTAATTGTAGTTCGGTATTTTGACAAATTAAATTCACTCGTTTATCTTTTTACGTCTTACAGCAGTTCATTTATACGTATCGTGTTTGTAAAATGTTATAGTACACGCTCAGTGACACGTTCATCCTTGACTTTGTCAACGATGACAATTTCATTGGAGCAAGATCATTTATGTCAGATTTATCATTTAGCTGTACATTGTATGCTCGTATATAATATGGTCCATAACAGTCAACATTCCTGGTTTGGAATTTTACTTAACATGGGTGTTTTTCGTTTTTTAAAAACAGGGTCACGCTTGTCGCGGATAATCCACACGTCAGGAGAACTTGTTTAGGATTGCACAAAAATTCTGTTCTGAAAAAAATATCTTTGCCAATAATTTTGTAACGTCAATGACTGCATCGATACCTTAGGCAATGACTTTGTTAACACTAAAGGTGTTGCGTATAATTTTGAATTCTGACCATTCGTTGGATGCCCTATCATCACGAAATTATTTTGTTAGCACTCCGAATAATATTAATCAGATTATTATTCTTAACCATGAACTCTCCTCTGAAAGTCAGGAGTTTTTTGTCAAGAACAAATCTTGATTCAGTTTTCCAAAGCTTGATTGTGGATAACTCCTCCATATTATTTTTTAAATAAATATTTAAATAAACGTATTTTATATTATGACTCAAATAAAGAATCAGTGCAGGTTTAGATTATAGGTTCTTCAATCCCTTGAAACAAATCCTGTGTTAATGAATTCTGCGGACAGCATTTGCATGTGTTCAGCGAAGGTGTCTTGGTCCACAACAGTGTTTACAATATGGTATTAGAGTTAGAGGAAAATACAACTGTGTTTACAATATGGTATTAGTGTTAGAAGAAAACACAACAGTGTTTACAATATGGTATTAGAATTAGAGGAAAACACAATAGTGTTTACAATATGTTATTAGAGTTAGAGGAAAACATAACTGTGTTTACAATATGGTATTAGAGTTAGAGGAAAACACAATAGTGTTTACAATATGGTATTAGAGTTAGAGGAAAACACAACAGTGTTTACAATATGGCATTAGAGTTAGAGGAAAACACAACAGTGTTTACAATATGGTATTAGAGTTAGAGGAAAACACAACAGTGTTTACAATATGGCATTAGAGTTAGAGGAAAACACAACAGTGTTTACAATATGGTATTAGAGTTAGAGGAAATCGCAACAGTGTGTACAATGTGGCGGTAAAATATACAGAGAGCTGAAGCGATATTAAGATATAACAAAATGACAATGAAAAACCTATCATAACCCCTGAAGATTAGTGTTTAGATTTGTAAATTATAATTTAGACAAATAATATTATTATATATATATATGAGCCAAGAAATTATTAGGCATCCCACTATCAAGAATTATAAAGAATCTCGTGATGGTGAAGTCGAAGAGGCCGTTTAGATCCATTAACACAGACTGGCTAAGAATTAATATTTCAATCAATGTACGCAGCAGGCAAATATTTGGATACTAACCCACGTGCGGTACAATATGTCGCAGAAAATGAAACGAAATCTTCTCTTTCTAAACGATTAAAGAAAAAGAAGAATATTTCAATATTTTTTGAAGAAAGATATCTATCTAGAATCAGCATTATTAATGGGAGCTAACTCTAATGGGAATACTTATAATATTCTAAGTGAAATGATCGCGTAATGCTGTAGAGTTATATAATTATGTTAGATATGGTTAAATTTAGTACAAAATATTGTATTAATGAAAAAATGTTCTAGTTGTTTTTCCACAGAATCAGGATTAATGATTCATGTAGATTCTGTGAGCGATAATAATTAAGTAATTAAAAATATATGAGTCAACAAACTTTTCCTTTAATTTCCAAGTATTAGCTAACTTTTATAACATATAGCCATTTTTTTTATTGGGGCTCCAGCCGAATGATCGAAACTCAACAGGAAACGAACACTCCTACCATGTCACCGCGTGGTGGGTGCCATTTTTCAAGCTCACTGAATTGATTTTATGGTGTGTGTGTGAGTGCAGGAAATGTTGAACGTAGGAATTCCTCGTTAGATATATATATATTATATATATATATATATATATATATATATATATATATATATATATATATATATATATATATCCAGACCCTGCTATGATGTCCTAAGAGGCAACTTAGGCTAGCTGGAGATTGGAGATTGTGCCGTCTTATATATATATATATATATATATATATATATATATATATATATATATATATATATATATATATATATATATATATATGTAGATATGTACTGTCTTGTATATAACTATATCTTCTGACCCTGCTAAGATGTTAAGACGTCCTAATGCAACTTAGGTGGACTGGAGACTGTGCTGTCTTGTTCATAGGATTGTAGAAAGTGATAGCATTAATCGTTCCAAAGCGTAGAAAGTGAAAGTTCGACTGAGATCAATGGTATGTTGTTATAAGGACGTTGATATTGTTAATGTAATGTCAGTGACTTTTCCGACTGTCATTAGGATTTTATATAAGATTCAGTTGTAGATTTTAACTTGACAAATCAATTGCTCTAACGATTTGGTTCTTAAGTTTGAAATGTATTCTTGTCAGTAGTGGATCATGACATTGGAAATATACCTGATTAATCGATTATTGTACTATTAAATTTCCAAGTGGTACTAGAGTGGTAAATGTATTCAGAATATATCTTTGTTGCCCCTATAAGGTATTTCTGTGTTTGATAACTTCCATAAATTACATTACATACAAGATTGACTGCAATCACATAGGTTATATTTACGTTTCCCGGTTATATAAGTCTACCACCACCATATAGATCATTGTTGTATTTGCGAATACTTATATGTGATTGTGCTATTCTCCATGCGGCGAGTATCGTAGGAAAAAACACATCAATGAGGTCATTGGTTATTTTTTTAACTCATCTGCGTTATACCTGGTTACTTTAAAATTCGGTATAAGTTTATGTTATCGAATATGCATTTAAAAACGTTTGTTTGCGTTCTATCTCTTTAGTATTAATTGTTACCTGAATTACTCGCTGGTTAATATCTTTTATTTGAGATACAAATTTAATATTTCAATTTGTTTAATGATTTCCTCGTGTGAACTTGTTATATCTAAAATATATTTTTGGAAACTTTGCTATAGTTGCTCTCGTTGCCGCTTGTATTCTTAATTAATAATTATAAAATATTAAATAATTTCATCCAGACGAATATTGACATATTTAAATACTCCAGAACCGAGATGCTCCTGAACAATATGCCAAGTTAGATCGTCTTTATTAATGGAGCTAAGATAACCAGTCAACTTTGCATTTTCTATATCAATTAAATGATTTTTATATGATGGGTTAATTTCATGGTATGATTGTCTGTCCGTGGTAAAATTAGACCGCGCTGGTTAAGGTGGTTGTTTGGGTGCCTCTGGTTCTATTTCATGATTGATAAATATCCACGACATAATCTTGCGAATGTGTTTCTATTGAGGCTGATAATTTCGTTCGTGAACTGTTATAGTTATTTTTGTATTTGTTTCCTGTAATGTATTTAATTATGCGCTGAAATTCATCATTGATATCTTCGATATCATAAGAACGTTTGATATTCCAATAACATGACATCGGGGGTTTAATCTGGGTTATTTTTATTTACAAATACCAGAGAATTATTTGACTGTTGACCCCCTAATCATTTTAACCATATATTTGGCCAACTGTAATATACTCGTAATTGAGCAAGTGCAATTTCTTTTACTGGAATCGCAGTTGGAAAGTTTACGCCTAATTCAAAGTTAGTGGAAGATATTGATATCATTGTTGTCTTTGGTGGAGTTGTATTCATAACGATCTGTTGTAGCAGTAATTGTGGAACTATTATAATTATCGTAATTTTCTAAATCTGATGTTGTTTGGTCCTAATTCATATTCATCGCTGAAAACTCGTTATCTGGTATTTTTCGTCGTTAAGACTGGATGATAGCAACGAAGATAATTTGGAATTTGCAGTCGAGGAGGCATTCGACTTTCTTATATACTCGTATGGGTTTATTTTGATGTATGTATTTTTGTTCCAATTATATTAAAAACACCATCGATTTTTGTTCCCGCTGACACACATATTACAACAACCTAAAACTGCTGAGGGAATCACTAATGGTGGTCGATATAAAAATCCTGCTCCAGCAATAACAACTGAAACTGATACACAATTATATCATCTAAGACTACACGTCTGCAATAATTTATATTTGTACTGTGTACTCGTCAATGATATTTATAGTTTAGTTTGTAATTCACGCACTTGATTGTATATATATATATATATATATATATATATATATATATATATATATATATATATATATATATATATATATATATACACAGTTGCAAGTTCATTATATTATCAGCTTAAATTAATTGCAAATTATGCATACCATGCGGTATTTTTCCAAATCCTAAGTTTGTAGTTGCACTTAATACCGTTTATAATATCAAAATGATCAGCTGGTCTCTCTTCACGTTCAAAATCAACTGGCTGTGGATTAGCTGCAGTATTTTGTGTTATCCATAATGTAATATACTGAATTTGCTTATCATTATCAGTAATATATTTTGAAAACATCATTGATGGACCAGCCGATCTTGTATAATCATCAGAATATCTCGCTAAGCATATTATTGTTGTAGACACGTCTACGTCACTCTGAATATATTCAATCTCTCTTCCGAGGTTAACAAAACCAATTCGCAAATTCTCTGCAGATGGATTACTAGACGCAACATTTGTTACAAGATCTCCTTCTCTTTCAATAAATGCTTCAGCGGGTAAGAAATGTCTACTTGTATCCTGAACTTGAAGTATAATTCTTCCACATTGATTTGGTTGTATTACTTAATAAGAATAAAATTGATAATCACGTACATACAGAATCATCTTTGAAAACCGGTGACTCCATCATATCGAATGCTTAATCAGATATACGTGTGAACATTGTATGATATATTTCTCGATCTAACTGGTGATCTCGTCAAACCACTTCCTGCTTCTAAATTTTCTAGTAATATTTAATTCTACTTCATCAGATCATTGATTCATTAACTCATCTATTTTTGTATCTTTGGATTGGTTTATTGTATTACTGACATTCCTAAGCATAATTTCAGTACTCGCTAGTTTCACTGGCAGCGGTGTTCGTCGTTTTAATCGTGTTAGTTTTTCCTTGACTGCAGGAAACGCCTTACTGGCAATATTACCAATACCACTAGGAGCCTTCTTTCACCAATAAGGTCAATAGCTTTCATCGATAATTGTTTTGCGATTGGAGCTATTTTGGGAGTCTTTCTTGCAAATAACCCCTGAATAACATTACCAAGACCATCACCGTAAGTTGCTTTATAGACTGGTAATCGTGCATTTGTTACTCTGACCATTACAGGTCCACGATGTCTTTGATGTATGATCATCTTATTTGTTATCATTATATCTAATCGCTGTGATAACCATCAACGAGTTCATCAATAAATTCCCGGTATACGCCGGTAGCTATGATACCACCTTGAAATAATCGTCGACAAATTTCAGCGGCTGTAATAATTTTTTTCTGCTGAGTTTTTTCCAGCTCGTTTTCCTACTATGAGAATTTCTAATCGTGCTATGTTGGAAAGAATTTTATTAGGATAGGCAATAAGACCACATCCCCAAATAAAGCGTAGAATACCACTACCAATAAGAACTAGGGGGATCATCTTTCATTTTTTCAGAAAACGTTAAAAACTCTGAATCATCCCAACTAGTACTACCCTTATTACAATGAATTTTAAAGATCATCTTACGATAATCAACTTCGTTAAGTCCATGATATTTTTGTAACATATCAGAAAATAATTCGAATCATCTGCAGTATATTTCACTAATTGATCATCCTCCAAATCTTTAATTTGTTCATACGTTCCTGGTTCAAATTTATAAATTAATGTTTGAACAGATTTAATAATATCTCTCTAGTGGTTTCTGTTGTTTTTGTTGTTCCCTTTTTCTTCTTTGTTTTGCTGGTTTCGTTCTTCATATTGACCATACACTTTGTCTACCGCATTGAGGTATTCTATATACGATGCACGTTTTGTGTCAGTTCGACTCATTGTAGTTTTAATTTTATAAAACACATCATCCCAGTGTTGTAGACCAGAAATATATTCTCTGTGAATTCTTTTTCTATTTTAACAATGTGTAGCAACAAGAGCTGGAAATTCATTAATTTTATTACACAATTCGTCGATTTTTTCTTCATCAGCTTTTTCTCTCTTTAATAATGGGTTTTGCTAGAACAGGAAGATCTTGTAAAATTTTTGAGTCGAGGAAGACGAGGAATATTTGTTTCAGTAACAGGTTTAAATAATTGTTGAGAACGTTGAGAGCATACTCAACCTGAAATTCTTTGCGTTCGTGTAATTTTCGCATGATTTCTTCTAGTCTCTCTCGTGCCCACTGAGTGGTTAATGCTTTCACCAACCATTATAGATATAACATTACTTTATTTTACAGCAGCATCGAGGGCGGGACCTCGATAAGAGGTCATCGGAGTAACCTCGGGCGCATACGTTTTGAAAAATAAAGCCAATTATATGCATTACCACAAGGACGAGTACATTTCTCCATATCGCCTACGTTTCCCAGTCTTTTATTTTGTTTGTATATTCATTACCTAATCATTTTAATGGTGCAAAAATCATAACTAACCACTACTAGGTCTTTTATAATGTAGGTTATGCAATGTTTCTCCTGATATTATTTTTGTCTGACAAACCTGATTTATAAAAATATACTGAAAACAAAATATTGTTGATTCAGAAAGATTTTTTAAAATTATTTTCTTCTTAGCACAGTATATTTATTTATCTGTATGCATGTGTATATACGTGAGTTAAAATACCGAAACTGTTTCCATTTCATTGACCGCGCTGGTGATCTATTGGTGAGAGTGTGAGTCTTGGATGCATGAGTTTGTGGGTTCGATCCCTGGCCGAGTCATACCAAAGACCTACAAAAGTGGTGCTAACAGCTGCCTCTTGGCTCTCAGCATTAAGAGGTTAGTGTTAGGACTGCTCCGCCTGGTGACAGGATTATTTGAATGGGTGGGACATCATGCCACATGTCTGCAACATAATAAACCAGTGCTAGGCTTCACTATAAGCTGCAACATTATAGCGATATAAAAGAAAAAGTGTTAAAGCTACTTGAAAATTCCAAATCACACACACACACACACACACCCGTGTGGATCGTAACAGATGAACCTTAAATTAGTACAATGAGGTCAACTTCTAATTTTCTTAGAATGTAATTATTAATTGTTCTATCATCGATATAACAACAATATAATAGATACGACTGAGATAACAGTGTATATTTTCATTCCTCTCATTTAAAACGTGAAGAAAATAATATGCCCTCAATAATTCAAAGCAACATGCAAGAATACATACAGACATACATGCATGCATGCATACATACATACATACATACATACATACATACATACATACATACATACATACATACATACATGCATGCATACATACATACATACATACATACATTTCTCTCCAACCTAAATGTTTTCAACTAAAATGAATGCGTGCCCATAATTAGTTGTACGATCTTGTTAGAACGTGTCATTCTTTTCTTGGTTATAATATACACTGTTTCCATTGATATTTTTACAAATCGGCAACTATTATTGATAGAGACATTAAAACGAGGTAACAAAGCTTTATTCTTGAGAATCATTCCTACCAAAGACAGTAGATCGCTGTTATCCGAAGAGAGCAGCAATGAACGATAACGTCAGACACTCAGAACGCCCATGCATATTTCTGATGTGAGTCGAATAATAAGTTAAAAGAGTTATACTTCAAAACTTGATACGTGTTTAGCTAATTCACATTCGGCTAGATTTGCGAAGAATAAATCCACACAAAAGTTCTCGTTGTCCTTAATACTATCGGCAACTTTTCAACCGTCGATAACGAATCTGTATATTTCATATTTTATTTTATTCCTGTAACTATTTTATTGGAAAAAAATAAAGAAATGATGTGGTTTTCATAGCCTTAAATTATTGCTTATGCTGGGCTATAACACATCATTGATCACAATGAGAAGATTATGATGCATTAACAATAGACAGGTCAGGGTGGCCACGTTTACATCTTAGGTTATTGTGTGAGACAGAAAAGCCTAGGGAATTGTAAATGTCACATTTCTGTCTATTCTGAACATTCCCTTGCATGCCGACTGTCTAGTCATTGAGATAATAAATAATTACCTATATTCTGTTTTGGCTCAAAAACGTCAGCTATATGATGGAAAATTCGATCCTGATAAATCTTATGTATCTTAAACTAACAATGAGTGACGTTTCGGCCTGTTGCTACCATTGATGAATAGAACATGTACTTATTATATTATTCCTGCAACCTTTTAAATAAGAAATTGAAGCAAATCAGTATCCGTAACTACTCCCTACGTTTATGCTATGATCATGCGTCATTAGGTCCTAGTTATATCAATGTATTTCCAATGTCGTAATAACAACCACGTGATTGTGAGCAATATACAATTGGCAATATATCCATACGAGGTCTTTTCCCACACATAAAGACAGATGACATTCCCAATGCTCCATCTTCTGCCATGTGTGATAAATTCAAAGCAATAAAATGAGGTTTCTGCAGTCCAGACGTTCTCGGCCCAATCCGTCACATGTTTTAACTAATCCCAAGCCCATGGTTGCTGTGGTCGTTACGTCATTGGAACAATAATTAGCTATCATATAGTCATGCAATTGATAGTTTGAGGTTATTAATTCGGATTAAATTTTTTATGTTTTTCAAACAAAAGTAGTAGTAGAAGAAGTCCAACCCTACAAAACAATTCAGTTTGCATTTTCGATAACAACAACAATAACAACTAGATAACAATTGTCGTTGTTTTCTCAGCATTTTGTGATCATCAAAGATGATTTTGTTGTCGCGATAACATGGTATTGTTGTCACGGTAACAGTGTTATCGTGGAAAAAATTATAGATTTTCATTGATGACAAATAAACCATAAATGTTGTTCAATCCTGTTCGATATCGTGTACTAGGATTTGATAAATTTATCGTTACAAATCCATGTGGTTTTGCCTGAGCACCACGAAATTAATTTCTAAATTGATTATAATCGAAATCACCACAGCACCAAGTTTGCCAAATATTTCGTAGAGTATGAACATCAGAACCGTTAAACATCACTAATATATTGCAGTTGTCTCTGATATGTTTTGGGATTTGAGTGTATCGTTGATTGACATATATCATGTCAGAGTTTTTATGCCTGCCGCGGGAAAATATCTTAGCTGGATGTTTTTGTCGTTCCAACATAGTATCATCGTATACGACCAAGTTATTAATATCTTTATCAAGGTCTTCCGGGGATGGAGCCACGTCGATATCACTGATTAATTCAATGATATCCTCTCCGGTGATCTCTGCGGCGTTCTCGTTATAATCTTTTAGCACTTGAAAACAATGATGACCATCTACGCTTGGTGCAACTAAATATAGCTTGTCCCATTTCATCCATTTCATTATTAAATTGAGTAGCAATTGTGTTTTACGACTCCCTGATGGACCAATGATAATCATTCAGATGGAATCTGGCAGCATCGGTTGATATTTGACGGGTGTTTTTTTCTTTATCGCGGAAAAATCAGTAATTTCCATTACATCTAACTAAATAATATTATAGATTTATATTGTGTGAAATGTAGGACGCGTACACCAACACATGATCTAACAACTGTTAGAAATAAGAATAATAGAGAGGCTGTCACCGGCAAATGTGAACGATGCGGCACAAAAAAACATAACTTTGTTTTAAAAAAGCGGTGGTGATATCGCCGCCAAGTTAGCGAAGCTTCCAGGAGCGCCGTGGGCGAAGTATCCAGGAGAAAAACACCTTCCAGGATATAGTTATTGTGGGCCGGGAACACGATTAGACATCAGACTTGATGACCAAGATAATCCTCGTCCGGGAGAACAACCGATAAACTACATCGATGAGGCCTGTCGTATGCGTTATATAGCATATCAAAGTGATGATCTCCAACAGCGTCATCTCGCAGATGTTAGATTAATACACGCGTTAAATTAAATTTCCGATAAAACATTCAAGGAAAATTTAACATTGTGGTTGATAAAATCCGCAATAAAAGGTAAATCATTATTTGGTTCTAGTATTTGATATGGAACCAATTTATTATTCTCCCACAGGATACTAAATGGGTCAATCTGCCATCGATAAATTCACCAACGTTGCTAAAGTAAAACACGAAACAGCAGCTGATTTGTTAGCTAAACAAGCTATATGGCAAATTTATCTACCTCCCCCAAAGAAAATTCAATATGCGTCGTTTGATGTTACTATCCCAAATGAGGTTCATCAGGCTGATATATTATTTCTTCCATATGGCACAGTTAAAAAACATGTTTATAAATACGCAGTAACAGAGTAGCAGCAGAGAGGGTGGACAGACCAAGTTTTCAAACAAAACTAAAGCCTCTAGGGAGACCGAAACTATTTCAAGCAAGCCGAAACTATTTCAGACAAACCGAGACTATTTCAAACAAGTCAAAACTATTTCAAGCAAACCGAAACCAGTTCAGGAAAACAAAAAAAAAATGAGAAATTCAAGATGTGGCCGCGTTAGAACGGATACTAAAATTCCCAATATCCGTAGAGACAGTAACAGGCGAGATATTATACGACTCGAAATATAAATGTAGAGGATCTCCAATCAAAATTATTGACCATAATGCAACACTCTGGGCGAAATTTATTTGATTTTATTTACAAGTCGAGTAAAAACGATCCTGTGTCAGTGTGGTTACTTCACAGTTTTGAAGACGAGGAGGATAAATTCGATCAATTTGTAAAACCCAATTTCGAAATATATCGTACCGAAGCCCTCCACAATGAGATGAAAAAACTAACTAGTGGTTTTTCAAAGGATTACGACTAGCAATTATTAACAAATTGTTTTACAATACCGTCAGTTGGAGCTCGTTTCACGAGAAAGAGATATCTATGGAAACCAACACGCGCAAAATTTCTCTCAGAGATCGACTCAAGCTGCGTAAGAATATGGCCATGGTGGATTATGGAATACGAAATACGACCCCAAGAGTATTATTTCGGTTGATATGATTGCGTGTTATCCAGGGAGTTTTCTCGGGTACAGAGAATGCTCTGAGTACTTCAAATGATTTGGGCATCCCACACATGAGATGACCCGTGTTGCGATTAATGGACCACTGCCTGATTTTGATCTCACCGGATTCTCTCGTGTGATATCATTTGAATTGGCTAATGAACTTCATCCATGCTGTTATGTTTGGTTTGGTAGACACATCTCTGAAAAACACTGGATGCCAATAGTGTTATTACGGTATATGATTGATTCTAAAATGCTGATATATCTGAATGTCAGTGAAGCAATTATATCATATCGAAAACGAACTGAAGTCTGGTTACCACAACCCGATAGTTTACATAGTATAATCACCGAAAACATAAAACAATTTCCCAATCTTGACGAAGAATATATCGTGAAATGGTCCAAGGAAATCTTTGAAGTTAGAAATAAACATGCAAAAGATCTCCGTATAAGAATAATTGGTAAGCTCAAACAGGGTGGAAACGATATTATTCGCATTTGATTATAGATGATGCTGAATACGATTTTATAATCGCAAATGTAACATCTAGGGGTATATACGTCGATCGTAAAGACACTTTCTTGCCCGATGAAACCAAATTAGGTACAATTGTTACTTACAGAAATGGAGAAAACCCCAGTATACGTACTTAAGGTCGTCTATGCTGGCTTATGCTTCTATAAATTTACTTTCGATGATAAATAGATTTCCTGAATCCGCAGTTAGAGTCGCCACTGATTCATTTTATATAGA
Organism: Unio delphinus; assembly: GCA_029339505.1. Lineage (NCBI taxonomy): Eukaryota > Metazoa > Mollusca > Bivalvia > Unionida > Unionidae > Unio > Unio delphinus. Next base: position 8,402,303 of record JAQISU010000033.1, on the reverse strand, counting down.
CGTAAATCATAAAGAAGCAGTGGCTGAATTCACTATTTCAGACGAGAGTTGGGGATCATGGAGAATTGTGAAAGAAATACTGCGTGATTATTCTAAATCAGCAGATGTTACAATTGAAAAAAAATTACTTAAAAATAATCAGATATCAGAACTATCTAACGCACCGTCGATATCCGATCCAATATGTAGATATAAAACCAGTTACTTAAACGGCTGTGGTGGGTCAGGTAAGACAACTCTTGCGATCGAATTATTTCGAGGGAAATCAAACATGATTGTTCTAACACCAACACACAGAGTTGCAAGAAAGATGAAACAGCGAGGAATTAATGCTTGCACGTATCAGTTTCTTTCGATTGAAAGGCAACGAATGGACTCCTGATCGAATGAGCGAGAAATATATTCTTGAAATCATCATTTGCGATGAGATATGCACAGTGTCGTAAGATGAATTACAAAGGTTTCTTCATTGGTTATTGCTAGCGAATACAAAAGTGATAATGTGTATCGATCATGGTCAACCACCACCATTTGTCGGTTTATCCCCACATGATCGGTTGTAAAATTTTGTAGACTATTATGAAGAAATTAGTACTGTTCATAGATCACTTGATAAACAATTACGCAAGTTCAAGAAACATATCAGATTACAACCGGATAGAATCCAATGTGAAATAGCGCGTGAAATAATTTCAGAAACCCCTTTAAATGATTTTTGGGAAGCGCGAAGACCAAACGATTTGCTAGTGGCAAGTAGAAAGATAGTCATAGACACACTTCAGATGAAGTTATTTAACACGCATAAAGAAAAATTTGCAACACTTCCAGTGCCATTGTGTTATAGACCAAATGATACACGAAGACGAAATATAGAAGTTGATATTCTAGGCCTGACAGAGTCCAGGAAGCAGAGTTTAGTGTTAAATGATATTGTGTTGTTGATATCGATGTTGTCGAAGATGCGTTGCGTGCTGATAAATCTCCATGGAAGCTAGGATACGCAGCGACGATATATTCTTCGTAAGGGTTGACTATATCCGATACAATTGTTTGGATCATAGATAATCGCATCGAGTGGTAAAATTTAGTTTATCTTGCAGTGTCCAGAGTACGAAGAATAGATCAACTTCGAAGGGTTTATTTAGATTATAATGACACTACAATACGTGATATTGTCAGCGTTATAAACAACAGGAGAAAGGAAATAGAAAATTTGATATTGATGCCGAATTTATAATTACACTGAAACAACAATAGAATAATCACTGCGCGAGTTGTAGTTGTATAATGCGTTGGTGTTGGTCGGATAAAGACCCCTGCTAATTTACCGTAGACAGAAAAAATAGCAGCGTAGGTCATACCAGAGATAATGTGATGCTGACTTGTCTTGAGTGCATCAAACGAAGAGGTGCTAGTTAATACCACGCGGTGGTAACTGAGTATCCTCGGGTATCACTTGTAATCGTTCACGAGTAAATCCTCGCTGAGGAGCAGTTGAATCCAATCTATAGATTGCTGGTCTACCCGTGGATCGTGTTATGCTAGATATTTTATGTGCAGTGACACTCCAATTAGAATCAGTAGCTCTTTTTTTGCGACCTTCAAGCTCCCCTGGTTCATATAAATACCTAACAGTGACATTGCCGAGTATTGGCTGTTTTGAAAAATCATTTTAAGGTTTTACAGGTATATACTTTTTTTTAATCGCGTTGTTAGTTTTCATGTTGATTGTTCGAGTAATTGACTGGTAATCTCTTGACCCATTCACGAGATCTTTAATCCTGAATAAACACATTCGCGTATTGATATCCAAATAACCGCTCAGCAAGTGTCCGATTAAATCGTTCAACAATTGCCTGATCGCGATGTAGTGTAGTATGTCCTCGTTTGATGGTGACATTATGATGCCTCATTGTTGATAACACTGCACCCTGAAATACCTTGCCAGGATCAACTTGTAATAGATTTGGTCAATGCAGAGGACCCCTACGATAAATCCTTTCAAACGCAGAAGCCACTTCAGTTGATGATTTTGTTTTTAGAGGTTCTGCCTACTTGTATCTATTCGCAACATCAGCTACAGTTGTAGTTGTACTTGTAAACACCATCATGCGGCAGAAATAATATATCAGCTTGATGAACCTCATTAACGACGCTGACATCAAAATTCGAGAAGTTAATTTATTTAGGCGGTGGTAGATAAATTTGCCATATCGCCTGTTTGGATAACCAATCCCTTGCTGTAGTATTTTTCACCTTTGCGGCGCTAGCGAGTTTATTGATTGCTGATTTACCCCTCCAGTATCCTCGTGGGGAATAATAAATAGATTCCATGATGTTATTAAATACTAGAGCCCAACATCAATTTACTTTTCGACGCCGATTTTATCAACCATGAAGCCAACTTTTCTTTGAAGGATTTATCAGTGATAGAATTCAACGCATGAATTAAATTTACATCTGCGATATGTCTGTGCTGCAGATTGCTGCTTTTATAAGCAACATCATGAGCATGACACGCCTTATCAATAGCGTTTATTGGGTTTTTACCGGGTCGGGGTTGGTTTTGATCATCGAGTCGGATATCGAGTCTCGTCCCGGGTCCACAATAACTATACCCTGGAAGGTGTCTTTCTCCTGGATATTTTACCCATGGTGTTTCTGGTAATTTTACTAACTTGGCTGCAATATCACCTCCTCGTTTTGTTTTAAATTCTCGATTTTATCAAGGGAAACAAATCTAAATTTCTTTGTACCACATTGTACACACTTACCAGCAACTTACATTGTACACATTTACCTTAGTTGTAATCGTCGTCAAGTCATTTGTGCTAGTACACTTCTTACATTTCACACAATATAGATCCATAATTGATTATAATAACATGAATGTAATTGATTTTTCCTCGAGAAAAGCACGAGAACCAGCATCAGTCAGCGCTACCAAATTCTATTTGCATGATTATACTCCGACGATCTGGAAGTGGCAATTGTTACTTAATTTGATAACGAGATGGATGAAATGGGATAAGTTGTATTTAATAGCTCCTAGTGTAGACGATCAGCGATGTTACGAGGTGTTAAAGGATTTTAACGAGAAAGCAAAATCGGAAATCGATGAGGATATAATTGAGTTTATAACCGATATCGAGGAAGCACCGAGCATTGATTGTATTGATGGAAGTATTCGCAATTTAGTCGCATATGATGATGTCATGTTAGACAATCAAAAGAATCCTGTCAGGATCTTTTCCAGAGGTAGGCATAAAAATACCGATGTGATATATGTCACTCAACGATATACTCAAATACCAAAAGTGATCAGAGATAACTGCAATATTCTTGCTGTATTTAATGGAGTTGACACACATACGCTACGAGATATTCACCAGACTTGGTGCAGTGGAGATATGGATTTTAATCTCTTTAGAAAATTTTTTAGTCACGCTCAGTCAAAATCACATGGATATGTAACTATAAATTTGCACGACCCGAGATCAAGATATCGTATCGGATTTGATCAAATATTCGGTTGAAATCCTAAAGGATGTTCAATTCGTCTCCAAAACGCAATCAACGTCGGGTCTGTAGCGTGACAAACCAAAATCATTTCTCATTTTTCTGCTGAATTGGTTTCGGTTTGAAATCCTTTAGGATTTTGTTTGAAATAGTTTCGGTTTAAAATCTTTTAGGACTTTGTCTGAAATAGTTTCGGTTTGCTTGAAATAGTTTCGGTCTCCGTAGAGGCTTTAGTTTTGTTTGAAAACATGGTCTGTCCACCCTCTCTGCTGCTGTTGTTGATGTAGCGAGTAGATACAAAGAAGCTGAGTAATAATCTGAAGTCGCCTCCGCGTTCAAAAAGATTTATCGTCGAGGACCTCTGCGGTGGCCAAATCTACTTTAAGTTGATCCTGATAAGAAGTTTTAAGGTGAAGTATCATCGACGATGAAGCAGCATAGCACTGCAATTCGACGAGGACACACTGAAATCAATCTTGATCAAGCAGTTGTTGAACGATTTAATAGAACACTCGTTGATAAATTGTTTCATTATCAGTACGCGATAGAGTTCATCTATGATAGGCGATCTCGTGAATGGGTTAAACGATTACCAGAGGTGGTTGCATCTATCAACAACGAGGTAACTAGAATAATAAATATGAATCCTGCCAGCGCCATAACAACAAAGTATATAAATGAGAAATCCATAGGATTTTCAAAGAAAGATTTTCTAGTAACGTCACAGTGAGATGTTTATATGAACCTGGCGAGCTTTACGGTGGTACTAAAAGGTCGACTGATCCGATATGGAGTGTCACCACACTTAAAATATTTTTTACGGTATCATCTAAAAACAGGCCAGTGTTATATTAACTTGATCCAACAGCACCACAACTGAGTTTTACTCTGGGAAAAATTACAGGTATTTCCAGATGACACTCAATTACCACCACACGGTCTCAAATAACAATTCTTCGAAGTTGATTTATTCTTCGTACTCGTGACACAGCAACAATATTTAAATTTGACCACTCAATGAAATTATCAACGCTCCACATAATAGTATATGTGATTGTCAGCCGTTGAGAAGAGTGTATTGTCATCGCATATCCTAGAACCATTGAGATTTATTAGTGTGTAACGCTTCGTCAAATACATTAATATCAACATATACAATATCATTCAACACTAGCTGCTGTTGTTCAGATTTATCTGCAGTATCAACGAAGATGTTTTGTCGTCGTGTATCTTCTGGTCTGTAACATAATGGAACCAATTCCATCGGGATCTTCTCTCTGTGAATTTTAAATAATTTTGCCTGAAGATGATCTCTTATTTTTTTTCTGCTAGTGATAACTAAATCTGTTGACGTCCACATGTTCCAGAAATCGTCAATGAGAGTTTCAGGGATCACTATACGTGTTATTTCACATTGTATATGATCTGGTTGTAGTCTTATCGCGGATTTCAACGACGATAATTCTTCATCGAGTGAACGATGATCAGTATTTATCTCTTCGTAGTAGCTCACGAAGTTCTTCAGCCATTCATGTGGGGATTTTCCGACAATTGGTGGTGGTTGACCATGGTCTCCACACATAATGAGTGCGGTGTTTTTTGTTAACAACCACTCAAGAAATATTTTAAAACCTTCTAATGATACTGTACACACTTCGTCCCACATAACTACATCAGGGATATGTTTTGTTCACATGCGATCTGGAGTACACTTATCTCCGCTCCATCGAAAGAAACTATGATATGTACACGTATCAACTCCTCGGGATTTCATCTCGCTTGTAAAAACGATGAGTTGGAATCAATACTATCATCTTGGAATGCTTTCCAAATAAATCGATTACCCATATTGTCTTTCCGCAAACTCATGGACCACTCAAGTAAACAATTTTGTGTCGTGTTATTGGGTCATATATATCAGGATATGGTGATATTTTCATGTTGGTGTTTTCGTGATAATTATCTTTCTTGGAAACATCGGCAGATTCACGGTACTCATATAATTGCCTGTGTTTTACTCCCCATGCTCCCCATTCACCGTCATCAGTAAGATATTTCTTAACACGTTCATAGTATTTGCTATCGAAATAAAATGAGTCCGTTGCAACTATAACCGCCATGTCAGGAAATTGATTTACCATAAAAATTAAATTTATCGAGACATAGCCGAGCATAGACGACCTCAGATGAGTATATTGGGGTGATTCTCCATCAAAGTATTCAACGACGGTGTCAAGTTTTTCCTCGTTGGATAAATACACTATTGATTTTGTGATAAATGTTTCCTTGGCAATTGTATCCGAGATGATAAAATCTGCATCATTGTTTATCAATTTGGCGCATTTTTTTTATGGTTATCTACTCCCCCTTGAGTAAACTTTCCAATTATTATTCGTCCAAGTTTCTTACACTCCTGCGTTATGATCTCGTGTAAGAATTCAATTTCGTAATCATCAAATTGTTCTGGGGTTGGTAACCATACTATGGTTTCTTTCCGATATGAGATTATCGCAGTAGATACAATCAACAAGGTCAATATCTCCTTATCTAACATAAATCTCAAGAAGACTTTTACAATGAAATGTTTTCCTAACCAGCAGCAGAGAGGGTGAATCCTACAACATTTTTTTAGTATATTTTTGATTATACCCTCCAAAATAACACTAGACCCTTCTCGCGAAAAAATAAGTCTCTGACCCTTGTCTGAAAACATTCGCGTTTTCGTTGATGAATCATAAAATGTCGCAACGTCGTTGTCACTCACCCTCTCTGCTGCTGGAACTTTCAGTTCTGGGTTAACCGAATATTTTATCAAGTCCGATACGATATCGTGTCCTAGGGTCTGCTAAATTTATTGTCACAAATCCGTGTGGTTTTGACTGAGCGTGACTAAAGAAATTTCTAAATTGATTATGATTCATATCACCGCTGCACCAGGTCTGATGAATATTTCGTAGCGTATGAGTATCAACGCCGTTAAATACACACAACACATTGCAGTTATCTCTGATCACTTTTGGTATCTGAGTGTATCGTTGAGTGACATATATCACATCAGTGTTTTTATGCCTGCCTCGGGAAAATATTCTAGCAGGATTTTTTTGATTATCTAACATGATATCATCGTATACCACTAAATTGTTAATACTTCCATCAATAGCATCAATGCTCGGGGCTTCCTCTATATCAGTAATAAACTCAATAAAATCTTCATCGATTTGAAATTCTTTTGCTTTCTCGTTAAAATCCTTTAGCACTTCATAGCATCGCTGATCGTCTACACTCGGGGCTATTAAATACAATTTGTTCCATTTCATCCATCTCGTTATCAAATTAAGTAGCAGTTGTGTCTTTCCGCTTCCAGATGGTCCGATTATAATCATTCTAATTGAATTCGGCAACATTTCATGATGTTTAATAGGTTCCCGTCGTCGGGTAGCTGAATAATCAATTATATTCATGCCGTTATATATAAATTATGGATCTATATTGTGTGAAGTGTAAAAAACGTACTGGCACAGATGACTTGACGACGATTACAACTAAAAATAACCGATCAGCGCTTTCTGGTAAATGCGTACAATGTAGTACAAAGAAATTTAGATTTGTTTCTAAACCCAAGGAACTCATGGAACTTTTAAAAAAAAACGAGGAGGTGATATCGCAGCCAAGCTAACTAAACTCCCTGGAACCCCATGGGCAAAATACCCTGGAGAAAAGCACCTTCCAGGATATAGCTACTGTGGACCGGGAACAAGACTTGATATCAGACTCAATGATCAAAATCAGCCCCGACCCGGTGAGGAACCAATAAACGCTATTGATAAGGCCTGTCACCTTCATGATGTATCTTATAAAAGCAGTAATCTGCAGCACAGGCATCTAGCAGATGTGAAATTAATTCATGCGTTAAATGCTATTTCTGATAAATCTTTCAAAGAAAAATTGGCTTCCTTTTTGATAAAATCGGCTATGAAAAGTAAATTGATGTTAGGTGCTGGTAATTAATAACAACATGGAATCTATTTATTATTCCCCAAGAGGATACTGGAGGGGTAAATCAGCAATCCATAAACTCGCTAGCGCTGCAAAAGTGAAAAAAACCACTGCGGCTCATTGGTTATCCAAACAGGCACTATGGCAAATTTATCTACCACCGCCTAAACAAATCAATTTCTCGCATTTTGATGTGACCGGACCCAATGAAGTTCATCAGGCTGATCTATTATTTCTGCCACATGATCGTGGTTACAAATACGCATTAACCGTAGTTGATATTGCACGTCGATACAAAGAAGCAGAACCGTTAAAAACAAAATCAGCCACTGAAGTGGCTTCTGCATTTGAAAGGATTTATCGAAGGAGTCCTCTGCACTGGCCAAATCTATTACAAATTGATCCTGGCAAGGAATTTCAGGGTGCAGTGTTATCAATAATGAAAAATCATAAAGTCACTATCAGACGAGGACATACTGCGCTACATCGTGATCAGGCCATTGTAGAACGGTTTAATAAAACCCTTGCTGAGCGGTTATTTGGATATCAATACGCAAAAGAATTCATCCAAGAAAAAAGATCCCGTGAATGGGTTAAAAGGTTACCAGCTGTGATTACTGCACTGAATAACGAGATTACTAGAACCATCAACATGAAACCTATCAATGCGATTAAAAAGAAGTCAATACCTGAAATGGAAATTCAAAAAGATTTTAGCGTTTCCCAACCAATTCTTGGTAGTAATGTCATTGTGAGGTACTTATACGAACCAGGAGAGCTTGAGGGTGGCACAAAAAGGGCTACTGATCCTATTTGGAGTGTTACTGCACACAAGATATCTAGTATAACACGATCTACGGGTAGACTTCCAATCTATAAACTGGATTCAACTGCCCCTCAACGGGGTTTTACTAGACAACAATTACAAGTGATACCTGAGGATACTCAATTACCACCGCATGGGCTTAACTAGCACCCTTGCGTCTATTGCACTCAAGACAAGTCAACATCACATTATTTCTGACATGACCGAGATTGTTATTTTTTCTGTCCACGGTGAATTGGCGAGGATCCTTATCCGAATACTGCCAACGCATTATACAATTGCAACTTGCGCAGTGATTATTTTGTTGTTGCTTCAAAGTGATTATTAATTCAGCATCAATATCAAATTCTCGTTGTTTTTTTTGTCTTGTTGTTTGTAACCGGAGAGTTTTTTTATCAATAATATCATTATCATCGCCAATGATTTCATCATCGCCACCAATGATTTCATCATCGCCTGACTCTGTCAGGACAATTCTTCGAAGTTGATTTATTTTTCGTACTCTAGACACTGCGAGATAGACTAAATTCGACCATTCTATGCGATTATCTACCATCCAAACAATTGTATCCGATATAGTCAATCCCTGTGAAGAGTGTATTGTTGTTGCATAACCTAGCGTCCATGGGCATTTATTAGCACGCAATGCATCTTCAACGACATTGATATCAACCAGCACAATATCATTTAATACGAGAATCTTCTTTTCACGCCCTGACTCTGTCAGGCCTGGAATATCAACTTCGATGTTCTGTTTTCGTGTATCCGATGGCCTATAACAGAGGGGCACTGGAAGCGTTGCAAATTTTTGTTTATGCAATTCAAATAACTTCATCTGAAGTGTGTCCCTGACTATTTTTCTACTTGCAATGATTAAATCATTTGGTCTCCACGCTTCCCAAAACTCATTCATGGGAGTTTCCGAAATTATTTCACGGGCTATTTCACACTGGATTTTATCCGGTTGTAATCTAATTAGTTTCTTAAATTCTTTTAATTCATTATCAAGTGATCTATGATCGGTATCAATTTCTTCATAATAGTCTACAAAACCCTTTAGCCATTCATGGGGAGATGCACCGACAAATGGTGGTGGTTGCCCGTGATCACCGCACATGACGACTTTTGTATTCTTCAATAACAACCACTCAAGAAATATTTTTAAGACATCTTCGGACACTGTGTCTATTTCATCCCAAATGATAATTTCAGGAATAAATTTCTCTCCCATGCGCTCAGGAGTCCATTTATCTCCCTTCCATCTAAAGAAACTATGATAAGTGCAGGCATTTACCCCTCTCTGTATCATTTCTCTTGCAAGTCTGTGAGTCGGTGTTAGTACAATCATGTTTGGATTGGAAACACGAAATAACTCAATTGCCCGGGTTGTTTTTCCTGACCCGCCACAACCGTTTAAATAAACTGTTTTATACAGGCATATTGGATCAGAAATCGGTGGTGCACTAGAAAATTCTGAACACTGATTGCTTTCTAAGTAATTATTTTCAATGGTAACATCTGCTGATGGAATATAATCATGAAGCATTTCCTTCTTAATTCTCCATGACCCCCAATTCTCGTTGCCAGTAGCCTTAAAATCAGCCATTTTGCTATTTATGTAAAATGAGTCAGTAGCAACTCTAACTGCGGTGGTAGGAAATCTATTGATCATTGAAAATAAATTAATAGAAGCATAACCAAGCATAGAAGCTCTCAAATGTGTGTACTGCGGATTGTATCCATCAGTGTAAGTAACAATTGTACCCAATTTGGTTCCATCGGACATAAATGCGTCCTTACGATTGACATATAGGCCCCTATTCGTTAAATCCGTGATTACAAAATCGTATTCAGCATTGTCTATAATCAATCGTGAAGAATATCTCGTATTATCATCTTTGCCACCTTGGGTAAATTTACCGATTATTCTTCGTCCAAGGTCTTTTGCTTCATTGTTTCTGATTTCAAATAACTGTTGGGACCAATCCATGATTTGTTGTTCACTGAAATTTGGAAACAGTTTTCGCTCTTCGCTAATTATTTTTTCTAGATCAGGTTGTGGTAACCAGACTGATTTCTGTGCTCGATAGGATATAATTGCTTCACTGACAATTAATGATTTTAACATCTTACAATCAAGCATATACCGTAATAACACTATTGGCATCCAGTGTTTTTCAGACATGTGTTTACCAATCCAAAGATAACTACACGGATGAAGTCCTTCAGCCATTTCAAATGATACTACACAAGCGAATCCGGTTAAATCGAAATGTGGCAGTGGTCCATTAATAGCAACACGGGTCATTTCGTGTGTAGGGTGTCCAAATCGTTTGAAATATTTCTCGCATTCTCCATACCCAAGAAAACTTCCTGGATAACACGCAATCATATCAACTGAAATAACGGTATCAGCGGTGTATTTTGTGTTCCATAATCCTCCATGGCCGTATTCAAGACAAGACAATTTGACCTCTGATAAGAACTCACTTCGTGTTGGTTTCCACGCGTTTTTCTTCCTAGCAAAATGTGCTACAACTGATGGAAGTGTAAAACAGTTTGCTAATAATTGATCGTTGTCTTCCTCCAGAGAACTCTGGGGAGAAAACTCACTAGCTAGTTGTTTCATTTGATTATGCAGCTCTTCAGTACGGTACAATTCTCCGTTGGGCCTTACAAACTGATCAAATCTACATTCTTCGTCTGAAGTACTATGAAATAGCCACACTGACACAGAATCGTTTTTACTCAAATGGTAAATAGCATCAAATAATTTCTGCTCTGAAAAAAACTCTTCGGTTCCAAACAGATATTTTACGGTTCTATCCCGTGGGAATATTGTTACTGCAGATGACCACGCGTGTTCGTTATGATCAATAATCTGTATTGGGGTTCCATTTTTATTATATTTCGATTCGTATAATACTTCTCCGGTGATTGTCCTTACCGATATTGGAAATCTCAATGATGTTTCTAATTTGGCTATATCTTGAATTGTTCCCCATGCTGTTTCACTGTCAGTTCCCATTCGGTTATTTTTTTTCGTCTTAGATCAGTTAGTTTATTTCCCCGGGACGCATTTGTGAAGTGTTCCATTATTCGTGCTGCTACACAATTGAGCCCTGTCGAATATTTCATGGGTGCTAGTTTTGAAATATCAGGTTTTTCATTGAGCGGATATATCCCGTAAACAACTGCTGTGACAGGATAAGATCTTTCGTATTAGGGTTTATCAATTCCAGTCAAAATTCCTGGTTTTGAATCCTGAGTCACAGTGACAGTTTTTTTGTCTTTAAGAATAGGCTCGTATTTGTCCCTAATGATCCATTTTCCATTATCACGGATAAGGAATTTTATTCGAAAAAAATTTCTTTCTTCCCCAAGACGTGAGATTATCACTGCTGCTTTTTCATCATTCATGGTAGCGTCAACAACACCATCAATTCGAAATGTTGACCAACAATAAGCTGCCCCATCACGCTTGAATTCATTAAAACAGTCTCTGATTTTACTAATCAAGGTTCTATCAAGAATTTTATTCTTTGGTGTATCAGAAACTCTATCAAGATTGAATTGAACACTTTTCCAGGGCTTAATTTTCGATAATCTCTCGAACTCCTCCATACTATAATTAAAACAAGTATTTAAATGAAAGATTTAAGTATAATGAATCATTGCAAATGGCTTATGATTGGATCAGTGACACCGTGTAACAAATCATGCAGAAATGAATTCTGTTGGTATCATATGCAAAGCTTTCGTCGTGGAAGCCTTGGTCCGTTACCCTGTATTCGATGTGGGGTTGGGGTTAGGGGAAGGTCGCAATTATGTCTTAGGTGTGGCGGCAAACGATACAGGGAACTAAAACGCTATTATGACGAACGAATAAAAAATGGACAATCAATCAGAAATTATGAACCTGACACTGACAAAGTCAGCGACAAAATCATAAAATCCCCTCAAGACTACATTGAAAGATTCTCCAGTGATGTTATTAATGAATTAGACAAACAATAGTTAGTATACAAATGAACCAAGGGAGTTATCTCCCTCAGCGGCTGGGTATTGTTTTATAAGAAAAGAAATATTTTCTTTTTTTTTTAGTGTTTAAGTCAAATATTCTGTCTCATTTAAATACCGTGAAACACCATTAATAAGTAATTTAAGAAAATAAAATAACACCCTGTGGATTGCTGTATTAAGTTACCTTTATATACTTTCTCCCTTAGATTGTGTTAACTTGTTTTATGGGTTATTGCGATTCAGCGGCTGGGCATTGTTTTGTAAGAAAAGAAATGTTTTCAAACAATTATATTCTTTTTTCTAGTGTTTAAGTCAAATATGCTGTCTCATTTAAATACTGTGAAACACCATTAATAAGTAATTCAAGAAAATAAAATAGCACACCTTGCGGATTGCTGTATTAAGTCCCCTTATATACTATATGAATATTTACAACATATATATGTTAAAAAACGTTATTCTTTATGGACGTGAACAGTGGTCTAACGGTATCGTGTTTGGCTTGTAAACCCAGACAATTATTCTTCACATGTTCGCGCCCCATAGCAGACATATTGTCTGATGGTGAAACGGTGGATGTTTTTTTTTTCTATTTAATTGAGGGGAGGAAGGGCAACCCCTCTGTGTGCATTCACATAACATGTAAACCCATGCTATCAAATTTATGGTAGCGGTGGGTTGTCGGTTTTTGACAACTTACGCAACCATGAATTTGATTTCATGGGTTGCATGTTGAATGTAAACACATAAATGCCCTAAAATAAATAACATCCATGGATGTAATTAGCTCTCCATCACATTTGGGTAGCCCCGTATGGTGTTCAAAATGAATTACCGGCCAAAAAAAGGTTCGTGGATGCACATTGGGTAACCCCAGAATGAATTATCGGCTAAAAGAAACGGTCATAGGGTCATATCTCAAAGAGCAAAAACATTCTGATATAAAACAGAAACAGAAAAATGCTCTAACAAAGGACCCTATGAAAGACACAAAGGCCTAATAAGGGACCCAATGAATGCAAATAGAACCACAGCGGCCTATATCAAGGGGGTCAAATGACTGATAACCGCTCATCATGGTTGATATTTATTTTTGTCTGCATTTATATTTATATATACAGACTGAATTTTTAAAAAATATATTTATATATACAGAATTAATTTTAAAAAATATATTTATATATACAGAATTAATTTTGAACAAGATATTTATATATACAGACTGAATTTTTAAAAAAGATATTTATATATACAGAATTAATTTTAAAAAATATATTTATATATACAGACTGAATTTTATAAAGATATTTATATATACAGACTGAATTTTGAAAAAGATATTTATATATACAGACTGAATTTTATAAAGATATTTATATATACAGACTGAATTTTAAAAATATTAACGGCTCATTTATTTTTGAAAAATGAATTAGAAATATGTATTATCATATATGAATTCTGAAATTATGAATAGCATCATAGTTGAAATTGCAAAATTGAAAAATCAGAATATTAAATTGTCAGATGGGTTAAATCCTGATCAAATCAAGTCGGATTTTCAGGATATAGAATACGGAGTTAGCATTAACAAGTATATGTTACCAAAGAAATATGCACTCATCAAAAAAATTCAAAATTCTATTCGAGACTCTCTTGCATTTTCCAGTGAAGTAGATGTGTTTGTTCCGTTATATACTATCGTGGAAGGAATACGAAAAGAATTGGGTAACGAATATGAATTGAAAAAGGAAGTTAATTCTAAAATTAGAAACTTACGAGCGTTAATTCAAGAAAATGAACTATTTTGATTGACCGGCCCTCAAAAGATTTTGTCAGACAGTAAAATCTCCTTGAGATTTTCATTTTTTTTTGTCATTTTTTGATTGAATCAGTGAAAATATTTCACACTGCGAAAATAAAATAGAATCCTAACTTTTAAGAACTTTTCTCTATGGAAAATCGACTACTTGACCCTACGAGGTTTTTTGATGAAAATCGATGAAAAATGACCAAAACAGGCAAAAATTGATGAAAAATGGCTAAAAATCATCAAAAATGAGTTTTAACAGCTTTTCCTTATGGAAAATCCCATGTAAAATCGACTACTTGACTGTAAAATCTCTTTGAGATTTTCAACTGAAAACCACCAAAATGGCACCAAAACAGGCAAAATCAATGAATAAAAAATAAAAATATTTCACAGCAATAAAAAATTGGACCGTTAAGGATGGAATCATCGATGGGAAAAATTGTTTTACAATTGAAAAATGGTTTCTGATTTCAAATAATGGTCAATGAAGCATTAACAACCCGATTGGCTCGTGAACGACTGGATGCAATTAAGAAATTTATACCAATTCGCGACTCTGTACGGAATAAACTACAACAACGACAGAGTCTTCAGACTGATTTTGCTGCGGGATCTGAAGAGTTGTTTAAACCAGTAACCACAGCAACGAAAGGGGTAGAGCGTGCTTTACTGGGAAATGGTCCTGAGACGGGAAAATCTGTTATTGGTGAGCTAGAAAAACTAGCAGCGAAAACTGAACAAACTGAAAAAACTGATCCGAAAAAAACGACTGTTTCTCTGTTGAATAAATCTACTGATCATGCTAAAATATTAATAAAAAAACCTATTTTATTGAAATCAAAGGATTATCAAGCCTTTGGTAATTTTGCTGCTCAAAGCTATAATTCGAAAAAAGATTTTTTAAAGGACGAGTATAAAAATGATAGAATATCAAGTAATGATTGGTTCGATTATTTGTATAAACTAAATAAAGGAATTGGTCGTTTGAATAAGGATGAGATAGGATACAAGGAATTTAAAAAGGGAATTAGTAATTATAAAAGAGAACAAATAGAAGAACGACAACGAGAAATAGAAGAACGGCAAGAACTAAAACGTCAAACACCAACACGTAGACAAACAAGAAGACAAAAAAAAACAACAACTACCACCTGATGATGATGATGATTTAGAAGAACGACGTCAAACACCAACACGGAGACAAAAAAAACAAGAAGACCCTAATGATGATTATTTACAAGAAACGGGTTTAGAAAAACTAGATGAAGCAGCTGGTTATAGCGGAAGTGGACTGCAAAATCCAAGAATTGAAAACACTTGTCCTGATAGTGTTATCAATGATATATCACGATTAGATGTTCTTGTAGGAGGATTCCGAGCTGGAAATAACTCTCCAGAAATAATTAATGAAGCAGCTGATATCTGTAGACGGTTATTTGCCGGCGGTATCATGGATATCAAAACATATCGAGATTTCATTGACGAGTTAGCAAATGGGTATCATAGTGATTAAATAACAATTGAAAACACTATTGTTTTTATAATAATGATCATCCATTACAATCATGATAAACCAACCCTCGTCTATGTAGTTAATTCACGGTTTCCAGTTTATAGAGCATACTATGGAGATGGCCTCGGCAAAACCATTTTAGGATTCTTTTCAAGAATGGCCCCAAAAGTGATGCCGTTAGCTAAACAATTATCAATGAAAGCCATTGATGTTATTCGTGATAAGGGTATTAGTACTGTTGGAGATCTTGCCGGGAAAGCGTTTTCAACTGCGAAGGATAAAATAACATCATTAGTGAGACGAAAAAAGAAACCGTTACCGTCTACAGAAGAAATGCCTGCAAGTGTTAGTAAAATTATAAATAACGCAGTAGATGAAAAATTAGCGTCGATGGTAAATCAAGGAGACCAAAGCAATATTGCAAATATGATAGCGGGAAGTGGCTTTAGAAAATGGAAAATCGTTTACGATTTTACTATTTAGACTCTGATAAATAGAATAAAATGTTCAAAAGGTCACCTGATCCGGCATTTGATATGGATGCCCCAGTTGGCAAGAATGATTCTGTACGCGATTTTCAATTTTATTCTTATCACGCAGTACAACCAGATCTCCGATCGCGAATTGAACTTCAAGTTCATGATACCAGTAAATATTTTCTACCGTGTGAGGCATTTATTGAAGTAGAAGGAGAACTTGTAACAAATGTTGCAGCTGATACCCCATATGACATTAACTCAAATGTCCGAGTTGGTTTTGTTAATAACGGCATCATGGCGTTATTTGAAAGCGCTAGATATCTCATTGATGGAAAAGAAATTGAATCCATTGACCGTGAAGTTGATATGGCCACAACAATCATAGGGTTAGCGAGATATTCTGATGATTATTCAAGATCAGCGGGTCCATCTATGATGTTTGCAAAGGATACCTCTGATAACGCTGATCACCTTCAATTCATTAAAGTGTTAACAGCACAGGGTACTGCAGAAGGCAATCAACAAGAAGCAGCTAATCCAGAACGTCGAAACGAGTACACCCGGTTTGAGTTTACCCTGATCGGAAAATAGCGCAACGGTGTTCTCGATTGCGTTTTGTTGTTTAACTAAAATATCATCCAGAGAAATATTACTGGTTTTCAATTTACCCTGATCGGAAAATAGCGCAACGGTGTTCTCGATTGCGTTTTGTTGTTTAACTAAAATATCATCCAGAGAAATATTACTAGATTTCAATTTACCCGTCGTTCTCAACGATGAGTTAAACAATTCTGTGGTTGTACTAACAACACTTGAATCTAGAATTGAAGAACACATAAAACAGTTTACCGCATTTCGTAGAAATATCATTGATAAATTTATTGGAACTACATTCGATAAAATTGAACTAAAACTCCCTGATATTAAAAAATCCATCGATGAGACGAAAACTTTCATCGAAGCCGTCAAAGGTGATTTTTCGAGGATGATAACAATCATTGAAAAAACAAAAATTCCTCATGAGAAAACCAACAACGTGGTATACACAATCCAACACGGATCATTGGAGTGGTCATCTACAAACAACAAATTAGATATCACTGCAACCGTTAAAGGTATTTATCGATTAACACTAGTAGCACCATTAACTAAATTTAATATATCATCGTCGAGTTCATCCGGGGTCAATAATACGATTTCAACGATCATCGACAAGGATACAACTGAAAAGTTCACTATAACATATACTTATAAAAGTTTGACTAAGGCTTCAGTAACCTGGTATGTGGAATTCGTAGCGGATTTAAGTAAATCGTAATTGAAAACGATAGCGTATTTAAAATAAAAATGATTTCATCATCGCAATATCGCTATGATCAGGTCAGAGAATATCAAACTAGACTCAAAACCCTGTCTGAGGAGTATGCAATGAAAATTAAAAAATATCGCAGGAGAATTACCGCAATTGATGTTACTGTGTACGCTGTGAGTGGTGTAATCACCGGAGCCGGTATTATACTGTCTTCAGTGACAATGATGGCCCGGATAGCTGTTCCAATTTGCATTTCTGCGGCAACAACAATCGCTGGAATAATTTCAATAAACACAAAAAAATATCCTCATGCAGCCAACGGAAAGTACAAGACTACATAATTCAATTTCATGTTGTGTCCACTGCATACTCGCAATTATCCTCATTGATATCGTCATCGCTCGATGATACAATTATATCAGAGAGTGAGTTTTCAGCGATGGTAGATATATATGATTCTGCGAGTCAAAATTAGAAGTACAAAAACATGAGTATAATAACAATGACAACACAGATGGAATTACTTCATCAAATAGTGGAGAACACAAACCCAGTACAAACAAGCATGATCTCAATAACCTCAACGAATCCAGAATTCAGTGTGAATTTCCCCTCTCCGGTCCCAGTGAAGGAGATAGCGCTAGCAAAATTACGAGTATACCACAGTTGGCCAAATATTAGGTCAAAATCATTTGGTGGTCAACAACCGAATAATTCCTTGGTATTTGCAAATAAGAATAAACCCGACGGAACCCCAGACTGGAATGTTGTTTCCATACCAACCGGATCATACCAAATCGAACAAATCAATAATGAATTCGCGCGTAGAATAAAATCGATTGCTGGAGTAGAATCAAAAATCGCTATAACAGTTCATGAACCAACACTATCATCTGCCATTGAAATAAGCACAGAGGGTTATGTCGTAGATATCTATCAAAGTTCTATTAGAACCGTACTAGGATGGCCTGAAATCCCACCAGGGGGGGAAACCGTTGTATCACCCGAACCTCAAAAAACCGATTATATCACCGACAGAATAAAACCTGATAATCCAATAAAAAGCTATAAAGAGTTCAGTGTACCAATAGAGTTTTTTGGGTTAGGATACGAACATAGGGCGGAGGGTGGACCATTGCAGGGATATTATTTTGTTAACGAACC
The DNA here is from genome assembly GCA_029339505.1 of Unio delphinus. Lineage (NCBI taxonomy): Eukaryota > Metazoa > Mollusca > Bivalvia > Unionida > Unionidae > Unio > Unio delphinus. The sequence continues at coordinate 8,383,658 of JAQISU010000033.1, read as the reverse complement.
TAAAATCATTGAAAATTTCACAGCGATGTATAATGATTTTTTACTGTTGTTAATATCTCTTAAATCCGGCTCTCTCACCCGAGATGAATTTATCAGCGTCGTAGAAACATGTAACAAAATTATCGACGATATGGAAACATTTAATTTACGAATTATTCGATTTATACTCGATCATGAAAACCACACATCGAGAATAAGATTTGCAACAGACTATAAGATCCGCATTGAAGATATTCCATTATTTAAACTACCAGGATATAACGTACCAAAAATAAAAAAAATTCTTAACTACGTCATCGATGTTGAATTTAAAATAATTTATGATGCATGGAAGAAAACAGCACCACAACCAACTATCCTCAAACATAATAATGACCCAGACGGTGGCGGTAGGCATATTGCTCCGTTCAACGTGAATATTTCATCGGTGATTGCGCTCAATTTAGTGTGTGATGTGATCGAAGGAAGCTATCAAATAAATCTAGAACGATCAAATCAAGCTCAGCAGGGGTATATTTTGTATTCATTTGCACCAATAGCTACTCCAGGGTTTTTAATAATTGAATCCCCGGTGAATCCAGTCTATATGCGATGTCATAATAATTCATTAACCAGAATTAATTTCAAACTCACTGACCAGTCTAATAATCTGATTGATTTACAAGAGGAGGTTTTACAAATTAGTCTATTTGTGAAATCCTGAAAGGATTTTCGTCCTAAGGACTTTCATCTTGAAAGGATTTTCGTCGTAGTAAGGACTTGATAAAATATTCGGTTAAAATCACCGTAAACCTTAGCAGCAGAGAGGGTGAGTGACAACGACGTTGCGACATTTTATGATTCATCAACGAAAACGCGAATGTTTTCAGACAAGGGTCAGAGACTTATTTTTTCGCGAGAAGGGTCTAGTGTTATTTTGGAGGGTATAATCAAAAATATACTAAAAAAATGTTGTAGGATTCACCCTCTATGCTGCTTAACCACACATAAAGTATCGGCTGAAGAATATCCGCGAGCTTAAACGATGTCAGATCAAAATCAGGTAATGGTCCATTAATCGCTCTCTTTGCCATTTCGTGTGTGGGGTGACGAAATCGTTCAAAATATTCACTCACTACATTCTCACATCCCTAGAAAACTTCCTGGCTAACACGCTGACATGTCCACGGACATCATATCTTCGAGGTTATATTTTCTATTCCATAATACATCATGACCATATTCTACTCAGCTAGCTTTAACATCATCGTTAAATGTAAATCTAGTCGGTTTCCACGAATTTTTTGTTTTTAATATTTTCCTCGTATAAAACCTCTCTGGTATATGTTTGGAATGTAATCGGATATCTTAACTTTCTTTCCAACGTTGCAACATCATTTATCGATGCTCCTGTCTCCTTAACAGAAATACTCCCTGATACTGTATTTGATTTTCTTAATTAGGTTAACCCATTTCCTCGTTTAGTATTCATGAAATGTTCTATGACTAATTCAGCCACACAGTTTAACCCGATGAAGTATTCATCTCAGTTTTTTTTTTTTGGTTTTTGGGAATTTTTAGATTTTTTGTATATCAGTTGTATTTATCTTGTGTAATCCTTAAACAACCACCGATTCAGGATATGTTCGAGAATAAAATTTATCATCAATTTCAGTTAACGTCGACGGCTTGGAATCTTTTGACAAAATCACATATTCCTTATCTGAATTATATTCTTTTTACTATAAATATATCATTCCCAAGTTATTTTATATTTTCCCTTTTCATCTTTTTTTATCTTTTTCATCCTTTTTATCTTTTTTAAAACTTTTTTTTATGAAACTTGATTTATCTGGCCTTGAGGTAATATTCATCGTTCCCAAAATTCATCCTCGATAAAATTCCCTTGGCACGTGAATCGGTCATCGTGTAATCAAAACCAGGAACTGGAAACGTCGAAAATACTTGTACCGCGCCTTCTTTATGAAATTCTCACTTAGCTTGCCGAATACTGTTTTTAATACCTGATAACAGTGAAGGAAATTTTATTTTGTCGTCTAGGTAAAATCTTACTCTCATTTGAGTATTTATTTCAGTTTCAATATTAAATTTTTTGATGTTGTATATTAAGATAAAGGATATTTAAATTTCAGAAAAACATTTATTTATATATTTATATATGCTTACCTGTAATTGGTTGCCTATTGGTTCAGCTACCCGATGTGGTAAACTCTGCAGAAAGGAATTTTGTGGGGATCATATGAGAAATCTTTGTCGAGGAAGCTTTGGTCCGCAGCCGTGTATCAATTGCTGTATCGGGGTATGAGGAAAAACGAGTTTATGTGGACTAAAAAATTATGTGACGCTGACATGGTACTATGATCGTCATCCAGAAAAAAACCCGGATGATTTCCAATGAAATTTCCCATTGATTATCTTAACAGAGAAAACCCAGATGGGAATAATAATTGCAATTTAGATAAATAAAAATTCCTATAAAATATAATGAGTAACGAAAACGTCGTTGATCCGATTTACGTTAACTACGAAGCATCATGAGATGGAATCGTTCGACATCGCAAACGAAAGATCCCACTTGGTCAAGTTAATAATATGGGATTTATAGTGATTAATGTCGTAAACGGTAAACTCCAAAAACAATACTATCTTTATAGATTCATCGCCGAGTGTTTCATAGGAGAGATCGGTAGCGGTCTAGTAGTGGATCATTTAAAAAGAAATAAACACGATAACCGCGTAGGAAATTTTAAGAATTGTAACCTCACGCGAAAATTCTCTTAACTCTGCTCCAAGGATTAAATCTCAACCACGAAGACCTGTGACAGCGTTTATGGACAATATAATTATCGAATTTCCATCAACGAATTTCGCCGCTAAATTCTTCGATGTTAAACGTTCATCCATAAATCTAGCTGCGTCCGGTACAATTTTAACGGTATACTCAAAAAGATTCGATAAGAGAGTGTCGTTCACCTTTGCGTAGTTTTTTCTATTATCATATATTGCAATTTAGATAAATATTTTTTTCTTCATATATATATATATATATATATATATATATATATATATATATATATATATATATATATATAATCCTTGGGGGGTCCATAGAAAGTTTTGCAATGAAAGATTGTTAGCGATTTCCATCTCTGATTTTTTCCAGATGCTATAGATATGATTATAACCAATATGAAACATCGCAGCAATTTTCCTGATGGTGGTTTTATCTCTCATCGTAATTATTTTTTATGTCGTCGTCGGATAACTAATTTGTTGTCATCGTGTTATCGTTGTTAACGTTATCGTTATCGCAGATAAAAATGTATCCCAAAAAAAAATATGAAATTCAAAGATAAAAATCAAAAAGTTTTTTATCATTATTGAGTATCTATTAAGGCTTCTTCGACGATTACTGATTATAATACTCGTTCCTCTGTAGGATCCCCTAACATTTTTTGAAATCATCTAAGGATATACCCGAATTAGCATATTGTACTATCTGATCACAATTACAACTAATCATCGTTATAATATTTCGCTGTAGTTGTTGCATTTGATGATCCGTTAACAGAAATTTCTCATTGCCGTGGTTATCTATGACGAGTTCAAAGTTACCCGTTATCGTCTCTTTAAAGAATCTTCTAATAGCGTCTTCAAGTTTATCTTTGCCGTAAACGAATACTCGTGCATGTTGATACACTATTATAAAAATCAATGCTTTTCTAATTACGATTTCACATTAAGGGTAATTTGTAGTTGTTCCCCTGAAAAATCAATTAGGTTAAAATCCTGATCAACTAATCTGAAACACATTCTAGATATTTAATGATTAGCTGTTTCCAAATATGTTGGATTGATCGGTGTTTGTATGATTAATCTTCGTGGGGAAACATTAAGGGAAAACGTATATATAGGATATATCATTGATCCGCCCTTGTCAACGATGATGTATCAGCGCTATAACTACCTGACACGACATCACAAATAAGATGTATCGCGATGATTGATGTTATGTCGACGTTGCGCGAAGAGATGTGTCTACCTGTTTCATCGGGAGCGTTATTGTATTTGAAAACATCATCTTGTATTTTCTTATGTAATATTTTATTTTGTTGAGATATTGTGTTACGTGGTTACTAACTTCAGTTAATTTTCTCCACGCGGCTAGAATCTGTGGGAAGTATTCATTGAAGAGATCATCGTATATTTTTTTCAACTCTGGGATATAATATCCAGGAAATTTATAATCGCGTATTGTTTCCTTAGTTAACGAATAATCAGTTAAAAAATCTTGTACATTATTAATACCCACCTCCCCTCGATAATAAATGTATCTATAATATCGACAAAAAGTTCATTGAGGACCCCCATATCATTTAAAAGACGAAATAATATTTAATTTTGCTTGATGATTTTATCACATGGAGCTGTTATATCGAGGAGATACTTCTGAAAATATTTTGGTGTTTGCTCCAATTGTTTTTTAAATTCATTTGTGATCTTACCAAAATGAACACGGAGAGTTTCCATATCCCAGATAAATTGAAGAGTATTTTGCGTTATAGGATCAGTATCCCAATTATAAATATCTTTGTATTTATAAAAATTCCATAGAAATCTTTTTGGTGTCTGTTGAACTTATATACTCGGAGGAAATAGACCAATTTGTCTGATATCTATCTATTACTCTTACAGTTACGCTGTAACTCTTTGTCGATATCTTCTATGTCATAAGCTCCTTTTGGAAGATATATTGTTTGCCAATCTGGTGTACCGTTTTGTTTACTTTTATACGCGATTACAAAATTGTTTTTGGGTGGTTTTCGTGCGAATGTGTCTGATCGGATATTGGGCCAACTATAATAGCATCGAAGCTGAGTTAATGCGATCACTTTTGCGGGGATCGGAGTTGAAAATTCAATGCTACATTCTGGTTGTATCGATGTCTTTGATATCAATTGGATTTTCGCCGGGGTGGTATTTTCCGCTGTTCGTTGAAATAGTTCTTGAGACATTGACGTTGTCATTGTGGTTATATTCATGTTCTTCTTCTAATTTTGACATCACGGAATCAAAAACGTGGACCATTTTCGAGAACTCATCATCGGATATTGTGTCATCGAGCGACGACGATATCATCGAGGATAACTGCGAATACGCGTTTGATACTATATCAAATTTAATTGTGTAATCTTGAAGTTTACACTGACTACACAATGATATTTTTTTTTGTTATTATTGTTATTACTCCAGCGATTGTTGTCGCCGCTGATATACAAATTGGAACAGCTATTGTGGCAATCATTGTCACCGAAGAGAGTATTATACCAGCTCCGGTAATTACACCTGATACCGAGTACACGGTAACATCAACGACGGTAACCCTTCGTCGATATTTTTTTTTATTTTTGTTTGGTACTCCTCGGTGGAGGTATTGAGCTTAGTTTGAAATTCTCTGGTCTGATCATTACAATACTGCTGCTACGTTGCCATTTTATGTATAATAAATAGATTTCAAATTTCTAGCAATTTCAATTAAGTTGTTTACTTAAATCTGCTACAAGTTCTACGTACCACCATATTGTTGTACTAGCCAAGTTATCATTGGTTGTTATTATCATGAATTGTTTAGTTGAATCCTTGTCGATGATCGTTGATATTGTATTATAGTACCCGGTTGTAATTGGTTCATAAATAAGAGAAATACGTCTCGCTGTAATATGAAATTGAGACTCAGAAACTATTGTTAATCGATAAATACCCTTGACGGTCGCAGTAATATCTAACGTGTTATTATTATGCTTTATCCAACCAATTGATCCATATTGGATCGTGTACATGCTATTTATAATATTTGTGTTTTCGTATGAAATTTTCATTTTTTCATCTATGGATATCATCCTCGGTAAATCATCTTTGATGGTCTCGGTAGTCTTTTTGATCTCTTCGATGGATGTTTTTATATCTGCGAGCTTCGGTGTTGTCTCCAGTTGACCCCCAAAGAAATTAATGATGGGCGTTTGAATAACTGCAATAGATTTTTGTAACCCAGCAAATTGATTTATGTGTTTTTTATATCAATCATATAATTTTTTAAAATCTTCGATGGATTTCTCTATCTCTCTGTGCGATGGTGTAATAGGAAGCCTTGGGGCTCCCCCAAAGAAATCAATAATATGAATTAGAGTATCTAGAATATATCTTTCAAAATTCTTGGAATCAATTAAATATTTGCTGTATTCCTTACGTAGTGTTTTTAAATCATCAACGGAAGTTTTTATATCTGCGAGCTTCGGTGTGGTCACCGATTGATCTCCAAAGAAATTGATAATAGGAGTTTGAAAATCTGTAAGGGAGTTTTGTAAACCCGTAAATTGATTTATGTGTTCATTATATTCCTCACGTAGTTTTTCTGAATCATCAATGGAGGTTCTTATATCTGCGAGTTTCGGCGTAGTCACCGGTGGAACCCCCCAAAAAACCTGTAACAGATTTTTTTTAAATCCGCAAATTGACTTACTTGGGAGTTAAACTTATCATCGATTGTTTTTAATGATTTTGTCATCGATGAATAATTATCACTGATCGCTGTTACTTTATCCGTGAAAGTTGAAAAGAGTTCACCAGGTTTAAGTTTACCTTGGTCGGAAGACACCGCGATAGCATTTTCCACTGCGTCGTGTCGTCTAACTAAAATATCATCCAAGGAAATATTACTAGTTTTTAATTTACCTTGACGATCTTGAAATACAACAATTTCATTTTGTTCTACTCCGACGATATTTAATATATCTGACATTACCTTCGATATAAGTTTTTTTACCTCCTTGAGTTAAATTCCCTTAGTTGCTGTTGCGCGTAAAAGCGGTCTCCCCCAAATATCTACCATTGTTATAATAATATAATATCCTGAGAAGAAGGTAGGTATCAGTTGCTATTTGTTGCAGCATCATCCTGCCACAAAAGAATACCAGTGAAAGAGGAATACATCTCTCCCCAGGAATAGGAACCTTCCACAGCCTGTACCCATACACGCTGACCAGCGTTGCAATGTAGTGATGCAGCGGTGCTTCCTTGATCGCCATTGTTTTCATCATATGCATGTGTTCTCCCTTTTCCTTGACCTTCAAATACAATTTCAGTTTTTATGGGTCCAGTGTTATGCATTGATTGTATATTGGTAAAGAAAAAGTATGTGCCAGATACTGGGCACGTAAATATCCCGGTTTTTGTGTCGTATGCGTTACCTTCATTGTAATCAACTCTGTCAAACTGAAGTGATCTACCTGGTGTAATCGGGGTTGGAGTAAAGGAGAACATAGCTGTAAATGCTGCTTTTCTTGTTACGGTCCTCTTTTTATTTTCTACGGCAGTCACTTTTAACGCTACAAAGATAAAACAATATACAAGTCACTTAACGTTTCCAGTATTCTTTTGCGAAATAACATGTGTATACAAAACATTCCTTAGTTGATACTACTTGCAAATAACGAAATGATCCAAGTCAGTAAAAGTTTACTAAAATAAATCATTTCTTACCCAACGGTTGGAAGGTTTGGTGGCAGGATTCTTCTAATTTTAAAAATATTACAACTGCTTTCGAAAATTGACAGGAAAATTTAAAAGTGTTTACTTGCCAAAAATATACCGATTCAAAATCACTTTGTTGCCTTTGAGAACCTTTTAGAAGTCATAAAATTCGTCAAATCCCTGCAGAGATAGGACTATGAAAGGAAAATATGCAATAATTATCTCATAGTTTGCATCAGATATGGAAACGTTTGAGTTAAGTAAACGACATGTCTACAATTTGTCCTGCAACAAAATGCCTGCGATGTTTCCCGGAAGCATAATTGCCATTCGAAGGAAGTGAACATCAAGGCATTCATTGGTATGAACATTACAGTGTTAGTGAAGTAAAAGAAAAACAAAGCTCTTAATAAGTTTGATCGATTTTAGAATGATTACTTTTTACGTATGGTTCGGATGATAAGAAAATAAATCACACAAATCTTCATTGTGGCACTTTAGAATATGTACTCAATTACCTTAGTTTTTAATGAATGCACATATTGTTCATAGATTTTGACAACATTCAATTAAGTCAACCACATACACATTTGCTGTCAATTTTTGCCCTTTTGTCTCGAATGGTTGATATCGGTGTATTATTTATATACCGATTTTCCACCATCATTATTCTATTTTGAAACTGCATTCTCATGTTCGAAAGACAGAACTCCATTTTATCAGTTTAATTGGCTGGCGGATAAGAGGTCTCATCGCGATAGTAGTGAAGTCAATAGTAAATAGGGGACTTGTGTGTTTGATTTATTAATATGCAATCTTTTAATTTATTTGTCTTTTGAACCCCAAAAGATCATGTTGCTTAGAAACACAAGTAACTAATGTAATCGTAGGCTCTATGGACTCTGAGTAAGAAATGACAATACGTAGAACAGGTTTACTGGAGAAAATTTGATACATAAATCATGGATGTGCATTTGTTTCTATATTTCTATGAATTCAAAGTTTGAAATAAAATAGTATGCAATATTACCTGTGTGAATGCGATTCTTGAAGGAGACAGGTTGCACAATTTTGTCACCCATCTCAGTCTGTCGTGACTCTATGCTCGAAACAGCAATTTGGATCCTAAAGGGGGAAGATGAATTGATAGATATAGTGTCATGTGTTCCACTAGTATCAACAACCTTCAATGTGGCTGATTTGTTCACTGTATGGTTGTCCACATGATTTACTAATATCTGTATTTGCGCTTCAGCCTTTTGCAGCCTGTGCTCTAGTTCCTGCATACTCAACAATCGTCTTTGGGCCTCGTCAAGACGCTCTTTAAGTACATCAATCTGTTTTAATTTGCTATCGAATTCACGGTCCCGTTCTTCCAAATCCTGTATTTTCTTTAACAGTACAGAAATAATCCCACCATCCTGGTGGACACAGTTGAATTTCTCATTTGCCGAACCAAAATGTACTACTGTTTGAACGATAGTACATACAAGAATTAAATTTTTCATTCTGTCACAAATCGTGGCAAACACTGCTGATCAATTGATCTACCTTTTGGTACATGTATATCTGACACGCGATTCCCTTATATCGTTCAGAATTGGTTTGATAAGATTACACATGGCATTGTTAACCTCACCTTAGGATTAAAATTAAGTTGACCTTGACACTGTCCTTTGTAGGAAAATACTAATATCAAGTTCCCTATTTGGAAAACTAACATACATAGATACATGCATACATACATACATACATACATACATACATACATACATACATACATACATACATACATACATACATACATACATACATACGTACGGACCTGTAACATCATCAACTGCATAAGTTTAAAATAGCGAAATAAAAGCTTTAGATCAGCAAAATAGCATACAAGCAAGAATTGAGTGTTTCCGGACATTGTTCAGGACATATACAAATTACAGAAATTTTAATTCGTACTATACGGAGATCCGAACTCAGGTCGGCGGATAAACGGCACAAATCGCCTTTCCTTCACTCATCAGTCCATATTCCATCGCGACAAAATACTCGTCACCATAACTTGATGCAACTTAGTCATTTTTGAATGCAGCTATCTGTTGCAGAAATTTTTAATAGCCTTCGTGAATATCACCACACCTATTGCAAACATATTAAACATTAAATGCCACTGAATTGCAGCGAATGTATTGGTAAAATGCATATGCATTGTTTCAAAAAAAGTACAACAAGGAAAGCCCAGACATCTTTCGGGACAGGTTAGAAAGCGAGCAAAGCTAGTCACGTGAAGAATCCAGAACGTTTTTTGGTTTCATAACATCGTCTTCATCTAGATTTTAAACAGAGAAAGGAACAAAATGTAATATCTCGTGAAATAGCTGCTAAAGAGGAAAAAAAAAACGACTTTGGGCTACGTTGTAAGCCAAATACATTTTCGTTCATATGGAAAGAAAACAAAGAATACAGTTTTGGAAAATCACAGAATGTGAACAAAAGCAAGTGTTACTGAAACGTATTATTTACAGCACTTGAATTGCATTTGAAAACGTTTTTAAAATCTTAGTTTGCGGAAGGAAACGGTCATTTTCAACTTTCATATTGCCTCGATTTGGATATGTCGGTAAAGTCAATGTCCAACTATCAATCTCGCACTACAAACTTTTGCTATTTTTAAAAATACGTAATAAACTGATGTTCGGTTATACAATAGTGGAATGCGATATCAGAAAACTTTACGTTCACTGACTAATGTCATCAAATTACTCATAATCCTGTGTCGGGCGTATATATTCTCAAACTGAACCTTTGATACAATTCTGGTGAGTTGAGGATTCTCGGATATATAAATTTCCCTTAAGAACGATAAAAGCTCATTACTGACATGAACAACAAGAAACATGCCTGTGTTGTCCTTTGTTGCTTATGTTCGATATACTTCAATTTTCTCTAAGGTTTATATATCTATCTTTTTCTGTAATTGCATCTGGATAATTATTTAAAATATCGGCGATTTATCGTTGCCGACCTTCAGGTTATTTGGAGCACAGGGTTTCATTATCTGTTACCTTCTATCCCAACCCTGTGTGGCATCCGCTGAAGTATCTCTACTCGGGTCTAACTTTGTCTTGACACTTATATCCTTTTCGATGTTCACAATACTTAACACATTCAATACCCTTTTTTCCGCAAATTAATCAAGGATTTCCACTTATTGGCATGGCCTATTGTCATTTTACCTTACTTTCTATTCTGTAATTCATTTTCACTCTTGACCTGATACGCTATCACGTATGTTGTACTTTGCGTTCCGTATCTTTAATACTTCGAGTATTTGCGTCCCAACTATTTGAGCTCCACGTGCGCCATTGGACACGTGACACCTAATTCTTCACGTAAATTACCCGTCTAATCCCTCACCAAGCGGTAGTTATCGTTGAATCTACCTGGACCATGAAATATCAAGATTTGATGCGGTATCTCAGAGCACATTTGATGTAGCATTTCGTTAACACCCAGTTACGTTTCTCTACCAATCCACTACGATGGGTGGGTACAGTGTTGGGCACAGATGCTAAATTAACAACCACGTACTTTTTCATCCATCACTTCCAGTGTACACTAGGCCCCATAATCCATGAGAAAACTCATCAGGGACTAATACCCTGCTGGACTTGTAAACAAGTGCCTCATCAACACAAATAATTTCATTTGATGTTAAGGAGCTAACTTAATCGTATCTAGTTGCATAGTCAGTTAGATATAGGAAAGCTCGCTGTTCTGTTATTTAATTGGAAGATATCAAGAGCGACCATGATAAATAGGTAGTTGGCTTAACGGTATCCTTGTCTTCATTCTGTCAGAGACGATCTGCGACATACAATACAAGAATCGTGCCATTTTCTATTCGTTGAATCCAGAAAGCCAATAGAATTCAGAAAACACCATGGTTTCTTGATATTTAAATGGCAATCCATACTGGACTCGCGTGTCACTCTGACTACATGGGACCTTAATTGCTTGGGGTCAGTCAGTTGGAGATCTAGAATCCAACGTGGTGAATTCATTATACATTATATCATCCGTGCGCAAAAATTTAGAGAACAGTCTGCAAATACGCTATTTAATTGTATTGGACCCTATTTTTGAGATGAAGGACGCGCAAGAGATCAGATAAGACATACGAATTCTTCAACGTCTCAGCCGTTGTGTTTCTTCGCTTTCTGACCGCATGTATAATGAGAAACTGTAGTTCTGATAGAAATGAGAATCTGGGTGCCTCGACATTTTCATTTATCAACTCATATTAGATTGTCCATGATCGACTGTTCAGGTCAGGACAGTCGCCTCTCTTTCAATTCTTAGGACTGTTACGCGACGAATAGTTTGATCAAAAAACATACACGGAGATTTCCAAACCATCATTTGCTCATCCTAAACGAGACTCTACTAAACTATAACACTCGTATACCCAGTGTCGCGTACGATTGTACGTTTGATTTTGAGCGGAACCAAACGTTGTCTGTAAAGTTGTTTCGGGAAACTGACAGTTGTCAATGTACTGTATAATATCACAAACGACCTTCGCACACATGCGGGCTCATAGCCAGTACTACTGAAATTAATTCCATTATCGTGATAGCCTCCTATTGACCACACACCAGCATTCAATAATAACATGGATGCTTTGGACAGGCCACTTTAATTGTGGACATAAGCACCAGATGTAGACCCATTCCCCTTTTGCGTAAATGTGTCGTTCCTTGCGATTTGCAAACTTTCCATATTGAAAATTTACTTCCATTTTTATCAGCAGCAGAGAGGGTGGACAGACCAAAACTATTTAAAGCAAACCGAAACTATTTTAAGCAAACCGAAAGTATTTCAAGCAAACCGTAACCAATTCAGGCAGACAAAAAAAAAAGAGAGAAATACTTTAGGATTTTACGCTACAGACCTGGCGCTGATGTCGCTGCGGCGGCGAGACGAATTGAAGATCCTTGAAAATGCTAGCAATTTAGGATTTCACAAACAGACTAATTTGTAAAACCTCGCCTCGTAAATCAATTAGATTATTGGACTGGTCTGTGAGTTTAAAATTAATTTTTGGTAACGAATCATTATGACATCGCATATAGACTTGATGAGTTGGATCCTCAATTATTAAAAATCCGGGTGGAGCTGATGGTGCAAATGAGTATAAAATATATCCCTGCTGGGCTTGATTGGATCGTTCGAGATTTATTTGATAACTTCCTTCGATAACATCACATACTAAATTCACTGCAATCACCGAGGATATATTGACGTTTTGAGGAGCGATATGTCGCCCACCAAAATCTGGGTCATTATTATCTTTGAGGATGGTTGTTTGTGGTTGTGCTATTTCTTACATTCGGCGACTATCAGAGAAAAGTTTTCTTGAATAAGATCATTAACATATTTTTTTAGTTCATTTGCGTTATACCCAAGAAACTTGGAATCGGGTAAATCAGCTTCTGAGATATTGTAACCAGTTAGAAATTTTTGTTTATCTCCGTTCTTGTCATTAATTATTATCTGAACTATTCGTTTGTTGATATATTCCGTGTCGGATACAAGCTGATTTAATATCTCAACATATTTTATAATCTCGATGTGTGAACTCGTTATATCAGAGAGATGCTCCTGGAAACTCTATCGTAGTCTCTCTAGTTGTGTTTTATGTAATTGATTAATCTCTTTCAAATAATCAATGACGTTATTTAGAGTGAATACAATTGCAATGGATGAATCAGGAGTTTTCTCAAAATCAAATTTCCATTGCATGGTATTGTCATCGAGAAATGTGAATATATCAGTTAATTTTCCATTTTTTATACCAGGTATATAATTTCGATATGATGGAGCAATTTCGTGGTACGATTGTACATCTGTGACATAATCAGATTTTTTAGGTTCTGGTATTTGATAAGATGTCCGAGATGGGATTTCAGGCCCACCCAGTATTGTCCTTATGGAACTCTGATATACGTCTACGACATATACGTGTGAATTTATCTCAATGGTAGATGATAGTGTTGGTTCATGAACTGTTATAGCAATTTTCGATTCTTTTCCAGTAATGGATTTTATTCTACGCTGAAATTCATTATTGATCTGTTCGATTTGGTATGAACCAGATGGTAATGAAACAACGTTCCAGTCTAGAGTTCCGTCATGTTTATTATTACTCGCAAACACCAGGGAATTATTCGGTTGCTGACCACCGAATGGTACTGATCTGATATTTGGCCAACTATGGTATACTCGTAGTTTTGCTAGTGCTATTTCCTTCACGGAAACCGCAGTAAGGAAATTCACACTGAATTCAGGATTCGTTGAGGTTATTGATATCATGCTGGTTTTCACCGGTGTGGTATCTTCCGCTATTCGTTGAAGTAGTTCTTGCGATGTTGCCATTGTTATTATACTCATATTGTTTTTCTAATTTTTACATCGCGGAATCATAAACATGTACCATCGCTGAAAACTCACTTTCGGATATTAATGTGTCATCGAGTGACGACGATATCATCGAGGATAATTGGGAGTATGCGGTTGACACAACATGGAACTTAACTATGTACTCTTGTAGTTTGCGCTGGCTACACGATGATATTCTTTTTTTGTTATTATTGAAATAATTCTAGCGATTGTTGTCGCCGCGGATATACAAATTGGAACAGCTATCTTTTCAATCATTGTCACCGAGGAGAGTATTATACCGGCTCCGGTGATTACACCTGATAAAGAGTACACGGTAACGTCCACTGCGGTAATTCTTCTTCGGTATTTTTTTTATTTGATCTTGATACTCCTCTGTGAGTGTTTTGAGTTTAGTTTGATAAATTCTGACCTGATCTTAGCGATACTGCTGTGACGTTGCCAATGATGACATTTTATTTATTATAACAGATTTCAAATTGCTGGCGTTCAATTCACCAGGGTTGAAAATCCTATGGTTTTTTAATTCAATTGTTTCCTTAAATCCGCTACAAATTTAACATATCATGTTACTGTAACCCTAGCCAAATTATTATCAGTGGACATTATTGTAAATCGTTCAGTTGTTTCCTTGTCGATGATCGTTGATATCATATTGTTGACCCCAGATGAACTCATTGATGAAATATTAAATTGAGTCGGAGACACTAGTGTTAATCGATAAATACCTTTCACGGCCGGTGTGATATTTAATATGTTAGTGGATGGTGTCAACGTAAATGATCCGTGTTGGATCGTGTATACTACGTTGTTGGTTTTCTCATGAGGAATCTTTATTTTTAGAAGTGTTTCTATCATGCTCGGTAAATCATCTTTGATTGCCTCGATGGTCTTGTTTTATCTCATCGATGGATTTTCTAATATCCGAGAGTTTTATGTCGAGTTTATCTAATGAGATCCCCCCAAAGAATTTCTCAATGAGATATTTACGAAAAGTTGAAAACTTCTCAATATGATCTCCATACCTAGATTGGAGTGTTGCTAATTCTAACATAGCGGTTTCTACGTCTGAGATTTTCAATGTGGGATGAATACGTGGAATCCCAAAAAAATTATTTATGGGGCTTTCGATATTATCAATTATACTCTGTTGTAATTGTTCAAAGTTTGTTATATGGTCATTCAGTTTTTGTTGGGAGTCCACAATAGTTGAAATGAGGACGCCCGGTTTGAGTTTTCCCTGATCGGAAAAGAAAGCGATAGTATCTTCTACTGCGTCGCGTAGTTTTGTCAAAATATCATCAAAGGAAACATTACTAGTTTTCAATTTACCATGACGATCTTGAAATAGAACTATTTCATTGGGATCAACACTTGCGTGGTTTAACATCTCGGATATTTCATCTTCGATTATTTTTTTACATCAACGGTTGCAGATATTCCCTCGGAGGGTTTTTCAGGCTTGATTAAGATTCCCTGCAAATATCAATCATGTTATTTTATATAATTTCTCTCTAAAAATCGATTCCTCATATATTCGTGTACGGTTTAATGTGGTGGTTTTCCCGATGATGAAAAGACATTGAGTACATTTAATACTTCATGCCGAATATTGGTGGGTAATTCATTTTCTGTGTTGGTAGCGTGGAATACCAGATTGGAGTTTCTAAGCGGTTTATATAACTCATAAAATCTTTATGCGTCGCTAAGCAATATGAATCGAAATAAACAATCACACGCGGATCAATCGCGTACGGAACCCTGTGAGTTCCAGGTCCGATGCTGTTATCGAGATTAATGATACCGGTTTCAGCGTTGTTTGGTTGTTGTGGTAATTGATCTCTCATAAAGACACGTCTAAAGTTTTTTATCGTTAGTTTTTATAGCAGCATCGAGTAAATCAAAATTTGACATGGGAACTATATGTTCTCGCGACAGAACCCTTTGGTTTTCGAATTAGTAAACTGTTCCTAATATTAGGCCGTTTCCGCTGTACCACGAATACGGAGTTCCTGGTAGACATAGACCATTGATATGTTTCTGTTTTTTGTATCCCTGTCCCGTAGCTTTCTTTAGTGCTATCCCTGCCGTTGTACCAACGGCTCCTAGCACGGTATCTTTTGCTACCGCTGAGGCCGCGGCCCCAATCAACACTGGTAACGCAGCGAAAAGTGGGAATATACAACCTGATTTTATCATGTTTTTGAACGAGGCCGCAGCGAGAGTGAGCTGAACACCTTTTTTATCTTTGATAGCATCATTGAAGTGTTTTATCTGACGAGTTGTCAATGATAGTTTATTCTGACCACCAGACATCTGATTGTGCTTCAGCGATATTGTGGTTCAACATTTTTTAGCTTATTCCGATTGCAATTTTTAAATTTGATCAAGAGTTAACGTTAACGTAACACTAACATGCCTATAATACATTTTATTTAATAACAGATTGATCTAATTGTTACATTACATGTTTTCCACTGGTTCATCAATTACTCTCATTCGTCCACCAGCACCTTCGAGTATCATTGATTTGTCGCTGAGAATAACAGCAACTGCTCTGTAATTCGGGATAGTGACAACACCATCTACAAGCGGACGAGCTACAAGAGCTCTGAAGTGTATGTCAACTACGGATTGTCTGGCTAAGTCAAGATGTTCCAGCGAGAAGTAGTAGATGGGATATAGTTTTATAAAATCAAATTGTGATATTTGCAGACCAGTATCCATAAATGTCAACAAACGATGTGCTATTTGGTTGGTTCCGTAATCAAGTAGTATATCCTCGGATGGTTCCTGTTGGTCGTTTATTCTCAATGATACTTCATTAACACTTATTTGATTTAATATCATATGGCTGCGTAATTGTGAGTTTAATCGCGTTTTATCCTGTAACGCAATAAATATATGACGCGGAGCTGAAACACCTTGTTTTGATACCAGGTGCCATGTAAGTGTACCATCAATATTAGAATCCATGGTATCTGTTGCTGTTGTTAGACATGATAGTAATGATTTTCCTCCATGATCCATAAATGATATTAATTTTTCTTCTGCGGTGATTGAGAGAGTTATTACTGCAATCCACAATGATTGTTTTGATATAATAACTTTACTATCAGCAATACCAGCACCACGCCGGATTGCATCATTATTACTACCCTTTCGCACGAGTGATACTGTATGCTTCGCTCCATCGATAACGTTTCTAACATTTCTGCAAAATCCGAAAAAATAATGCAGTGGAATCGCGCATGAAAATTATCGACGCTGTCCATGCAACATTGCTACGTGGGATGCAAACCCCAAGTTGTGATTAGGATTAGTACTTTTTATAACATCAAAGGCAGCAGCTGGTCTTGCTTCGTGTAGAAGAGAACAAACTGGTTGTGGATCAGATGCAGTAGCTTGTGGTGTCAGCAATTTGTGAATGTGTTCAGCGTGATCAGTGAGGTCTTTTGCGAACATCATAGATGGACCTGCTGATCTTGTATAATTATCAGAATATCTTGCCAACCCTATTATTGTTGTGGCAACATCAGCCTCACGCTCTATAGACTCGATTTCTCTTCCATCAATCATGTATCTAGCACTTTCGAATAGCGCCATGATACCATTATTGACAAAGACAACTCGGACAATTTGATCATTTGCATATGGTGGATCATTATGAGCAGCATCATTTTTTACGAGTTCTCCTTTTACATCGATAAACGCTTCAGAGGGTAGAAAGTATTTGCTGGTATCATGGACCTGAAGTTCGATTCTTGATCGAAGATCCGTTTGTACTGCATGATAGGAATAAAATTGATAATCGCGTACATAATCATTCTTGGGTACTGGGGCATCCATACTGTATCAGGAGCCGATTTAAACATATTATTATATATTTCTTGATCTAAATCGCGATATCTCGCGATATATCTATATTTTACTAATACTAACGGGAATAATTTGTAGTTTCTCTAGTGATTTTATCACTGATGATGAAGTAATCGGTGTTTTCTTTCTTCGCCGAACTAACGCTAGTAGTTTTTCTTTAGCCACGGAAAATGCTTTCCCGGCAACATCACCAACAGCGCCTATACCCTTATCACGAATAACATCAATAGCTTTCATTGATAATTGTTTTGCGATTGGTGCTATTTTTGGAGCCATTCTTGCAAATAACCCTGCAATGGTATTGCCGAGACCATCTCCATAGTACGCTTTATAAACAAGCAATCGTAGCAGCAGGGGGGTGAATCGGACAACAACTTTTTAGGCAAATTTTAAGTAAAAGCCTTTTACGAAAAACGAAAAAAATATCTTACGACGATATGCCGTTGTCATTCACCACCTCTGCTGCTATGGGTTAACCGAATATTACTACGATGAAAACCCTTAAGATTTCACAAACAGACTAATTTGTAAAACCTCACCTTGTAAATCAATTAGATTATTTGACTGGTCAGTGAATCTGAAATTAATTCTCGTTAACGAATCATTATGACATCGCATATAAACTGGTTTAATTGAGTCCTCAATTATTAGAAATCCTGGGGGTGCTGTTGGTGCAAATGATACAGAATATATCCCTGCTGAGCTTGATTTGATCGCTCGAGATTTATTTGATAGCTCCCTTCGATAACATCACATACTAAATTCAATGCTATCACCGAGGTTATATTCACGTTGAACGGAGCGATATGCAGCCCGCCTCCGTATGGGTCATTATTATATTTAAGGATAGTTGTTTTTTGTGATTGTGGTATTTTTTCCATGCGTCGAGTATCAGAGGAAAGTTTTCTTGAATAAGATCATTAACAGATTTTTTTAGTTCTTTTGCGTTATACCCAGGAAACTCGAAATCGGGTAAATCGACCTCTGTTATATTGTAACCAGTTATGAATTTTTCTTTATCTCCATTCTTGTCATTAATTATCGCCGGAATTACTCGTTTGTTGATATATTCCATGTCAGATACAAGTTGATTTAATATCTCAAGATATTTTAATATCTCGGAACGTGGCTTTGTTATATCAGAGAGATGCTCCTGAAAGCTCCGTCGTAGTCGTTCTAGTTGTGTTTTATGTAATCGATTAATCTCACGATAGTAATCAATGATATATTTTAGCGTAAATGCAATGGTAACGAATGAATCAAGGGTTTTCTCGAAAACAAAATCCCATTGCATGGTATTGTTATCGGTAAAGATAAATCTATCGGTTACTTTTGCATTTTTTATGCTATACAATTCATCTGGATATGATGGGTTGATTTCATGATATGATTGTATATCCGCGACATAATCAGGCTTTTGTGGTTCGGGTATTTGATAAGATGCCTGAGGTGGTATTTCAGGCCAACCCAGTATTGTTCTTATAGAACTTTGATAAATATCTACGACATAACTAGGTGATTTTATCTCGATCGCAGATGATAATGTCGGCTCATGAACTGTTATATCGATTTTCGATTTTTCTGTTCCAGTAATTGATTTTATTCTAAGCTGAAATTCAGCAATGATTTGTTCGATTTGGTATGACCCAGATGGTATCAAAACAACGTTCCAGTCTGGAGTTCCGTCTTTGCGATTCTTATTCGTAAATACCAAGGAATTATTCGGTTGTTGACGACCAAATGCTACCGACCTAATATTAGGCCAACTGTGATACATTCGTAGTTTTGCTAGCGCTATCTCCTTCACGGGAATTGGAGTAGGGAAATTCACACTGAATTCAGGATTGGTTGAAGTTATTTATATCACCACTCACCGAGTACACGGTAACATCAATTGCGGTGATTCTTTGTCGGTATTTCTTTATTTTTATTTGGTACTCGTCGGCGAGGGTTTTGAGTCTAGTTTTAAATTCTTTGACCTGATCATAGCCATATTGTTGTGACGTTGTCATTTTATTTTTAAAACTTTTTATGATTTCAATTAAGTGTTTACTTAAATCCGCTACGAATTCCACATACCATGTTACTGAAACCCTAGCCAAATTAGTATCAGTGGATGCTATCGTGAACTGTTCGGTTGTATCCATGTCTATTATCGTTGATATCGTATTGTTAACTGCAGATGAACTCGACTATGATATATTAAATTGAGTTGGCGTCACTAGTGTTAATCGATAAATACCTTTGACGGTTTCAGTGATATCTAATTTGTTGTTTGTAGGTGTCCACGCAAATGATCCGTATTGAATCGTGTATACTACGTTGTTGGTTTTCTCATGAGGGATTTTTGTTTTTTCAATGATTGTTATCATCCTCGTTGCATCACGTTTGATTCCTTCGATTGCTTCGATGAAGGTTTTCGTCTCATCGATGGATTTTTTAATATCAGGAAGTTTATGTCGATTTTATCCAGCGTGGTTGTAAAGAATTTCTCGATGATATTTTTAAGAAATGATGTGAATTTTTCAACGTGTTTTTCATATTCGGATTAAAGTGTTGCTAGTTCCAACATAGAAGTTTTTATCGTTGTGAGCTTCGGTGTTATCACTGGAGTATTACCAAGGAAATCTAATAACGGCTTGTCAATATTGTTAATTCGTTCTAAGATAGTTTAAACAAGTATACCCTGTTTGAGTTTACCCTGATCGGAAAGCAACGCGATAGTAGCTTCGGTTGCCTCTCGTTGTTTAACTAGAATATCATCCAGGGATACATTACTAGATTTCAATTTACCCTGATGATCTTGAAATACAACTATTTCATTGGGATCAACACTTGCTAAGTTCAATGTTTCAGCTATTCATCACCGGTTGCAGATGTTTCTGTGGTCGGTTTCTTCAGCGCTGATAGAGGTCTTCCCCAAATATCAATCATGTTATTGTAAGACTCTTTCTCTCTCTAAAAAGCGATTACTCGTGTATTCATTTACGACAACATGTGGTAGTTTTCCAGATGTTGAAATAGCATCAAGAATATTTAATACTTCACTGCCGTATATTGGTGGATCATTCATTTGTTGTGTTGGTAGCGTAGAATACCAACAAGGAGTTTTAAGCGGTTTATATAACGCATGAATTCTTTAGGTGGCGCTAATCCATATGAATCGAAATAGACGATTGCAAGTGGATCAATCGCGTATGCAACCCAGTGCGTTCCGGGTCCGTTGCTGTTATCGAGATTAATGATACCGGTTTCAGCGTTGTTTGGTTGTGTCGGCAACTGATCTTTCATAAAGACGCCTCTGAAGTTTTTCAATCATATGGCTACGTGTTTGATTGTCTGATCGCGTTCTATATTGTAGCGCAATAAATATATGACGTGGACTTGAAATACCCTGTCGCGCTGCCAGGTGCCAGGTAAATGTACCATTAATATCAGAATCTATAGTATCTGTAGACACCGAGAACCAACTTAACAACGATTTTCCTCCTTGGTCCATAAATGATAGTAATTGCTCCTCCGTGGTAATTGATGGAGTCATTACAGCAATCCACAGTGATAGTTTTGATAAAATAACTTTACCGGCAGCAAGACCAGCTTCATCACCACGCCAAATTGCATCATTATCAGTACCCTTTCGCACGAGTACCACCGTATGCTTTGCTCCATAGATGAATTTTCGGACATTTCTGCAGAATCCAAATATATGATGCAGTGTAATCGCACATGATAATCTTCGACGCCCTCCTTGTAGCATTGCTTTGCGTGTTGCATATCCTAAATTGTAATCGAGATTAGCGCCTCCGACGATATCAAACGCATCACCCGGTCTAGGTCTGTGTTCATAAGAAGCATCAACTGGTTGTGGATCAGATGCAGTAGCTCGTGGTGTCCGTATTTTAATATACGGAGAGTGATTAGGGTTATCAGTAATATCCTTAGCGAACATCATAGATGGACCCGCAGATCTTGTGTAATCGTCAGAATATCTTGCTAACCCTATTATTGTTGTAGCAACATCGACATTATTTTCAATGGTTTCAATTTCTTTTCCATCAATGAGATATCTAGCGCTAGTAAATAACGTCATGATACCATTATTGACAAAACCAACTCTGACATTTGGGTCATCTTTGTATGATGGATCATTATGATCAGCATCGTTTGTTACAAGTTCTCCTTCTACTTCAATAAACGCTTCACACGGTAAAAAGTATTTGCTGGTATCATGAACCTGAAGTTCGATTCTTGATTGAAGATTTGGTTGTATTGCGTGATAGGCAAAAATTGATAATCGCGTACGGAATTATCCTTGAGTACTGGGGCGTCCATATCAAACGCGGTATCAGGCGACCGTTTGAACATTTTATTATATTTATCACCGTCTAAATCATCGACGTCTTCGTGGTCTTTTTAAGCTACTTCCCGCTATCATATTTGCAGTTATGTTATCGTGGGCGTTAGTCACCAGAGACGCTAATTTCTGATCCACTGCGTTATTTATTATTTTACTAACACTCGTGGGCATTTCCACAGTAGATGGTAGTGGTCCCGGTTTCTTTCGCCGTCGAACTAGCGCTGTTAGTTTATCCTTCGCGGCTGAAAACTCTTTTCCGGCAAGATCTCCAACAGCGCTAATACCCTTATCACGAATAACATCAATGGCTTTCATTGATAGTTGTTTTGCTAGCGGCGCTACTTTTGGCGCCATTCTTGCAAATAATCCTGCAATGGTATTACCTAGACCATCACCATAGTACGCTCTATAAACTGGAAACCGTGAATTAACTACATAGAGGATGGTTGGTTTATCATGGCTGTAGTGTATGATCATTCTTATTTAAATCATATTTATCTAATGAAAAATCCAAAGGATTTTCGACTTCGTCATCAGATTAGTCACTGTGATAACCACCATGGTTATCACTATGGTGGTGAAAATCCGTAGAATTTTCCACTAACTCGTCAATGAAATCTCGATATGTTGTGATATCCATGATGCCACCCTGAAATAACCGCATGCAGATATCAGCTGCTTCATTAATTATTTCCGGTGAGTTATTTCCGGCTCGTTTTCCTCCGATGAGAACTATTAATCGTGCTATATCACCGAGAGTATTACCAGGACAACTAACTAAACCAATACCTGAAAAAGTCTTTTGATATCCATCTCCGCTTTTACCAGTTGCACCTTGCTCACGAGATAATTTATCCAGTGATGT
The DNA here is from genome assembly GCA_029339505.1 of Unio delphinus. NCBI lineage: Eukaryota > Metazoa > Mollusca > Bivalvia > Unionida > Unionidae > Unio > Unio delphinus. The sequence goes on along the minus strand of JAQISU010000033.1, from coordinate 8,360,562 downwards.
ATCCATTTCTTCTAAATTATCATCATCATCCCGTTGAGGGTCTTCTTGTCTTGTTCGTCTTCGTGTCTGTGTTATTTGTTGTTTTCTTTCTTCTCTTTTATAATCATCAATTTCTCCTTTGAAGGTTTTATACTCCTTCCTCCTCCTATCTAACTTCCCAGTTTGTATTTCATACAACTCATCAGCCCAATTATAGAGTGATATTGGCTTGTCTTTATACTCGTCTGTTAAATAATCATTTCTTGAATTATAGCTGTTAATTACAAAATCGCTTAACTCGTATGGCTTTTGTTGTTGTATTTGTGTTATAGCCTCCTCGGTAAATTTACCAACTAAAGGAGTAATCATTTTTTGTTTTGTTAACAACGCTGCTATTTTTTCAAGTACACCAAGAAGAGGCTCTTCTTTTCTGTTCCCCTCATTGGGGGGATCCCATATACAGCTCGCTCAGTGGCTGATATTATCCCCTCTGCTGCTTCCTTCGTTACCTTGGTAATAGTTTGAAATAACTGTTCAGATGCTACGGAAAAGTCAGTCTGAAGTCTCTGCCGACTCTGTAATTTACCCCTGACATAATCACGGACGGGTATATATTTTTTGATATTTGCCAGTCTCTCTCTCGCTAATCGAGTGGTTAATGCTTCATTTACCATTATTGAAATCGTAAACAATCTTCCAATTTGAATCTCGAAGAGATTTTCATGTAGTGATTTTGTCACCATACATGAAAATCCAAAGAATTTCAAATGGAAAGAGTCTAATTGATTCATTTAAAAAGAATTGACTATTTAACCCGACTCAGATAGACAAGCATCAATGAAAAATAACAAAAAAAACACTCGCTAAAATGTTTTTCATCGTGTCAATTTACTCCCGTGTTGTTTGATCAAGTCGGTATTGATTATACAGTTGGGCGTACATACCTTTCCATTGCAGCATCTGTTCCATTGTATTACAGTCCATGGTTATTTATAGTACAAATTTTACCTTGCAGTTACAAGCTTATAGCGGGAATGCTTCGTTTACCATTATTGAAACAGTAAAGAAATTTCCAATTTGAATCTCGAAGAGATTTTCATGTAGTGATTTTGTCATCATCAAATGATTTCTATGTTTTAACCAGACTCAGATAGGCAAGCATCACTCAAAAATAACAAAAAAAAAAAACAACTTGCTAAAATGTTTTCACCATGGCAATTTACTCCCGTCTTGTTTAATCAAGCCGGTATTGGTTATACAGTTGATTGTACATACCTTTCCATTGTATTTGCAACATCTGTCACATGCAGTGGTGCATTTATAGCGAGAATTTTACTACGCGTTATACATGTCAAATCGTTAATTATACAACTAGGGGTGAGGAAAACAAGGAAATTCATGCAATCACTTGGTCGTTATCTAGCGGGTTTTGTTCGTGTTCATTTATTAATGCTCGCATATTTCTAATTTTTGCATTAACCTGCTTTTTGATCTCATATTGTTGGCCTAGTTCTCTTCTAACTCTTTCTACGATGGTAAATAACGGTACAAACACATTAATATCGTTACAATGTATAAGGGAATCACGGACAGAATTCTAGGTTTTTTTTAATCAAAGCATATTTCTTTGGTAATACATATTTATTATGTATAGAAGCGAAATTAATATCCTGATAATCAGAGAGGATTTTATCACAATCTAAACCATCTGACAATGGTATTTTTAGGGATTTTAGATTTAATATTTCATTTATAATCTTATCAATATCTTCAGAGTTCATATATAATTATATAATATATGTCTAATACAAAACTACATTGATATATTTTTCAAATATAAACAGTAATCGTGATAAGCGGTTATTCATTCATTGGGTTCCTTATTAGGCCTTTTTGTCTTTCATAGGGTTCTTTCTTTGAGAGTTGTTTATGGTATATACAATGAATGGTAGATGGTTATGTAGATGGTTATGTATTACAGTGAGTATGTTTTATGATATTTACAATGGTAGATGGTTATATACAGTGAGTTTATGGTATATACAGTGAGTACTTTTTATGATATTTACAATGGTAGATGGGTATATACAGTGAGTTTATGGTATATACAATGAATGGTAGATGGTTTTCTCTCTTTGAAATGGGGCCCTATGACAGTTTCTTTGGCCGATAATTACCCAAATGTGATGGAAAGCTAAATCCACGTTACTTTTTATTCCGACGTCCATAATCATATACCATAAAGCATATCCCCCCTCATAAGGGATCTAACTCGTCAAATAACGGGCTAGAAACCAATTAAGATATGCTTAGGGGAATGGGCGTCTACATATATAAAATACAATACAATGAATGATGGGATGTTATTTACAATGAATGATGTGATATTTACAATGAATGATGGGATGGTATTTACAATGAATGATGGGATGGGATGAAATGAATGATGGGATGGATGATGGGCGGGTCTACATTCATACGGACCTAATTCATACAACCCAGAACAAAATTCCCAGGTTGTATGGATACAAAAAGTACCCACACATCGTGGAATAGTGCGTGAGTTGTATGAATTGGTCACATATGAGCTTCGACGCTAAAGCCCAATAATAACACAGATGATATAGTATATAAGCTGGGTATAGATGAAAGTTGAACACAAAGGTGTGTGATCGCTATATCTTTAGTGTGTTTAATGATAATTACTAACAACCATTAAGCAAGACTGAATACTTGAAAAAAGCACTAAAACAAAGAATATGGTTGTTTGTAAACAGTTCGTATTTGATTCGTTTTCCTACAAAAACAGATAATTAATTATCCCCGTGCGGTTCGAATTCTTGGTTCATTTATTTACTATACTATTTTTTGTCTAATTCATTGTTTGGTTGAAGTATGATATTACTTTGAGAATCTCCCAATATAATCTTGAGGGATTCTTATAATTTTGTTCTTGACAACGTCAAGGTCAGAAGTAGAGTCATTGATGGAGTTTTTAACGGAATCTTTGATTATCTTATGATAATAACGCTTCAACTCTCTGTATCGTTTGCCACCACAACCGAGACACAAATGTGATATTCCTCTCACCCCTACTCCACATTGTAAACAGGGTAAAGGCCCATAACTCCCGTTGCGAACACTTTGCATATGATACCAACATAACTCCTTTCTGCATGATTTGTTACACGGGGTTACTGATCCAATCATAATCCACTTGCAGTGATTCATTATATAATAAATTCTCTATTTAAATACTTGTCGTAATTATAGCATGAAGGAGTTCGAGAGATTATCTAACATTAAGCCCTGGAAAAATTCTAAATTTAATCTCGATAGAGTCTCTGATAAACCAAAGAGTCTAATAGGTGATATAACCATGATAAGTAAAATCAGTGACTGTTTTAATGAATTCAAGCGTGATGGAGCATCTCATTGTTGGTCAACATTTCGAATTGATGGTAGCGTTGATGCTACCATGAATGACGAAAACGCAGCCAAGATAATTTCACATCTTGGGCGAAAAAAGTATTTTTTTTAGAGTGAAATTCATTATCCGTTCAGACACTGGACATTGGATTATCAGGGATAAATTTGAACCCATCTTGAAGGATAAAAGAACTGTCACTGTGAGTCGAGATTCCAAGCCAGGAATTTTGACTGGAATTGACAAACCATACTACGAAAGATCTTATCCTGTAACAGCAGTTGTTCATGGGATATATCTATTAAATGATAAACCGAGTATTGAAAAACTAAAACCTATGAAACTGTCATTGATGACTTCGACAAGGGTGAATTGGGTAGCACAAATGCGCTGCGTGGAAACAAATTTACTGATCTAAAACGCCAAAAAATAAATGAATGGGAACTAACAGTTAAAAAGAACGGAGCATCAATTCAGGATATAGCCAAATTAGAAACATCATTAAGATTCCCAATAACCGTAGCGACGATAACCGGCGATATATTACACGAATCGAAATATAAATCAAAAGGAGCCCCAATCAAAATTATTGATCATAACGAACACGCGTAGACATCTGCAGTAACAATATTTCCGCGGGAACGAACAATAAAATACATACCCGGGGAGTTTTCCGCTCCAGAATTCACTGAGGAAAAATGATTCGATTTTATTTACCAGTTGAGTAAAAACGATCCTGTGTCAGTGTGGTTACTTCACAGCGCTGAAAACCCCGAGGGTGGATTCGATCCATTTGTAAGACCCAATGGAGAATTATACCGTACTGAAGTTCTCCATGACAAGATGAAAAAACTAGCTAATAGTTTCTCGAAGAATTTCGACGACGAACAATTACTAACAAATTGCTTTACAATTCCGTCGGTTGCAGCTCATTTTGCGAGAAAGAGAAACTCGTGGAAACCAACGCGAGCTGAACTTCTCACAGATGTCAGATCAAGCTGCATTGAATATAACCACGGCGGATTATGGAATATAAAATTCGACCCCAAAACTATTATTTCAGTTGATATGGTTGCGTGTTACCCAGGGAGTTTTCTCGGGTACGGAGAATGCGCTGAATACTTCAAACGATTTGGACATCCCACCCATGAGATGACCGCGTTGCGATTAATGGACCACTAACCGATTTTGATTTAACTGGATTCACTCGTGTGTATCATTTGAATTGGCTAAAGGACTTAATCCGTGCTGTTATGTCTGAATTGGTAGACACATGTCTGTGAAACACTGGATGCCAATAGTGTTATTACGGTATATGATTGATTGTAGCATGCTGATATCGCTGATTGTCAGTGAAGCAATTATATCATATCGAGCAGAGACTGAGGTCTGGTTCCCACAACCTCATAGTCTAGATAGTATAATCAGCGAACAACGAAGACAATTCCCTGATCTCGATGAAGAATATATCATAAATTGGTCCAAACAGTTATTTGAAATCAGAAACAAAGACGCAAAAGATCTAGGTAGAAGAATAATTGGTAAGTTCACTCAAGGTGGTAAATACGACAATACAAGATATTCTTCACGGTTGATTATAGATAACGCTGAATACGATTTTATAATCGCGGATGTAACATCTAAGGATATATATGTCGATCGTAAATACGCTTTCTTGTCCGATGGAACCAAATTTGGAACAATTGTTACTTACAGCGATGGACACAGTCTTCAGTATACACATTTGAGGGCATCTATGCTGGCTTATGCTTCTATCAATTTATTTTCGATGATAAATAGATTTTCTGACACCGCAGTTAGAGTCGCCACTGATTCATTTTACATAGACATGAAACACAGCAACGCAGTAGCTGAATTCACTAATTCCGACGAGAGTTGGGGATCATGGAGAATTAAGCGGGAAATACCGTGTGATTATTCAAAATCAGCAGATGTTACGATTGAAGATAAATACTTGAAAAGCAAGCAGTGTTCATAACTATCTAACGCACCGCAGATATCTGATCCAATATGCAGATATTAAACAGTTTATTTAAACGGTTGTGGCGAGTCAGGAAAGACGACTCGCGCGATTGAATTATTTCGTGGCAAATCAAACATGATTGTGTTAACACCGACCCACAAACTTGCCAGAGAGAAGAAACAACGAGGGGTTAATGCTTCCACTTATCATAGCTTCTTTCGATGGAAAAGTGATGAATGAACTCCTGATCGAATGGGTGAAAAAATTTATTCCTGAAGTCATAATTTGGCATGAGATATGCACGTAGTCGTTAGATGTATTACAAAGATTTCTCGAATGGTTATTGCACGCGAACACAATAGTCGTCATGTGCGGCCATCACGGCCAACCACCACCATTTGTCGGTTTATCTCAGCATAATTGGTTGAAACATTTTGTAGACTATTATGAAGAAATTAATACCGACGATACAGTCTTCACAGGGATTAACTATATACAACTGTTTGGATGGTGGATAATCACATTGAATGGTCGAATTTAGTTTATCTCGCATTATCCAGAGTACGAAGAATAAATCATCTTCGAAGAATTGTTTTAGATGATAATGACACTATAATCAATGATATTGTCAGCGTTGTCAACGTCAATGACATAATCAGAAAAAAAACTCGCTGGTTATAAACAACAGAATAAAAAAATAATAGAGAATTTGACATTGATGCTGAATTAATAATTAAACTAAACCAACAACAGAATAATCACTGCGCGAGTTGCAATTGTATAATGCGTTGGTGCTGGTCGGATCCTCGCCAATTTACCGTGGATAGAAAAGATAGTAGTATTGGTCATACCAGCGATAATGTGATGCTGACTTCTCTTGAGTGCAACAGACGAACAGGTGCTAGTTAAGACCACGTGGCGGTAATTGAGTATCCTCGGGTATCACTTGTAGTTGTTGTCGAGTAAATCCTCGCTGAGGAGCGGTCAAGTCCAGTCTATAGATTGCTGGTCTACCCGTGGATCGTGTTATGCCGGATATTTTATGTACAGTAACACTCCAAATAGGATCAGTAGACCTTTTGTGCCACCTTCGAGCTCTCCTGGTTCGTATAAATATCTTACAGTGACATTACCGAGAATTGGTTGCTTTAAAAAATCTTTTTGCGGTTGTACGGGTATATACTTCTTTTAAATGGCGTTGTTAGGTTTCATATTAATCTTTCCAGTAATCTCATTATTCAGCGCAGTAATCACGCCTGGTAATCTCTTGACCCATGTACGAGATTGTTTATGTTGAAAAAATTCCTTCGCGTATTGATATCCAAATAACCGCTCGGCAAGCGTCCGATTAAATCGCTCAACAATTGCCTGATCGCGATGGTGTGCAGTATGCCCTCGTCTGATGGTGACATTATGATGCTTCATTGTTGATAACACTACACCCTGAAATTCCTTGCCAGGATCAACTTGTAATAGATTTGGGCAGCGCAGAGGACTTCGCCGATAAATCCTTTCAAACGCAGAAACCACTTCAGTTGATGATTTCGTCGCTAGCGGCAATGCTTGTTTGTATCGACTCGCAACATCAACTACGGTTAAAACGTATTTGTAACCACCATCATGCGGCAGAAATAATATATCAGCCTGATGAGCCTCATTGGGAACAGTCACATCAAAATGCGAGAAGTTAATTTGTTTAGGCGGCGGTAGATTCATTTGCCATATTGCCTGTTTGGATAACCAATTAGCCGCAGTGGTATATTTCACCTTCGCGGCGCTAGCGAGTTTACTGATTGCCTTACCTCTCCAGTATCCTTTTGGAGAATAATAAATAGATTCCATGTTATTATTAATTACAGGCACCTAACATCAATTTATCTTTAATAGCCAATTTTACTAACCATGAAGCTAATTTTTCTTTGAAGGATTTATCAGTGAAAGAATTTAACGAATGAATTAATTTCACATCGGCGATTTGTCTATGTTGTAAATTACTGCTTTTATAAGCAGCATCATGAGCATGGCACGCCTTATCAATAGCGTTTATTGGATTTGCACCGGGTCGGGGTTAGTTTTGATAATCAGGTCTGATATCGAGTCTAGTCCCGGGTCCACAGTAACTATATCCTGGAAGATGATTTTCTCCTGGATACATTGCCCATGGTGTTCCCAGGAGTTTAGTTAGCTTAGCTGCAATATCACCTTCTCGTTTTTTTTTTAAATCATCAGAAATGCTAGCATTTTCTGCTGATTTCATATAAACAAATCTAAATTTTTTTGTACTACATTGTACACACTTACCAGAAAGTTCTGATCTGTTATTGCTAGTTGTAATCGTCGTCAATTCATCTGTGCCAGTACGCGCCGTACACTTCACACAATATCGATCCATAATTTATATATAATAACATGAATATCATTGATTATTCAGCTACCCGACGACGTGAACCTATTAAACACAATGCGATGTTGCCGAATTCAATTAGAATGATTATAATCGGACCATTTTTAAGTGGCAAGACACAACTGCTACTTAATCTAATAACAAGATGGATGAAATGGGACAAGTTGTATTTGGTAGCTCCAAGTCTAGATGATCAGCGATGTTACAGTGTGTGAAAAGATTTTAACGATAAAGCGGTAGAAGAATCCGGCGAGGGTATTATTGAGTTTATAACCGATATAGAAGAAGCACCGAGCATTGATGATATTGATGGAGATATTAACAATTTAGTCGTATATGACGATGTGATGTTAGATAATCAAAAGAATCCCGCTAGGATATTTTCCAGAGGTAGGCATAAAAACACTGACGTCATATATGTCACTCAACGATACACACAAATACCAAAAGTGATCAGAGATAACTGCAATATTCTTGCCATACTCAACGGAGTTGATACACATACGCTACGAAATATTCACCAGACTTGGTGCGGCATTGATATGGATTATAATCTCTTTAGAAATTTCTTTAGTCATGCTAAGTCAAATCCGCATGGATTTGTAACGATAAATTTACACAACCCGAGATCAAGATATCGTGTCGGACTTGATAAAATATTCGGTTAACCCAGAGCAGCAAAGGGGGTGAATGACAACGACGCTGGCATATCGTCGTAAGATATTTTTTTCATTTTTCGTAATAGGCTTTTACTTAAAAAAATATGCCTAAAAAGTTGTTGTCAGATTCGCCCCCTATGATGCTATCGTTAATTTACTACATTGACCATAGTTGGTTTGTTGTGGTTGTAGTGTATTATCATCTTATTTAAATGACATTTATCTAATGTGGTGATTTAATCACTGTGTTAACTGTCCGCTCGCTCATCAATAAATTCTCGATATACACTAATATCCATAATACCACCCTCAAATTAGTCGTCTACATATATCAGATGCCTCATTAATTATTTTCGGTGAGTTATTTCCGGCTCGTTTCCCTCCTACGAGAATTTCTAATCGTGATATATCCACGAGAATACTATTAGGACAACGAACTAGACCACTACCTGAAACACCCCCTTGGAGTTTGACTTTGAAAAAATCCCTTTCCATTTGTTTTTTTTTAGTGACACCAGTTGCACCCTGCAAAGAGGAGTTTTGTATATAAAAAAGTTTCGATTGTTCTGGTAATCTAAGAAATAAAGAATCTGATTGCTTCTCTGTAGATGATTTAGCTTTTCATCCATAAATTCTCTATATGTTTTATTCTTTTTCGATGCCCTAGATGCACCAGTAAACACACGATATAATCCATTATTCCATGAGTTTTCAGCAGGGAGATTATAATCATCGTGGATATACTTTCTTCTCTGATGAAAACTCCTAACGACAAATTCGGCTATTTCTTTATTATAATTGAATCTAATATTTTTTATTTCATCTAATGTACCCGGAAGTAATTTATCATTGAATGCAGCTCGTCCACTAACAATATCACCTTCTTCTTCTTCTTCTTCTTCTTCTTCTTCTTCTTCTTCTTCTTCTTCTTCTTCTTCTTCTTCTTCTTCTTCTTCTTCTTCTTCTTCTTCTGTTTCTTCTTCTTCTTCTTCTTCTTCTTCTTCTTCTTCTTCTTCTTCTTCTTCTTCTTCTTCCTCTTCTTCTTCTTCTTCTTCTTCTTCTTCTTCTTCTTTTTCTTCTTCTTCTTCTTCTTCTTCTTCTTCTTCTTCTTCTTCTTCTTCTTCTTCTTCTTCTTCTTCTTCTTCTTCTTCTTCTTCTTCTTCTTCTTCTTCTTCTTCAATCTCACACTCTTCTTCTTCAATAATACCCCCGTCATCGTCCTGTTCAATAATATCTCCCTGTTGTTCTTGTTGTTCCTGAAGTCGTGCAGCGGCTATTATATCACCAGAAAGTGTTTTTAAAGATTCCATTGTTTGCTTGGATCTCTTTGCTACTTTGACAAGTACAGGAAGAAGAGCTGGTTTTTTCCCTGTTGTTCCTCAGGAATATCTCCCCATATGTCTTTTTCAGTGGTCAATACGACTTTCCCCATTGCAGTGGTTATTGGTTTGAATAACTGTTGAGTGCCCGCTGTAAGAGCGGTTTGAAATTCTTGTCTCGTTTGGAGCTTATTTCGAACTGAATCACGAATCGGAATAAATTTCTTAATCGCAACTAATCGTTCGCGTGCTAATTTAGTTGTTAGGGCTTCACCTACCATTATAAATATAATATACGATCTAAATTGTAAATGAAAACTCACCCACCCAAAATATTTTGAAGTTCATTTTGTGTTCATTACTTTCGCGTAGTGAAAAATCACCATGCCAAAAAAATTACATTATCTTACCTGTCTATAGATTTTCATCTCATGCAAATTCGTTCTATGCGAGTAAGCTCATACCTGTCTATAGAATTATTTGTCAATGGATACCTTATTGTATGCGGATTAATCACCTGCAACGGGCTGGGCATCAGAGATTTTTCACTGTGTTTAGTTAACCAAAGGGGGGATTTTCATTTTGTCTGATGATTTCTTCTCTTATTGTTTTGATTTTCGAGTTGATGGTGAGTTTGATTTCATATTGTTTGCCGAATTCACTTCTGACCTTTTCGACAGCAATGAACAGCAGGATACATTTGTTGATGTCGTTACAGAATACAAGCGAGTCATTTACAGCGTGTCGAATTCTCTTTATAAAAAATAGGATTTCGGGAACACATATTTAATATTCCGAGCGCTATTGTCAATATTTTGAAAATCAGAAAGTTTCTGATCACAATCTAATTTATCTGACAATTTGATTCCTTGATTTTTCAAATTTGAAATCTCGTTAATAATGACCTTCATATTTTTGAGATTCATTATATGAAATATTATATATCTAATAAAAAAAAGGGGTCAATTTTGATAAGTTTTGATGAACCCCATTCGGAACCCGTCTTGTGTTATTCACATCTGAGAGGACCATAGTTTACAATATAAGACAACACATCCCCATTGGAACCCCTCATTTGTTATTCACATTTGAGAGTCCCAGAGGTACCACGAAGCATAGTCTCCGAGAGGGGATCTAACTCGTCAAATAACGGGTTAGAACTCCAAGAAGGTATGCTTGGTGAATGGACGTCACATTTACATATAGATATATAGATATATACATATACAAGTATTTATATAATGGTATTTACAATCAAATGATATGGTATTTACAAGTATTTACATAATGGTATTTACAATGAAATGATATGGTATTTACAATGATATATGCAAATAGGACAGCACAAGACAATAAAACATATAACACTGGATTATAGGTGGACACACAGCACATACACACACGGGTCTGTTTTACATTCAAACTGAAACCACCATAGCCCCAACACAATAACCCGGGTTGAATGCGAATGCAAAAACACATTCACATCGTGTGACGGTGTGTGACATATGGTGGTTTCACAATTTGAATTTCGAATGGCTTAAAGCCCAAATTATTTTATAGAAAAACCTTCCGATCGGTACCGTCGAAAATAATGCCTGACACGAGATTTGAACGATGGGACCCAGGATGAGATCTCAACCGTGTATGGAAATACACTAGTGTTCGTAATCTACAAGTCTATAATGTTGAATACGATCTATGTGAGCCACACAAAAAAAAGCCATTCAGTCATCGATTTATCCCATTGAGATCCGTGGGTACAACAAAGGAGTTATCGTTGTTTCAAAGCTAGACACACAAGCCCACACGATTATTCCTCTTAATACTACATATAATAATTCAATTATATACGAATTGAATGCAGATTTTGCATTTTTTTTAGAAAAAGCCGACCTAGTGATATTCTCTGTCACTGTTTGTCAGGATTCCAAACCAGAAGTTCTGACTGAGAATTGACAAATCGTATTACGAAAGATATTATCCTGTAACCGCGGTTGTTTATGGGATTTATCCGATAAAAGATAAACCGAGTATAGAAAAATTAAAACCCATGAAATATTCGTCGTTGAATTGTGTAGCAGAATGAATAATAGAGCATTTTACAAATGCGTTGCGTGGAAACAAATTGACGGATCTAAGACGCAAAAAAATAAATGAATGGGGATTAACAGTGAAGAAGAGTGGCCGCGTCAGAACGGATACTAAATTTCCAGATATCCGTAGAGACGGTAACAGGCGAGATATGATACGACTCGAAATATCAATCGAGAGGATCTCCAATCAAAATTATTGACCATAATGCACACGCTTGGACATCCGCGGTCGCAATATTTCCGCGGGATAGAACAATAAAATATTACACTTGAAATTTATTTTGATTTTAGTTACGAGTTAAGTAAAAACGATCCTGTGTCAGTGTGGCAACTTCTCAGTTTTGAAAACGAAGAGGGTAAATTCGATCAATTTGTAAAACCCAATTGCGAAATATATTGTACTGAAGCCCTCCACAATGAGATGAAAAAACAAGCTAGTTGTTTTCCAATGGATTACGACGAGCAATTATTAACAAACTGTTTTACAATACCGTCAGTTGCAGCTCATTTCACAAGAAAGAGAAATCTATGGAAAATAACAGGCGCATAATTTCTCTCGGATATCGAATCAACCTGCGTGGCGTATGGCCATGGTTGATTATGGAATACAAAACATGACTCTAAAAGTATTATTTCGGTTGATATGATTGCGTGTTTTCCGGGGAGTTTTCTTGGGTATGGAGAGTGTTCTGAGTACTTCAAAAGATTTGGACATCCCACACACGAGATGACCCGTGTTGCGATCAACGGACCACTGCCTGATTTTAATTTCACCGGATTCGCTCGTGCGATATCATTTGAATTGGCTTAAGGACTTCATCCATGCTTTTCTATTTGGTTTGGTAGACACATCTCTGATAAACACTGGATGCCAATAGTGTTATTACGGTATATGATTGATTCTAAAATATTGATATCGGTGATTGTCAGTGAAGCAATTATATCATATCGGAAACAAACTGAAGTTTGGTTACCACAACCCAATAGTCTACATAGTATAATTACAGAAAACAAAAAACAATTCCCCGATCTCGACGAAGAATATATCGTGAAATGGTTAGAAATAAACACGCAAAAGTTCTCGGTAGAAGAATAATTGGTAAATTCACACAAGGTGGAAAATACAACCACAAACGATATTCTTCGCGGTTGATTATAGATGATGCTGAATACGATTTTATAATCGCAGATGTAACATCTAGTGGTATATATGTCGATCGAAAAGACGCTTTCTTGTCCGATGGAACCAAATTAGGTACAATTGTTACTTACACAGATGGAGCAAATCCTCAGTATACGTATTTTAGGGCGTCTACGCTGGCTTATGCTTCTATTAATTTACTTTAGATGATAAAAAGATTTCCTGACACCGCGGTTAGGGTCGCCACTGATTTATGTTATATAGACGTAAAACATAAAGAAGTGTCTGAATTCACTAATTCAGACGAGAGTTGGGGATCATGGAGAATTATAAAGAAATACTGAGAGATTACACCAAATTGGCAGATGTTACAATTGAAAACAATTACTTCAAAAATATTCCGATATCAAAACTATCTAATGCACCGTCGTGTTCCGATCCAATATGTAGATATACAACCAGTTATTTGAACGGTTGTGGTGGGTCAGGGAAGACGACTCGTGCGATTGAATTATTTCGAGGGAAATCAAACATGATTGTGCTAACATCAACATACAGACTTGCAAGAAACAGCGAGGAAATAATGCTTGCACTTATCATATTTTTGATAGAAAGTTGGCGAATGGATTCGTGATCGAATGGGAGAAAAATATATTCCTGAAATCATTACTTGGGATGAGATATGCACAGTGTCCTTATATGTATTACAAAGGTTTCTCGATTGGTTATTGCTAGCGAATACAAAATTGATAATGTGTGGCGATCATGTTCAACCACCACAATTTGTCGGTTTATCCCCTCATAATTGGCTGAAGAATGTTGTAGACTATTATGAAGAAATTAATACCGATCATAGATCACGTGATAATGAATTACGCGAGTTCAAGAAGCTATTCAGATTACCGGATATAATCCAGTGTGAAATAGCACGTGAAATAAGTTTGGAAACCCCGTTAAGTGATTTCTGGGAAGCGTGGAGACCAAACGATTTGATAGTGGCAAGTAGAAAGATTGTCAGAGATACACTTCAAATGAAGTTATTTAACACACACAAAGAAAAATGTGCAACACTTCCAGTGCGATTGTGTTATAGACCCAAGCATACACGAAGACAAAATATCGAAGTTAATATTCCCGGCCTGACAGAGAAGCAGATTCTAGTGTTAAATTATATTGTGTTGGTTGATATCAGTGTTGTCAAAGATGCATTGCATGCTGATAAATCCCTGTGGAAGCTAGGATACGCAGCGACGATACATTCTTCGCAGGGGTTGATTATATCCGATACAATTGTTTGGATGATAGATAATCGCATCAAGTGGTCGAATTTAGTTTATCTTGCGGTTTCCAGGGTAAGAAGAATAAATCAACTTCGAAGAGTTGTTTTAGACTATAATGACACTACAATAAGTGATATTGTCAGCAATGATATAATCAGAAAAACAACTCTTTGGTGATAAACAACAATACAAACAAAATGACAGAAAATTTGACTTTGATGCCGAGTTTATAATCACATTGAAACAAGAACAGAATGATCACTGCGCGAGTTGCAATTGTATTATGCGTTGGTGTTGTTCGAATAAGGACCCCCGCCTATTTACCGTAGACAGAAAAAATAGCAGCGTAGGTCATACCAGAGATAATGTGATGCTGACTTGTTTTGAGTGCAACAGACGCAGAGGTGCTAGTTAAGACCAAGCGGCGGTAATTCAGTATCATCGGGTATCATTTGTAGTTCTTCACGAGTAAATCCTCGCTGAGGAGCAGTTGAATCCAATCTATAGACTAGCGGTCTACCCGCAGATCTCGTTATACTAGATATTTTATGTGCAGTAATCATCCAAAACTAATTAGTAGCTCTTTTTTACCACCTTTAGCTCTCCTGGTTCATATAAATATTTAACAGTGACATTGCCGAGTATTGGTTGTTTTGAAAAAATCATTTTGTGGCTTTACGGGTATATACTTTTTTAATCGCGTTGTTAGATTTTATATTAATTGTTCGAATAATCTCATTATTCAGCGCGATAATTACGCCTGATAATCTCTTGACCCATTCACGAGATCGTTTATCCTGAATAAATTCCTTCGTGTATTGATATCCAAATAACCGCTCAGCAAGTGTCCGATTAAATCGTTCAACAAGTGTGTGATCGCAATGTAGTGCAGCAGTATGTCCTCGTCTGATGGTGACAATAATATTCGTCATTGTTGATAACACTACTCCCTGAAATTCCCTGTCAGGATCAACTTGTAATAGATTTGGCCAATGCAGAGGACCCCATCGATAAATCATTTCAAACGCAAAAGCCAATTCAGTTGATTATTTTGTTTTTAGAGGTTCTGCTTGTTTATATCGACTCGCAACATCAACTACGGTTATCGCATGCTTGTAAACACCATCATGCGGCAGAAATAATATATCAGCCTGATGAACCTCATTAGGTGCGCTGACATCAAAATCCGAGAAGTTAATTTGTTTAGGCGGTGGTAGATACATTTGCCATATCGCCTGCTTGGATAACCAATCCGCTGGTGTAGTATATTTCACCTTTGCAGCGCTAGCGAGTTTATTGATTGCTGATTTACCTCTCCAGTATCCTCTTGGGGAATAATAAATAGATTCCATGATGTTATTAATTACCAGCACCCAATATCACTTTACTTTTCATAGCCGATTTTATCAACCATGAAGCCAATTTTTCTTTGAATGATTTATCAGTAATAGAATTCAACGCATGAATTAATTTCACATCTGCGAAATGTCTATGTTGCAGATTATTGTTTTTATAAGCAATATCATGAGCATAACGCGCCTTATCAATGGCGTTTATTGGGTGTTCACCGGGATGGCGGTTGGTATTGATCATCGAGTCTGATATCGAGTCTTGTTCCGGGTCCACAATAACTATACCCTGGAAGACGTTTTCTTCTTGAGATTTTGCCCATGGTTTTCCTGGGAGTTTTACTAACTTAGCTGTAATATCACCTCCTCGGTTTTTAAAACCATCTCCAGATTTCATAGAAACAAATCTAAATATTTTGGTACCACATTATACACACTTACCAGCAAGTGCTGATCTGTTATTTTTAGTTCTAATCGTCATCATGTCGTTTGTGCTAGTTCTTACATTTCACACAATATAGAACTTTAATTTATTTATAATAACATAAATGTAATTGATTTTTCGACGACAAAAATACAAGAACCAGTTAAGCATCATGCAGCGCTAATAATTCTATTTACATGATTATAATCGGACCATCTGGAAGTGGCAAGACACAACTGCTACTTAATTTGATAACGAGATGGATGAAATGGGACAAGTTGTATTTACTAGCCCCGAGTGTAGACGATCAGCGATGTTACGAGGTGTTAAAAGATTTTAACGAGAAAGCGAAATCGGAAATTGATGAGGATATTATTGAGTTTATAACATATATCGATGAAGCAACGAGCATTGATGTTATTGATGAAAGTATTAACAATGTAGTTTTATATATGATGATGTCATGCTAGACAATAGAAAGAATCCCGCTAGGATATTTTCCTGAGGTAGGCATAAAAATACCGATATGATATATGCCACTCGAAGATTCACACAAATACCAAAAGTGATCAGAGATAACTGCAATATTCTTGCTAGATTTAATGGAGTTGACACACATACGCTACGGAATATTCACCAGACTTGGTGCAGTGGAGATATTGGTTATATTCTCTTTCAGTCAATCCCACATGGATTTGTAACGATAAATTTGCACGACCCGAGATCAAGATATCGTATCGGACTTGATCAATTGGTCTCGCCGTCGCGGCGACATCAGCGCCGGGTGTGTGGCGTAAAATTCTAAATGTTTTCTCCTGTTTTGTCTACCTGAATTGGTTTCGGTTTGCTTGAAATAGTTTCGGTTTGCTTGAAATAGTTTCGGTTTGCTGGAAATAGTTTCGGTCTGTCCACCCTCTCTGCTGCTCTATCATTAGTTTTATCAGTTTCTCTGCGTCTGAATGGTTACCAGGAGATACCCCTGCGTGTTGCATTATTCAATGCCCTATAAGCAGGACCATCGTTAAAGCGAACACAGATACTTAATTTTATCAACAATCAGAATATCGACGTCTTCATCCCGACATAAACGTGGCTAAAAACATCAGGCGATGAGTCCAAATGAACGGATCTAACACCTACCATATACTCCATCAATTCGTTCCTTCGCTACTTTGGCGATGGTGGAATTGTTGTGATCACAAAGAATTCCATGATAAAATGTGTTAAACAGAACACAACCTTCGATTTCTGCCTCATATCGTTTGAACTAGTTCAAACAACACTCATAGTAGAACAAAGGTCAGTCAATTGTTTCTGCTTATACCATCTTATTCCTAGTAGAATAAACAAGCTGACTGAATCTATTTTTGGAGCAGTTTCCGAATCTCCTGAAGTATGGAAATTGTATAGGTGGTAACGTGACTTTTCTTGGAGATTTCAACTGGAAACACTCAATGCTTTTTTGTGTGGTATTTTGCTGATAAAAAGATTGCGTTTCGCAATTTTAAACTTATTTGAATGTAATATGCATTTGATGTTGTTACAGGTCGGATGCTTTTGCCATTAATATATGATGTCATACGTTCCAAATTTTCAAAACGAAACAACAACAGCGGTCTTTGGAGAGTCGATAACGTGTAAATAATTTTTATTTCAGACTATATTCCGCATTTCCCCCAAAATGACGCCTAATTGCAAGCATACATGATGCTGTGCTAACACGAACTTCAACTACATTTGTTACAGATAGTATCCTGAGAAAAAGGTAGGTATCAGTTGCTATTTGTTGCAGCGTCATCCTGCCACAAAAGAATACCAGTGAAAGAGGAATACATCTCTCCCCAGGATTCGGGACCATGCACAGGCTGTACCCATACACGCTGACCAGCGTTGCAATGCAATGATGCAGCGGTGCTTCCTTGATCGTGATTTCCCTCATCAAATGCATGTGTTCTCCCTTTTTCTTGACCTTCAAATACAAGTTCAGTTTCTATGGGTCCAGTGTGATAGATTGATACTATATTGGTAAAGAAAAAGTATGTGCCAGATATTGGGCACGTAAATATCCCGGTGTTTTTGTCATATGCATTACCTTCATTGTATTCAACTCTGTCAAACTGAAGTGATCTTCCTGGTGTAAACGGTATTGGAGTAAAGGAGAACATAGCTGTAAAGGCAGCTTTTCTTGTTACAGTCCTCTTTTTATTTTCTATGGCAGTCACTTTTAAGGCTACAAAGATAAAACAATATACAATTCACTTAACGTTTCCAGTATTCTTTTGTTAAATAACATGTGTATACAAAACATTCCTTAGCTGATACTACGTGCAAATAACGAAATGATCCACGTGAGTAAAATTGCACTATTTGCAAAATAAATTATTTCGTACCCAACGGTTGGAAGGTTTGGTGGAAGGATTCTTCTAATTTTAAAAATATTACAGCTGCGTTCAAAAATTGACAGGTACATTTAAAAGGGTTTACTTGCCAAAAATATACCGATGCAAAATCACTTTGTTGCCTTTGAGAACCCTTTAGAAGTCATAAAAATCGTCAAATTACTGCAAATATAGACTAGGAAAGGGAAATGTACAACAATTATCTCACCGTTTGCTTCAGTTATGGAAATGTTTGAGTAAACATATCTACAAGTTGTCCTGCACCAAGATACATGCGATGTTTCCCGGAAGCATAATTCCCATTCGAAGGAAGTGAACATCAAGGGATTCATTGGTATGAACATTACAGTGTTAGAGAAGTAAAAGAAAAACAACAACATTTTGGTTATGGAGCACTTCGAATAACGTAGAAGTAGACGCATATATTTTTAGAAATGGTTCACATTAAAATCTATTTCAGTTTTAGTTTTGGAGACTGATTCAGTTTTTTTTCAATATGCAAAGGACTTTATGTTGTCGAACAATAATGTAATATATGTATATGGCTTAAATAAAGAACCGTAATAACGAGAAACAACATAAAAATCAAAATTTAATAAGTGCTATTACTTATGGCTACTAAACGCTTGGGGGGAGTAGAGACTTAATACAGGTAAAACCCGAATAACATAAAATAAAATATATGACATGAGATACATAATACCTGTTCAACGTTTTCTCTCAAATTGATGCAATACTTATAGTTCTTAATTCACTCTCACCAATCTTTATGTGAGATTCCTCTGAGCATTTGATTTGAACGTGTTTAATCCTGTGGAACATTTATTTAGTGCAATCACTCATTAATTTTGATAGTGTTAGAATGCAAAAGTTAAAATAAGTCTAAAATGACACGATCCATTTTACCTTTATTCAGTAAGTTCATTTTTAATTTTTTGAAGTACATTAATCTACATTTAATTTGTTTTACTTCATAAATTGTCTTTTGCCCTGAGTCTACCATCTGTTCATAATAAGTTTGATCGATTTTAGAATTATTACTTTTTACGTATGGCTCGTATGATAAGAAAATAAATCATACAAATCTTCATTGTGGCGCTTTAGAATATGTACTCATTTATCTCAGTTTGTAATGAATACACATATTGATCTATGATGATTTTGTTTAAAGCATGCTGGTACGTCTTCAATATTTTTAAGTTCAGAAACGTATTATATTATCTTAAATATGTGCCTCACTTGCGCTAGAATTGGAAAATCAAAAACCTTAGCCTAGCTCAATGACTGTATATACCATGCTTGTTTATATATATATATATATATATATATATATATATATATATATATATATATATATATATAACACATATAAATATATTTTTTACCCTGTGCATAGACTTTGACACCATTAATTAAATCAACCACATACTATACTCTATCACATTTGCTCTCAATTTATGCTCTTTTGTCTCGAATGGTTGATCTCGGTTTATTATTTATATACCGATTTTCCACCATCATTGTTCTATTTTGAAACTGCATTCCCATGTTCGAAAGACAGAACTTCATTTTATCAGTTTAATTCGCTTTCAGATAAGAGGTCTCATCGCGATAGTTGATAAGTTCATAGTAAATAAAGCATATATGTCTTTTATTTATTAATACGCAATCTTTAATTTGCCTTTTGAACCCAAAATGATAATGTTGCTTATAAACACAAGTAACTAATGTAATCGTAGGCTCTATGGACTCTGAGTAAGAAATGTAAATACACAGAACAGGTTTATTGGAGAATATTTGACACATACATCATGGAGGTGCATTTATTTCTATATTTCTTTTAATTCAAAGATTGAATTAAAATAATCTGTAATATTATCTGTCTGAATGCGATTCTTGAAGTAGAGAAGTTCCGCAATTTTATCATCCATTGCAGTCTGTCGTGACTCTATGCTTGAAACAGCACGTTTGATCCAGAAGGGGGAAGATGAATTGATAGATATGGTCTCATGTGTTCCGTTAGTATCAACAACCTTCCATGTGGCTGATTTGTTCACTTGTTTGTTGTCCTCATGATTTACTAGTATATGTATTTGCGCTTCAGCCTTTTGCAACCTGTGCTCTAGTTCCTGCATAATCAACAATCGTCTTTGGGCCTCGTCAAGACGCTCTTTAAGTACATCAATCTCTTTTAATTTGCTATCGAATTCACGATCCCGTTCTTCCAAATCCCGTATTTTCTTTAACAATACAGAAATAATCCCACCATCCTGGTGGTCATAGTTGAGTTTCTCATCTGCCGCATCAAGATATACTACTGTTTGCACGAGAGCACATACAAGGATTAAATTTTTCATTCTGTCACTTATCGTGGCAAGCACTGCTGCTCAATAGATCTACCTTTCAGTACATGTATATCTGCCAGACGATATCTTTATATCGTCCAGTTATGGTTTGATAAGATTACACATTGCCATGTGAACCTCACTTTAGAATTCAATTTAATTGACCTTGACACTGTCTTTTGTTGAAAGATACTAATATCAAGTCACCTACATGGAATACATACATACATACATACATACATACATACATACATACATACATACATACATACATACATACATACATACACCGCTCTGCTGGCCTAGTGGTTAGAACTTCCGCCACGGAATCAGGTTGTCGTGGGTTCGATCCCCGGCCGAGTTATACCAAAGACTTAGCAAAATGGGACTAACAGCTGCCCCGCTTGGAGCTTAGCATTAAGATATTAGTGTTAGGTCTGGTCGCCATGGTGGCAGAATGATTCAACTGGGTTGGACATCATACTACATGTCTTCGGCGTGACGCCCAAGTGCTAGACATCACTACAAACTGTCATTTTGCAGACATCTTTGCGATATGAAGTTATTTTTAAAACTTTGTTAACAATCCTAAACAAGGAAACAAACATACATGCATACATACATACATACATACATACATACATACATACATACATACATACATACTACATACATACATACATGCCTTGTGTCTTCTTGCACTGTAGTACTAGACAATCCCGAGTGATTTAGTAACATAATTAAATTACATGAAGAGACTAACTACAATTCCTTAGTGTGTAGCTACAAAGGATAACTTGCTTCAGCTAATTATATCTGATGATATAGTCATGTTTATCCTCTGCTAGCGTTTTTGTGTCTATATTATGAGATTCCAAAATAAGCTGGAACACTTTACTAGCCTTCGTGAACATCACCACACCTATTACAAACATAATAAACATTAAATGCAACTGAATTGCAGCGACTGTATTTGTGAAAAGCATTGTTTCATAAAAGTACAGCACGGAAAGCCTAGAAATGTATCGGGTTAAGTTAGAAAGCAAGCAAAGCTAACCACTTGAAAAATTCAGAACGTCGTTTGGTTCCATAACATAGTCTTCATCTAGTTTTTAAACAGAAAATGAAAATAATTTAATATCTCGTGAAATAGTTAAAGAGGAAAAAACATAAAACTGTTAGCAACGTTGTAAGCCAAATTCGTTTATATAGAAAAAAACGTAAACAGTTTTGTGAAATCACTGAATGTGAAGAAAAGCAATTGTTACTGAAACTTATAATTTACAACACTAAAATTACATTTGAAAAGGTTTTGAAAATCTTAGTCTGCGGAAGGAAAAGGTCATTTTTGAACTTTCGTATTGCCTCGATTTGGATTTGTCGGTAAAGTCAATATCCAACTAACAATCTTGTACTGCAGACTTTCCCTATTTTTAAAAATATGTAAAAAGCTGATGGTCGGTTATACGATATTGGCATACTATATCAGAAAACGCTACACTCACTGACTAATGCCACAAAAATACTCTTAATCCTGTGTCGGGCGTATATATTCTGAAACTGAACCTTTTATACAATTCTGGTAAGTTTAGAATTCTCGCATACATCAATTTCCCTTAAGCCTACAAGCTCTTTACTGACATGAACAACAAGAAACATGCCTGTGTTGCCCTTTGTTGCTTAGGTTTGATATACTTAAATTTTCTCCAAGGTTTATATGCTCGTCTCTATTTGTAATTACTTTTGGATAATTATTTAAAATGTCGGTAATATATCGTCGCCAACCTTCCGTTAAATCCGTGCACAGGCTGTCCTCATCTGCTCCCTCCATTTCCAACCCTGTAAAGGTATCCAGGTGGTTATCTGTATTCTCGTCTAACTTTGACTTCACACGTATTTCCTTTTCGATGTCCACACTACATAGTACATTCAATACCCATTTTTCTACTCTTTAATCAGGTATTTCCATCATACCTGACGTTTCTATTTTGTAATTCCTTTTTCACTCTTGATCTGTGTGACCCAGTAGGGTCGTTTCAATCGGCAAAATAACTGGTTTCTACTCGTAGATTGAAGCATCAATGCACAGTCACCCAATGTCGTACTTCGCGTTCCGTGTCTTTAATACTTCGAGTACTTGCGCGCCGACTATTTGAGCTCCACTTGGGCAATGGACACGTGTCTCCTAATTGTTTACGCACATTCCCCTTCAAGCCCCCACCCGGCGGACGTTATCGTTGAATCCACTTTGACCACTTTGACCACGAAATGTCAGGATTTGATACGTGTCTCATAGCACATTTGATGTAGCATTTGTTTCACACCCAGTTAAGTTTTTCTACCAATCCACTACCATGTTGTTGTGCGTAGCTGCTAAAGTAACATCCAAGCATAATTTCTGCCTTCACATCCGTTGTACGTTAGACTTCATAATCCATGAGAAACTTATCAGGAACCAAAACCCTTCTGGATATGTCGAACAGCGCCTCATCAACACATGCGATTTCAATTGATGTTTAGAAGCTGAATTTGGGGTAGCTAGCTGCACAGTCAATTAGAGGTAGGATACATTGGTGTTCTGATATTTAATTCCAAAAATAGGTGAAAATATATCGAGAGTGAACATGATCATTGGGTATTTATTAAAGGTATCCTGGTCTTCACTCTTTCAGATGCGATCTTGTGACAAGCAATACAAGAATCGAGCCACTAGCTACTCGTTGATTCCAGAATGTCAATACAATTCAGAACACACACTGGTTTCTTTATATTTAAATGGCAAGCAATACTGGACTCGCGTGTCACTACGACTACATGGGCCCTGCATTGCTTGGGGATAGTCAGTTGGAGATGTATCTAGAATCCGACGTTGTGAATTCATTATACATTAATACGTTCGTGCTCAAGAATTTAGATGATAGTTTGCAAATACGCTATTTAACGGTATCGGACACCATATTCGCCGCATTCGAGATAAAGGTTGCGTCATGCACTTGCTCATGGACACCTTCATCGCGCAAGAGATTATACAAGATATGTGGATCCTTCAACGTCTCAGCCCTTGTGTTTCGCCGCTGTTTGACTGCATGTATAATGCGAAACTGTAAATCTGCCTGAGATGAAAATCTGGGTACCTCGATATTTCCAGTCATCAACTCAGATGAGAGTATCCATGATCGACATTTCAGGTCAAGAGAGTTGACTGAAACGCCACCAATAGTTTGATAAATTAACACACACGGAGATTTCGAAACTAACATTTGGTCATCCTAAACGAGACTAGACTATACCACGACGCTCGTACACCTAGTGTCGCTCGCGATTGTACGTTCTTGATCATGAGCGGAATCACAAGTTATCTGTAATGTCGTTCCTGGAAACTGACAATTGTCAGTTGAATGTATTATAACACAAACGCGCTCGCCTCCTCTTGACCACCCACCAGCATTCAATAGCAGCATCGACGCTTTCAACAAGCCGCTTTAAATGCGGACAATCGCACCATTATTAGCATTAGTTTTAGGAGTCTTTCTACCTCTGATGGTTACCTTGAGATATCACTGCGTATTACACTATTAAATGCCTAATCAGCAGAACCACCGTTAAAGCGCACACAAATAGTTAATTTTATCACCGATCAGAATATCGTCGTCTTCTTCTCGACATAAACATGGCTAGAAACAACAGGCGACGATCGTACACGGATCTAACACCCACCGGTTACTCCATCAAGTCGTTCCCTCTCTACTCTTGCGGAGGTGGAATTGTTATCATCACAAAAATTTCCGTGACAAAGTGTCTAAAACAAAACAAAACCTTTGATTTCTGCCACTCATCGTTTGAACCAGTTCAAACAATACTCAAACTAGAACAAAGTTCAGTCAATTGTTTCTGGCACTACCACCCTTTTGCTAGTGGAAAAATAACAAGATGACTGAATCTCTCATTTTGGAGCAGTTTCCAAGCCTCCTGAAGTCTGGAAATGCAATAGGTGGCAACCTGAATATTCTTATCAATTTCAACGTTCACTTTCACTCTCCTGGCAAACCATAAACATCACAACTAAAAGATTCCATTAATGTTTTCAACCTTAACAGTCAGTTAAGCAACCGACTCATAGCCATGCTTACACTTTATACTTCATTCTCGCTTGGCGTTCAGTATTGAGATGTTAGTGTTACCACTGGTCGGCCTGATTTCAGGATAATGTG
This sequence comes from Unio delphinus, assembly GCA_029339505.1. Taxonomy (NCBI): domain Eukaryota; kingdom Metazoa; phylum Mollusca; class Bivalvia; order Unionida; family Unionidae; genus Unio; species Unio delphinus. Next base: position 8,335,545 of record JAQISU010000033.1, on the reverse strand, counting down.
ACTGTGTGTGACATGTACGTGTATGCGGCATGATGTCCCAGTGCTAGATGTCTCTATAAACTGTCACACTTCAAAAACATCGAAGCGATATGACCGAATTGTTGTTAAAACTACGTTAAAATTCCAAATCACAAATACAAAATCACACACTCAGCTGTCTCCGCGATCTTTCCAGGTCTTCCTATTATATCTTTAGCGCCTTCTGCTGGTCACCTTAACCATGGTGTTATGGAGAGACGGACTGCAAGAAAGGACAAACGTAACACTATAAACCACTTCCATAATAGTGGCGTGACATAAAGATGAACAAGAGGAAAGAGCTATATTTGAAATGGCATGATAATCTACTCACAACTAGATTCTATAATATAGTTATGTAAGAGAGCAAACTTACCAGCCCTAGATTTGGGAACAAGTTTGGGTCCTGACCTAAGCAAGGTGGCAGGTAATGAAGTGAATTGCAGTTCCAGTTGTGCTTCACATTCATTGCACGGTGTCTCTCCTTATTATATCCGTTTAATAAAATGTCGAATTATGTTGGTCTCGCACTATCAAGAGTAAGTGTAAGCTTTACGATTTGTTGATACACATTATGTTCTGAATAAACGACAAGGTAATATTGAAGTTGTGTTTATATTTGTTTCCCTCCACGTATCCTACCTGGTTAAGCCGACATTAACCATCCAGTATAGGTTAGAGTGGATAGTAGGAACCATATTATTCTGGGTAAAATGGGAAATATATTGTGAATTACTTCGAAAAGATAGTTTGATATTTTTCGTGTCATCTGTCTCCTTAAACCATGTGTCGCATAATTATCTTTTATAAATGAATTACCTAGCAGCATTGTCTAGCGTCTATATCAACTGACTAATATAGAATAACCTCTAACCGCTCAGCAATCGCTTCAACGGTCTCCAGAACAAGGAGCATCATGCGTGGATGAGCATTCATCTTCAAGTGAAGGAACCTAAAAATAATTGTATGATAAGACTTTTAAATACACCGTTAAGCTTTCTACATGCATGTGCTAATATCAGTTGTTGAGTTATAAATGATCAGGCAAAATATAATTTTTGTAAACCTGGAATAATGCAAGGAATGCTAGGAAATATTGTGATTCTCTTGGCTTCTCGAACACTTAATGAAGAATGATTTTTAATAAGTCATTGCTCAAGGTGGCAAATATAGCCTTGGAAACCAGACAAGTGGAACATTTTACTCCATGTTCAGTAATTTTGAAACAAGCCTCTGACTCTACAGTATGTCAAGTAACACCATACAGCTCTCTTCATTTATGACTCTTGCTAGTTAAACATTACTGTAGATCTACACGTATCACAACAATATGGATTAGACAAAACAGAATCCAGAATAATGCTTACAAATAGCTAAGATGCTAAGCTAACATGCACCTGATTGTCCAGTTTTATATATTCTCTGTGTTTTGATGCTTATTTTTGCATTAGTATTGACATCAACAAGTCATGAACGTGTTCTCCTTGTGGATAGCTCATTTTATTCTTCATTGTTGTTTTCAGCATTACATAATCCATGATTTCTTCTCTGCAATTTCTGAAATTGATTTGAATCGGCTCAGTACAGGATGATGACACGACTGTTCAAGACAGGAATTTAGGATGCGAAAATGAGCTTAAAGTTAAACAAGATTCAACTGTTCCAGTGGTTGTTTTGCTATTAAATATGTACCGTAAGACGGAAGAAACAACCCATCCATTATCATGTATTTGATTACTTATCGTGATACATAAAGTGAAATACAATATTTAGTGTCTTTTCGTGTCAATTGCCTAGGGAAAGAAACGTTTTGCACTAAAACGAAATCCATGATTCTACTTTCCTCAATGAACGTTGGAGAAAGGGTTCATGCCATATTTGGCACTTATATTTATGTTGCTTTTCTAGTGGATACAATCAAAGACAAACCAGGCTTAAACCATGGATACGTTATAATTATTTGTTGCTACATGATGGTGGTAGTGGTGGTTGTAAAATGCAAGTAAGCATTGAATTGCATTGAAGTCAAAATCAAATATATTCATGTGATAGATAATTTTCCAAGGATGTCTAAAACGTAATACGCATATGTTTATATTGCCATTAAGCTTACCCTCTTTGCATTTCTTGTATATTAATTGAGATGCTGTTTAAAGCATCCGATGCTATGGAAAAGGACTCAAGTGAATGATCTGTACGTTACTAACTTAGACACGTCCTCCACTACCGTGACGAAGCTACTGTAGCGGTAATTATCTGGCCGTGATTGAGCGGACTGATCGATGTCTGTACCACATTTAATACCATATTCGATGGATCGAGTCCTGTTCCATGATACATTCCCACACTCATGCAAATGAAATAAGTTCCTGACAAAGGGTATATAAAGATGTATTCACTCTGTCTGAAGTGAAATTAATAAGATTATGTTCTGCTTAAGAGCAAGTTTAGTTTGTTCAATTATCATCAACTCATTTACATTTAGTGTTGTTTGCATTTAGCCATAAATGCCACGTCAAAAGGTCAGAAAACATTTAAATTTGCAAGTCAGGGAGTACTTTTAATTATGGGGTTTTCGTATGGAAGTTGTGCACTATTCACAACTATTTTATTGCAGTGCATATGTTATAAGGATACGTCACTACCTCACCTCAATGACACGTGCATAATCACCATCAGTTATTTTTAAACTCCTGCGTTTGATGCTTGTCTACCTTTTTAAAGTCAACAAAAAAACTGACATAAAAACATTCATTGAATTCTAAACGTCTTTAGAGACTAATTTTAACATGTTGCAAATGTTTCCATTAACATTGTAATTTTACATGTTTCGAAACTATTAGAAACTGTGAAGGGACGAGATCTGAACTTACATCAATTTATGTGAAATACTCAAAAGATAAGCATGGCGTAAAGTCAGTGTAGTCATCACGATCCACTTATTCAAACGGATGTATTTAATGTTTCTCTCAGAGCACACAGATAATTATTTAATACTCGGAAGTAAAATAATAATGCGGTGCAAGGTACACAAGAATTTTTTAAAAGAAAAGACAAATTAAGGGCTAGGGGGAGAGAAATATGAACTTTAACAACACATTTGCAGCTAGAATATGTGGTTACTGAGGTCTTAACTTGGTTTGATATGAAGATTCAAATGTCAGTTATGATTATTAGCAGAATGAAGATGCTTGCGATGAAGTAGCAATAATGAATGATGAAAGGAAATCAATAGAAGCAAGAGGTATTGAGTACTTTCTCTAAAACAAAATAGGAAACATGATATTGAGATGTCTGGAATACAATGTAAGGATATGGGTAGTATGGTGGTCAGTGTGACATGAGTTGTTGTTTTAGGGTTTACTGCTATATTGTTGTTTTTTCAGCACACGATACGTGATACATGGTGGCCATTATTACTGGTGGAGAAAGAAACCGGGAAAACCCCCGGAAAGAATCACCGACCCACGAGAAGCTATTGGCAAGCTTTCTCACATACCCACATTGGCCGAATCTGAGACTCGAACTCACGCATACAGAACTGAGATGGCAGTGTTCCGTAACGGTAAGCGCTTTAGACTTCTCGGCCACTCAGTGAAATGAATAATTTATGTAAAATAGAAAAGAAGAGATGACGCAGCTGGTGCTCATGATAATGAAGACAATGGGGATGATGAATTTAGTTGATGTACCCTTGCTACTACTACTACAAATAATAGTAGTCGAAACTGTTGTAAATGGGGATTTTACGTCACCATACATCGCCAATGCTAAGTTATGGAGCAGCACTATTTTGTACCCTAACCAAACAGTTTCCTGCATGGGAATAGGCGAGAGATATAAATCAAATATGGGTAGTATGGCAGTCAAAGCTAGGTGGCAGCAAGCGACTACATGTTTTAAAAGAAGAGATATTGAATGATTACCAGTATGAGACAGATAACAAGGGCAAATGTTATGGTACTGCAGTATGCCATATCAATTCCGTGAAGTGTACAGTATGTTAATTCTCATGATGGTAAATAACGTAGTGCCCGTTTTGTGATTGTGGTAACCTATCTTCGTTTAAAACGTGATCCAATATTGTCTGATGTCTCTCTCTCGCTGTCAGGTGTACTCATAATCCAATACCATTCGTCATAACATAATGGATTATTTCGAAACAAATAGGGTTGTAGTTGTAGCTGTTGTAGTGTTTAACTCCATTTTTCAGCACATGATAGGCTATACATAGCGGCCAGTATTAATGGTAGAGGAAGAATCCCGGCTACTAGCGAGCTTTCTTACATACCCACATTGTCCGAATCTGAGACTCGAACCCACACAGACAGAGGTGAGATGGCAGTGATCCGTAAAAGAGAGCGCTTTAGACCACTTGGCCACTCATGGCTTCTCAAAATAAATGTGAGGGATGCTCTGAATTTGCATGAAATTGTAGTCACTATATATTTCCCTTTCGTTGGTGGATATTATTGAGAAGATGCTCATTATTGTAAAAACCTAATTATGTTTATGGCTTCCCTTGAGCTATAGTTGATCTTAGAATTTGTCATAAATATCATCATGACGAGACTCAGTCTGAAACAGCACATCACAGACAGCCAGAGCCTGAAAAAGAGCTAATATATGCAAAGTTTTATACATTTTACCTATCTCTGTTTCATTTCGTAGAATTTATCCAAAAGACCAGATATAATTTCATTGTTATAAAAGTAGGTTTAGGGTAGGATATTTTTATTAACGTTATTTTGAAAGACGAGAAAGGGTGCTGCATTAAATTAGGCTTCGTTGCGATTGGGTGTTTATTTGAAAAATACAATTTTGTGAATCCTTAGTAAAGAGATAGTCGCCTCGTAAATAGTGTGACCGCTGTGAACAATTAAATTTGGCAATTGCAAATATAGGTATGATATTATGATGATGACGTAGAATGCAAGGACACATAGCATGGAGTGACGAATAAAAAAGTTTTGAACAGTCATGACACAACGTTGTTTCAAAGTGTATCATATGCCAAATAATAAGAAACCAAAGAAAATTGAGAAATATAAAATAGAAGTAACAGCGAATGACATATACACTATTCGTTGAATAAGAAACATCATATCAAGTTAAAACGTATCAATCGTTTCCAATCAATGTAACAATTTTTAATTCCTTAGAATGTTTATATCCGACCATTCAAACATTTCTTCGCTGTATCATGCCGGTGTGTCGCTGATACAATACGTGAGTTTTGGTCTAAGCTGAGATCTTTCCCAGGTGCCGGTTCAATATGATTCCTTAACTAAATAACCTTGTTTAGGCAATTAAATACATTTATTACAAACTTAAGCGACCACACCTGCCGACTGTTACAGTTGGAGGTTGAGCATATGGAATCACATCACAATTAGTATTTCCGGTTCCGAATGTAGTACTAGTCTATGTTTAGAACATTTTATAGTGTCTCAATTTGGTGGTGATAGAAGAGTTATATTGATCCATTTTTGGTCGGGATTTAAAGGTAATTGTTTTTTCTTGAAAATATGAGCCCCAGAGATTGGTTGTCTGTGTGTATTTCGGCGACAGTGCACATTGAGTAGAAAGACCTTGGTGATGATCCGGAAATGAAATATACGTTATCGTTATACTCTGTTCTGTTCACAGTGCAGCCTCTCAAAGAATGCCGGTTAACCTTTGACAAGAACTTCATAGTGAAGTCATCTTTAGAGGAATTATAGATTAACATATCTTTTGTATTGATTATCACGCAGTGGAAAGGTCAGTACTGAGAAATATATGTACAGAACATATAGTACAATTAACTGTGATGTAATGTCCAGATGATTGTCGCCATAAATTCACGTGCGAACTCCCGTTAGATGGAAGAATTATTGTCATCAGGTTTAGATTTCATTCCTAAGTAGATATGAATGAGCATGGAGCACGAATATGGTATGAAAAGATCCGCAAATTGGAACGAAAAGGAAAAAAAGTTTTTTTATATATATTGTTTTAGAAAATGAAACGTTCTCGTTTGATAATTGAAAGGCTGTGGTGGGATGGAGTGAGTTTCACTCGCTGTAAAGGAGACAGCATGTGTAAATACATACATACATACATACGTACGTACGTACGTGCGTGCGTGCGTGCGTGCGTTCGTGCGTACGTACGTACGTACGTACATACATACATACATACATACATACATACATACATGCATGCATGCATGCATGCATGCATGCATGCATGCATGCATGCATGCATACATACATACATACATACATACATACATACATACATACATACATACATACATACATACATACATACATGTGTGTATGCGTGTGTCTGTGTCAGAAAGTCATACGTGTAAAGACCTACAGTTTGAGTTCGAATAGGGTATAATACATCAGTGGTCTTGCGCAGCTATGGGACGAATAGTCTCAGAATCGAGGTGATGTATAGCGTATTGCATGGTCGACTGACCGACGAACTAGTGGCTATGATTGTAACAATATCTCACGTATTTGGCAGCCATGTTACAAGTATGCACATATTAAAACCTAAATGCGTTTGTCGCACAGCTCTTCTTCCTGAAGGAGTAGAGTCCTTATTCAGTCATGTGGCAGCTTCACCTACATTCCTGTTGCTTTAAGTACTATCAAATGACATTAGTGTCTATGTCATTTAGATGTGTGTCTTAAAAACCTGATATATATATATATATATATATATATATATATATATATATATATATATATATATATATATATATATATATATATATATATATATATATTACATTTGTCACAATCAGCGAGAATCTCTTGCAAAGAAGTCACCTTGCATATTTAAATTGCTCTGGTTATCAGGAATCAATGAATACAATAATTTTCCTTCAACTGTGAGAATGAAATAAAAGCCACGATACTGGAAAAAAGGTGAAATGAAATAAGCTGAATGAAACGATTTCAATTACAAAAAGTAAAGCGTTAAAACCCATTATTTGTGTCCATTGTTAGGAAAAATAGGAAATGATAAGCGTCAATCACCGTAAATGACAAGCAAGGAAGATAAGTGATCTATAGTAAGTAAATCATAAATGTATTCATGAAATACATCAATGGACAAACACGATAGCAGCAACCTTCTTCGTACCCTTAGAAAGGTCTAGAACCATCCTATTATTGTTATTCCTGTCCATACTTATACATGTGTCGAGAAGGTGTATTTTATGATTCATTGTTAGCTTACATCGCAACCTTCTGGGCTTTGACACTGATTTTAATACATCGGATATACGACGTAAGTAAACCACAACTACACGCATTAATGTGCACATAATATACACACGTGCAATAGTTGCAAACTCGTATATGTATCCCACTGATTATAGCTTACGTTTGTTAATACTACTTTTACGAGTCCATTACAATAAGTAAAACAAAAGTGAATACAACATGCTTTGTAAAATGTAAAAAAAAAAGTATTTCCCGTGAATATGGTATTGTGAAATAAATCCTATCGGGGGTTACTTTATATATCTCCCCACTCCGGAAAGCCTCATGAAGAAACAAATATTATGACCCACTTGAATGGGACGGCCTTGTCGAGGTCCAAACCCAAACATAGAGTCTTTATAACTCAAGCCAGCTTTGCATTATCCTGGATAAGAAGTCCTTAGTCTTAACTGGTTTTCGATTTGTTCTGACACTCCATTTGACTGTTGTTACATACAGATTGGCACTATAAGAGATTAGTATCATGCAATATGTGCTATATAGTCAATTATGGAAAAAATGTTACATTGATAAGTTATATGTTTTTGGGACTGGGACAGACCGTTATATAAGTGCTGCTAATTCATATACATGATGGTTCATTTATCGGCTAATAAAGGAGCGTATTATGTTCAATAAAGAATTGTTTCATGAATTTGTTGTCATTCCTGGTAATAACTGTTTAGGTACAAATACTTACGATCAATTTCGTTACTTTATTATCGTCTCTTGAGATGAACATTAATGCATAAGATAATATGTGTGCGGCTTTCATGTTTCATATGGGAAACTAGTTTTTAAAGATAACAATGGCCAGATGTGTTTTACATATCGTCATAAACTCGATTGTCAGTACGTTTGTGACTCACGATTCAGAATGAAGCAGGAAACGAGACAAAAACCCTTATAGTGTGGTTTTACATAATAACTGTTGTACGACTGGTCATGTAGTCATAGAAAACTAGTGTCTCGAATTAAATTGTCTTTCTGAAGGCATAAAGCAAGAATAAAACAAAACAGTATAACTTAATCGTGAATTTGTTTTAATGAATATGAGTTATATTAAAGTAGCGTTCAGCATGCTCACATATGATTATGAGTAATAGATATTATAATGAAAATAGTTCGATTACAAGAGGTTACAACGATATTGCGAAAGAACAGAAACACAGTAAATACACTAATGAATAACTCATACATTTGAACGCAAAATACCAGTATTCGTTAATGCTTACTTTTCACTCCATAGTTACGATACTGCTTGTATGTTGTACGATTGTTTAGATGCAATTGTCAGCGTTATAACTGTATCTGTATATACAAGGACAATATATCATACCACCCATTCCGTATTAATTCAATATAATCAAATGTTGGTTTCTTGGTTAATATGCTAATTCCTTGCACCATCTGAGTTGGTTTAGGCTTCAACTAGCCAAAATAAGTCCACGTGATGCTTAATCTAGCAATATATCAACTATCATGATAGCATTCAAAATGTAATTTTTCAAATATTTGCAAGTGATTGATGTATTTTGGTCGCTGAAAGGGAATCTCATTGTGTAAAATGATACAAATTCACTCACGTTTGCATTGATCGGAAATATGATAATAGTATTTTAATATTATAATCAGATAAGCTGCTTTTGGAGAAGGTCGCATAACAGAAACCGAGTTTATTTTGGATCAAATGAATAACACAAACACAATGTGTGAAAGATGAAAATTTATGAACTTAATTAGTAAAAAAAATATATGATGTATAATTACAATGATTCGCACACGCTCTAAACATACAATTGATCCAATCACTCTACACAAACATTCACACATTGAAAATAAACCAAAAATATTATATCTATCTGATATACATATTCAAGAAACCTCGTTTTAAATAATCGTATGAACTGTAAGATATTCACATAATTTCAAGTATAGACTAGGATTGAGATTCAAACAATCTCAAGTTTTTAAAACTCTCTTAAAGATCAAAATATAAAAATGACTGTCTCAACAAAACACGAATGCATACTTGGGTGAAGCAACATGAGAATGCCTATTTGGATGAATCAACATGAGAATTCCTATTAGGATGAAGCAAAATGATAATGCTTATTTCGGTGAAACAGCACGAGAATGCCTATTTGCTAAAAAGCTCTTGCAAAGCCTCTTGTCAGGTAAATATAGTCACCCCCAAATCATCAATCTCACAGATTATATTGAATGTGGCACACACAATGGATTTTTTAAAACTAAAATGAAGACAGACATTCCTTCATTGTACAATAAAACGTGGTCTAGTGTGTAGAGCTTCCACATTGGATGCGGGTGATTGTGGGTTACAACCCAGGTTGAGTCATACCAAAGACTTATAAAACAGATAACCTACGAGCGGATAATGGATTTAGAGACCGATTTGATATGGAACGATACCATCCAAAAATCATAACTGCTTGTGAAACTGCAGTGGAAGAATGTACGAAATGTGTTCATAGATCACCGAGGAAGGATGTACACATTTTTTTCTGTCATACTCATTTTTCCCATTGGTTATGAGCATGTATGATGTCCTAGACAATTGCGAGTCATGCCTGCATATACATCACTTCAGATTTAGTGGTAAATCATGGATGTTCCGACCAGGATATCGCTTTTCCTCATATTGTGTGGAAACGCTTATGATAGAGGAGGGTAAAATGAACGATCTTATATAAATGTCGAATGTTATATAAAATAGACACGCCTTTACAGTATTTTGAGAGCAGAATCGTAGGTAGTACGTTTTATGCCAATTACCTATTTCTTTGTGACGATAACAAACTTCTTCGTTAATAACAATCCACTGTCTGATATAAAGATATGTAGGATTACCAACTGTCTTGTTCCATAGAAACCTTTTCTGTTGAAAGTCAAGTCCTTTGATTTACTGCAATGCGTATATGGATGATATATATTTCTTTGTCCCGTTTCTTTATAATAATGTACATTATTAAGGCAAAGTTCTCTTGAATGTTAGTCATGCATTTACAGTATTTGAGAGCAAACAACACGAAATCAATAATTAACAAATTATGATACTTATTTTGTAGATTAGTTTAAAGGTGATCATTTTTGTTGTGACAATCTTGCACATGTTTTTTAAAATGGATTGTAAATAATCCTGGAAAAAAACGATAATTGTTTGTATTGTGCAATATGTTGCATCTGATCTGAAGTATTATTTACATTAATGACATTTAATGTTTTCAAATTATTTGACTTTTATGATGTCAGCGAGTACTGCTTAACAAATATTAAGACGACGCAAACAGTCTGTCCATTGCATGTTTTTTCCAATCATAGACATCATTATCAAATTAATGTACACGTAAAGCTGTGTAAGCCACTAACTATTAGCATATAAGTGTAAACATTTGTTTTGTATCATCTCCGTTTAAATATATTGTTTTAGTACGACTTTTGACTTATTTCCTTTGCACTTCCTGCATTTGACTGGCATCCATTGTTAACTGCAGACCATTTTATCTTCTTTCAAATCTGATTAAAATCAATTGTCCGCTGACCCACGTGACGATCTGACGATGACCGCATTAGGGTCATGTCCTGTTGTCTTTTGAATTAGCCAATTTAAAAGCAGCTCTCAAACCTCTAAAAGAGAATCAAATCGTTACGTACACAACTAAGCCAGTGTGCTCTTTCTCTAAAAATGAAGATATAAAACAAACTATTTATTATTGGGTTTGTTTTCGTAACTGAACACCCCAAAAGCATTCATCGGACTGATTGCAGTGAAGAACATACAAAATGTGTTCATGCATCACCCACGAAGTATGTACACATTTGCTTCTGAGTACACATTTGTCCCAATGGCTATGAGCATATATGATGACCTAGAACATCGCGAGTCATGCATTCATACAAATCATTGCACTTGTAGTGGTAAATCATGGATGTTGCGACCAGGATATCGCTTTTCCTCATATTGTGTGGAAACGTTCATGCTAGAGGTGGGTAAAATAAACGATTTGATGTAAAAGTCGAATGTTTATAAAATAGTCATGCCTTTACAAATATTGAGATCTACAATGGAGTTAGTACTTTTTATGCGAATCAACTTTGGCTTTATGACGAAGACAGACTTATTTGTTAATAATCATCCCTGTCTTATATAAAGCTATGTAAGATTACATAGTGTCTTGTTACATAGAAACATTTTGTTTTGAAAGTCAATCCTTTCTTTTACTGCATTTCTTATATGGACGATCTATATTTCTTTGTCCCGTTTCTGTATTATAATGTATATTATTAAGGCAAAGTTCTCTAGAATGTCATGATCTACAAGAAATAACATTAACTTCTAATAATTGGAGTACTTTTTTAGTCTCTCTCTCTCTCTCTCTCTCTCTCTCTCTCTCTCTCTCTCTCACACACACACACACACACACTAGCATATATGATGGCTTAGTCAAGCGAGAGTTATGTTTGAATTGAACATACAAAACATATGGTGCACAATATGGTTGTTTTGACCAGGAAATAGCTTTTGATGAATCTGACAGAAGTCGAATGTTTATGAATTAGTCAAACCTTTACCGAATTCGGAGAACAAGAAATATCTGGCATGGACGACACAACTATCGAATGAATAAAATAAAGGATAATTGAAAGGCGAGTCATGGCATATAATCCCATATGTGATGATATTGATACAAAACGAGGTCTTTATCTTTAATTATTACCAAGGAGCAATGCTAGAGTTTACTCCTAAACATTATCATTGATATTTGCCAGATAAACATTAATATGAAATTGCAAGCGTATTTTAAAGATGTTTTGACTGCAAGTACACGTTAACTCAAAAGTTCGAAGCGTAGACTAATGCAATATAATCTTAAAATTCATTGACATATTGACAAAAAGTTGTATAATTTACAAACTTATGTAGCATTCATTTTTCTGTCCGTCAGATAACCATATGTCTAAATGTTGCTGACAAATTAATTTAATTTAATATTCCAAATACTATTTTTAAAAAAAGAATAATTTGCATGCATTTACTCTGCAACGAAACTTGTCTCCATACCTTATAGCTCCTTCACGTTCCTCGTTATTACAGGTTCCTACATAAATAGAGAACCCCTTTCCAAGACAATATTAATGCGAACTAATATGTATGTATGTATGTATGTATGTATGTATGCATGTATGCATGTATGTATGTTCAATGTTCGCAGGTAAAAAATGTATCTATAGAAGTAGCTGCATATCTAAGTTACTTCGCTTAAAGACCATGTTCCGTAAGATGTAAAAGTTTAGTATAAATATCACGTTTCATGTATATCTTAAAAGCTCCATTATTTATCCTTACAGATTTGAAATGTGTTCATAGATCACCGACGAAGGATGTACACATTTTTTTCTGTCATACTCATTTTTCCCATTGGTTATGAGCATGTATGATGTCCTAGACAATTGCGAGTCATGCCTGCATATACATCACTTCAGATTTAGTGGTAAATCATGGATGTTCCGACCAGGATATCGCTTTTCCTCATATTGTGTGGAAACGCTTATGATAGAGGAGGGTAAAATGAACGATCTTATATAAATGTCGAATGTTATATAAAATAGACACGCCTTTACAGTATTTTGAGAGCAGAATCGTAGGTAGTACGTTTTATGCCAATTACCTATTTCTTTGTGACGATAACAAACTTCTTCGTTAATAACAATCCACTGTCTGATATAAAGATATGTAGGATTACCAACTGTCTTGTTCCATAGAAACCTTTTCTGTTGAAAGTCAAGTCCTTTGATTTACTGCAATGCGTATATGGATGATATATATTTCTTTGTCCCGTTTCTTTATAATAATGTACATTATTAAGGCAAAGTTCTCTTGAATGTTAGTCATGCATTTACAGTATTTGAGAGCAAACAACACGAAATCAATAATTAACAAATTATGATACTTATTTTGTAGATTAGTTTAAAGGTGATCATTTTTGTTGTGACAATCTTGCACATGTTTTTTTAAAATGGATTGTAAATAATCCTGGAAAAAAACGATAATTGTTTGTATTGTGCAATATGTTGCATCTGATCTGAAGTATTATTTACATTAATGACATTTAATGTTTTCAAATTATTTGACTTTTATGATGTCAGCGAGTACTGCTTAACAAATATTAAGACGACGCAAACAGTCTGTCCATTGCATGTTTTTTCCAATCATAGACATCATTATCAAATTAATGTACACGTAAAGCTGTGTAAGCCACTAACTATTAGCATATAAGTGTAAACATTTGTTTTGTATCATCTCCGTTTAAATATATTGTTTTAGTACGACTTTTGACTTATTTCCTTTGCACTTCCTGCATTTGACTGGCATCCATTGTTAACTGCAGACCATTTTATCTTCTTTCAAATCTGATTAAAATCAATTGTCCGCTGACCCACGTGACGATCTGACGATGACCGCATTAGGGTCATGTCCTGTTGTCTTTTGAATTAGCCAATTTAAAAGCAGCTCTCAAACCTCTAAAAGAGAATCAAATCGTTACGTACACAACTAAGCCAGTGTGCTCTTTCTCTAAAAATGAAGATATAAAACAAACTATTTATTATTGGGTTTGTTTTCGTAACTGAACACCCCAAAAGCATTCATCGGACTGATTGCAGTGAAGAACATACAAAATGTGTTCATGCATCACCCACGAAGTATGTACACATTTGCTTCTGAGTACACATTTGTCCCAATGGCTATGAGCATATATGATGACCTAGAACATCGCGAGTCATGCATTCATACAAATCATTGCACTTGTAGTGGTAAATCATGGATGTTGCGACCAGGATATCGCTTTTCCTCATATTGTGTGGAAACGCTTATGATAGAGGAGGGTAAAATGAACGATCTTATATAAATGTCGAATGTTATATAAAATAGACACGCCTTTACAGTATTTTGAGAGCAGAATCGTAGGTAGTACGTTTTATGCCAATTACCTATTTCTTTGTGACGATAACAAACTTCTTCGTTAATAACAATCCACTGTCTGATATAAAGATATGTAGGATTACCAACTGTCTTGTTCCATAGAAACCTTTTCTGTTGAAAGTCAAGTCCTTTGATTTACTGCAATGCGTATATGGATGATATATATTTCTTTGTCCCGTTTCTTTATAATAATGTACATTATTAAGGCAAAGTTCTCTTGAATGTTAGTCATGCATTTACAGTATTTGAGAGCAAACAACACGAAATCAATAATTAACAAATTATGATACTTATTTTGTAGATTAGTTTAAAGGTGATCATTTTTGTTGTGACAATCTTGCACATGTTTTTTAAAATGGATTGTAAATAATCCTGGAAAAAAACGATAATTGTTTGTATTGTGCAATATGTTGCATCTGATCTGAAGTATTATTTACATTAATGACATTTAATGTTTTCAAATTATTTGACTTTTATGATGTCAGCGAGTACTGCTTAACAAATATTAAGACGACGCAAACAGTCTGTCCATTGCATGTTTTTTCCAATCATAGACATCATTATCAAATTAATGTACACGTAAAGCTGTGTAAGCCACTAACTATTAGCATATAAGTGTAAACATTTGTTTTGTATCATCTCCGTTTAAATATATTGTTTTAGTACGACTTTTGACTTATTTCCTTTGCACTTCCTGCATTTGACTGGCATCCATTGTTAACTGCAGACCATTTTATCTTCTTTCAAATCTGATTAAAATCAATTGTCCGCTGACCCACGTGACGATCTGACGATGACCGCATTAGGGTCATGTCCTGTTGTCTTTTGAATTAGCCAATTTAAAAGCAGCTCTCAAACCTCTAAAAGAGAATCAAATCGTTACGTACACAACTAAGCCAGTGTGCTCTTTCTCTAAAAATGAAGATATAAAACAAACTATTTATTATTGGGTTTGTTTTCGTAACTGAACACCCCAAAAGCATTCATCGGACTGATTGCAGTGAAGAACATACAAAATGTGTTCATGCATCACCCACGAAGTATGTACACATTTGCTTCTGAGTACACATTTGTCCCAATGGCTATGAGCATATATGATGACCTAGAACATCGCGAGTCATGCATTCATACAAATCATTGCACTTGTAGTGGTAAATCATGGATGTTGCGACCAGGATATCGCTTTTCCTCATATTGTGTGGAAACGTTCATGCTAGAGGTGGGTAAAATAAACGATTTGATGTAAAAGTCGAATGTTTATAAAATAGTCATGCCTTTACAAATATTGAGATCTACAATGGAGTTAGTACTTTTTATGCGAATCAACTTTGGCTTTATGACGAAGACAGACTTATTTGTTAATAATCATCCCTGTCTTATATAAAGCTATGTAAGATTACATAGTGTCTTGTTACATAGAAACATTTTGTTTTGAAAGTCAATCCTTTCTTTTACTGCATTTCTTATATGGACGATCTATATTTCTTTGTCCCGTTTCTGTATTATAATGTATATTATTAAGGCAAAGTTCTCTAGAATGTCATGATCTACAAGAAATAACATTAACTTCTAATAATTGGAGTACTTTTTTAGTCTCTCTCTCTCTCTCTCTCTCTCTCTCTCTCTCTCTCTCTCTCTCTCTCTCTCTCTCTCTCTCCTCTCTCTCACACACACACACACACTAGCATATATGATGGCTTAGTCAAGCGAGAGTTATGTTTGAATTGAACATACAAAACATATGGTGCACAATATGGTTGTTTTGACCAGGAAATAGCTTTTGATGAATCTGACAGAAGTCGAATGTTTATGAATTAGTCAAACCTTTACCGAATTCGGAGAACAAGAAATATCTGGCATGGACGACACAACTATCGAATGAATAAAATAAAGGATAATTGAAAGGCGAGTCATGGCATATAATCCCATATGTGATGATATTGATACAAAACGAGGTCTTTATCTTTAATTATTACCAAGGAGCAATGCTAGAGTTTACTCCTAAACATTATCATTGATATTTGCCAGATAAACATTAATATGAAATTGAAAGCGTATTTTAATGATGTTTTGACTGCAAGTACACGTTAACTCAAAAGTTCGAAGCGTAGACTAATGCAATATAATCTTAAAATTCATTGACATATTGACAAAAAGTTGTATAATTTACAAACTTATGTAGCATTCATTTTTCTGTCCGTCAGATAACCATATGTCTAAATGTTGCTGACAAATTAATTTAATTTAATATTCCAAATACTATTTTTAAAAAAAGAATAATTTGCATGCATTTACTCTGCAACGAAACTTGTCTCCATACCTTATAGCTCCTTCACGTTCCTCGTTATTACATGTTCCTACATAAATAGAGAACCTCTTTCCAAGACAATATTAATGCGAACTAATATGTATGTATGTATGTATGTATGTATGTATGCATGTATGCATGTATGTATGTTCAATGTTCGCAGGTAAAAAATGTATCTACAGAAGTAGCTGCATATCTAAGTTACTTCGCTTAAAGACCATGTTCCGTAAGATGTAAAAGTTTAGTATAAATATCACGTTTCATGTATATCTTAAAAGCTCCATTATTTATCCTTACAGATTTGAAATGTGTTCATAGATCACCGACGAAGGATGTACACATTTTTTTCTGTCATACTCATTTTTCCCATTGGTTATGAGCATGTATGATGTCCTAGACAATTGCGAGTCATGCCTGCATATACATCACTTCAGATTTAGTGGTAAATCATGGATGTTCCGACCAGGATATCGCTTTTCCTCATATTGTGTGGAAACGCTTATGATAGAGGAGGGTAAAATGAACGATCTTATATAAATGTCGAATGTTATATAAAATAGACACGCCTTTACAGTATTTTGAGAGCAGAATCGTAGGTAGTACGTTTTATGCCAATTACCTATTTCTTTGTGACGATAACAAACTTCTTCGTTAATAACAATCCACTGTCTGATATAAAGATATGTAGGATTACCAACTGTCTTGTTCCATAGAAACCTTTTCTGTTGAAAGTCAAGTCCTTTGATTTACTGCAATGCGTATATGGATGATATATATTTCTTTGTCCCGTTTCTTTATAATAATGTACATTATTAAGGCAAAGTTCTCTTGAATGTTAGTCATGCATTTACAGTATTTGAGAGCAAACAACACGAAATCAATAATTAACAAATTATGATACTTATTTTGTAGATTAGTTTAAAGGTGATCATTTTTGTTGTGACAATCTTGCACATGTTTTTTAAAATGGATTGTAAATAATCCTGGAAAAAAACGATAATTGTTTGTATTGTGCAATATGTTGCATCTGATCTGAAGTATTATTTACATTAATGACATTTAATGTTTTCAAATTATTTGACTTTTATGATGTCAGCGAGTACTGCTTAACAAATATTAAGACGACGCAAACAGTCTGTCCATTGCATGTTTTTTCCAATCATAGACATCATTATCAAATTAATGTACACGTAAAGCTGTGTAAGCCACTAACTATTAGCATATAAGTGTAAACATTTGTTTTGTATCATCTCCGTTTAAATATATTGTTTTAGTACGACTTTTGACTTATTTCCTTTGCACTTCCTGCATTTGACTGGCATCCATTGTTAACTGCAGACCATTTTATCTTCTTTCAAATCTGATTAAAATCAATTGTCCGCTGACCCACGTGACGATCTGACGATGACCGCATTAGGGTCATGTCCTGTTGTCTTTTGAATTAGCCAATTTAAAAGCAGCTCTCAAACCTCTAAAAGAGAATCAAATCGTTACGTACACAACTAAGCCAGTGTGCTCTTTCTCTAAAAATGAAGATATAAAACAAACTATTTATTATTGGGTTTGTTTTCGTAACTGAACACCCCAAAAGCATTCATCGGACTGATTGCAGTGAAGAACATACAAAATGTGTTCATGCATCACCCACGAAGTATGTACACATTTGCTTCTGAGTACACATTTGTCCCAATGGCTATGAGCATATATGATGACCTAGAACATCGCGAGTCATGCATTCATACAAATCATTGCACTTGTAGTGGTAAATCATGGATGTTGCGACCAGGATATCGCTTTTCCTCATATTGTGTGGAAACGTTCATGCTAGAGGTGGGTAAAATAAACGATTTGATGTAAAAGTCGAATGTTTATAAAATAGTCATGCCTTTACAAATATTGAGATCTACAATGGAGTTAGTACTTTTTATGCGAATCAACTTTGGCTTTATGACGAAGACAGACTTATTTGTTAATAATCATCCCTGTCTTATATAAAGCTATGTAAGATTACATAGTGTCTTGTTACATAGAAACATTTTGTTTTGAAAGTCAATCCTTTCTTTTACTGCATTTTTTATATGGACGATCTATATTTCTTTGTCCCGTTTCTGTATTATAATGTATATTATTAAGGCAAAGTTCTCTAGAATGTCATGATCTACAAGAAATAACATTAACTTCTAATAATTGGAGTACTTTTTTAGTCTCTCTCTCTCTCTCTCTCTCTCTCTCTCTCTCTCTCTCTCTCTCACACACACACACACACACTAGCATATATGATGGCTTAGTCAAGCGAGAGTTATGTTTGAATTGAACATACAAAACATATGGTGCACAATATGGTTGTTTTGACCAGGAAATAGCTTTTGATGAATCTGACAGAAGTCGAATGTTTATGAATTAGTCAAACCTTTACCGAATTCGGAGAACAAGAAATATCTGGCATGGACGACACAACTATCGAATGAATAAAATAAAGGATAATTGAAAGGCGAGTCATGGCATATAATCCCATATGTGATGATATTGATACAAAACGAGGTCTTTATCTTTAATTATTACCAAGGAGCAATGCTAGAGTTTACTCCTAAACATTATCATTGATATTTGCCAGATAAACATTAATATGAAATTGAAAGCGTATTTTAATGATGTTTTGACTGCAAGTACACGTTAACTCAAAAGTTCGAAGCGTAGACTAATGCAATATAATCTTAAAATTCATTGACATATTGACAAAAAGTTGTATAATTTACAAACTTATGTAGCATTCATTTTTCTGTCCGTCAGATAACCATATGTCTAAATGTTGCTGACAAATTAATTTAATTTAATATTCCAAATACTATTTTTAAAAAAAGAATAATTTGCATGCATTTACTCTGCAACGAAACTTGTCTCCATACCTTATAGCTCCTTCACGTTCCTCGTTATTACATGTTCCTACATAAATAGAGAACCCCTTTCCAAGACAATATTAATGCGAACTAATATGTATGTATGTATGTATGTATGTATGTATGTATGTATGTATGTATGCATGTATGCATGTATGTATGTTCAATGTTCGCAGGTAAAAAATGTATCTATAGAAGTAGCTGCATATCTAAGTTACTTCGCTTAAAGACCATGTTCCGTAAGATGTAAAAGTTTAGTATAAATATCACGTTTCATGTATATCTTAAAAGCTCCATTATTTATCCTTACAGATTTGAATCTTGCCCGGGGAAAAAATGCAACTGTTTATATTGATATGCCTAAATGGGACGGAAAAACACTTTTGGAAATCAACTTCAGTGGTTACACAAGTAATCAACGTTTCACTAATATTTTACTATATATCCAAATGAACCGCCAAAACGAGAACATTTCTATCAACAGGAATTATACGGGCCGAATAGAGAGAGTCGTACATAGCAATACTCATTTTAGTTTTCTTCTACTAAATGTCATGTTTAATGACAGTGGAAATTATACAATCGAGGAAAATGCCAATGTGAAAGGGAATACACGTGTTCTTGTCACTCGTAAGTATTCCAATTACCTTCCTGTCATATCTATCTATCTATCTATCTATCTATCTATCTATCTATCTATCTATCTATCTATATATCTATCTATATATGTATCTCTCGCTCTGTCTACCTACCTACCTACCTGTCTATCTATCTATCTATCTATCTATCTATCTATCTATCTATCTATCTATCTATCTATCTATCTATCTATCTATCTATACATCAATCTCTGTCTGTCTTTGTCTGTCTGTCTGTCTGTCTGTCTGTCTCTCTCTCTCTCTCTCTCTCTATATATATATATATATACATATATATATATATATATATATATATATATATATATATATATATATATATATATACATATATATATATATATATATATATATATATATATATATATATATTCCTTTCACAAGGTCAGACTAACGTACTTTTTGTTCATACCTGATTAAGGAATGGAGATGTTATATGCACATAATGAGCCCCAATAGAGTAACAGGTTTAAAATCACTAATGCAGGGCAGATAGGGAAAGAATGAATATATTACGCCGAACACGTCGTAGATTACCTTCTGTCATGATGCGAACTGGTATATGTTTATTTATTTGAAATCACATTTGTTGGTTCACCTGTTAACGTACAAACACATGTGAAATGGGCTACTCAGAAAAGTATATCGTTATTTATATCTAGATTGTATGCATTTTGTTTTAAAATATATTTAATATATATTCATTAAAAATCACGCTATATACAGTTTTAGATTTGACTTTAATTTCGAGGATATCCAGATTCAATTTCATACCTGTGTCATTACTTTCTATTTGCAGGTCGCAAGTATGTGGCACAACTTTGGGAACCAATGCTTTTATCATTCATTGTTTATGAGAAAAGCATGTTATTCATTAGAGTTGATATCCCCACGTTCAAGCAGAGCCAACCTGTCATAATTTATTCCTTAATTAACGCCAGTTGCACTTATAGAGATGTTGTTTCAGTGGGAAACTGTGTGTTGAGCAATGGAGAATTTTTATTCGTCATTCCCGAAATAGGATGGCTACATAAAGGTTCATATTTTGCTTGGGATGATAAAGATCGCCTTTTGGATTCTATATTTCTTGACATACAAGGTATTTGTATTCCATAAAAATTGACATATATTTTATCATCATATACCGGTATATTTTATTGTTGTACTTGAAGCAGCAAACGTTTCCAAGGAGAATGGGTGATATAGATATTCATATCAAACTATTGACTTATCCCGTGATATAAAACTTGCATTATAATGAAATTGTTTCCACTTGTGCGTATTTGTACAATTATGTTGTTCGACGGTCGATTCCACGCGGACCTCTCTAGTGAGTTGAGTTATCTGGTTATTTTCTGTGCGTGCGCAGGTGGGTGATGAGGACAACCCTTACACTCAATGTTTGTTTGCATATGGTACAGGGTATGCGTGGGAAATCTCCAGGAGGGTTGATGAAATGTGCTTTACTCGCTTGCCTGTGCAGCTGATGTCCTGATTGATATTGAGCCTTTGTGCACAGAGGTAAGCAGAGTGATTTGATAGCTTGACGTTTGTTCCCAGGAATCAGGACATTTGATGAACGCTATTTATCCAACTTTCAAATTGACTTTGGAGGGTTTCTTCTAAAATCCGTCGAATCGCTCTCCTTGCTGTAGCTCGCCATAGCAGAGTATTGGTGGCAGCCTTTATGTAGGGATGCCTATGACTGTAATATTGATGACCAGAACATACTCGGTGCATCTCTGGGACTCAAGGATTCCGTTGCTAGTACAATGACCCACTCCGAATTTTCCTAGCACACCATCCCAAGCATCGTTGCCAGAGCCTACTAATCGCCAGAAATGACGCATTTTTATGCCTTTGGATCGTCAGTAATGATGGTGTGAAGATCCTCATAGAACATGACCTTCACTTCATCTGAATTGGTCATGGTTGCATCATAGCAAAATATTATGTTAAGGCGTTTTCATCCAGACAGGACCGGGTATTTCATGGTCACGAGTGTGTCCTTTAATCCCTGAGCGATTCAGAGACATTGTCCATCAGCGATGCCGAAATCAGCCTCACGACCCTCTTCCCTTGTTCGGCTTCTCCGAAAGAATGTGTGTTTGAAGCCCCTTTTACAGAGTTGCCTTATGCTGCATTCTGGGTCTCACTCATAGCAGCAATGTCTACGTTGTATCTGGCGAGCTTCTTTCCTATTAGGGCGATTTTTATTCGGGGCATTCCGCATCGTCTCTGTCCAGTAAGGTGTGTATATACCATGCACCATGTGTGAAAGGAAGAAGCCTCATTTTAATCATTATATTCTGACCGCTGGAGTAGGATCGCTGGCACCTTGTTGGTGGTTCTTCTGCACAGGGTGCCGAATACAGTATTAACATACTATGTTTAAGACAAGTTGGCTACCCTCAGCTTGGTTTAGTCAATTTTCCAGGATGTGTACGCTGTGCATACCACGTCTTCTTGGAGCCACAGGTGGGAGCCTATTGCCAAGTTGGTACCAAAGTTGGGCGACTTACCCGCGAAGGAGTACTACTGTTTAGCCAACCAGGGCAGTTTCCCCACCCAGGACACACCATACACCCCATTAATCTAAATATCTACAGTAATGCAAAGTCGCACAAGACTACAAAATATAAACTCTCAAGCGCATGATAGGATTTGAACTTTATTTGCTTTATTTGTTACCAATCAAGGCAGACATACTTACACATGTAGTGGGGTCTACAAATAGCTACAATTACTTGGATATAATGTTATTGAAGAATGTTGATGGTGCAGTGAAAAAAGTAATTATGGTATCAGTTTCCGTTTATTGTGAAATTTCAGAGCATTGCAATCTGACATAAAACATATAGCGATATTATTTTAAATGTCAAAAAATACAACATTTGCTCTGGACATGATAAAAAGGAGTATATACCATCCTCAGCCTACAGGATATTCCGAAAATTAGAACATCAAGTAATGGAGAATAATTTCTCATAATTACCAGAATGACACCACAAATTATTGTTGTTTCTAGATCACGAAAGGGATGCTGTGTTTATCCAGTCATTCTAGAGCATCAGTACAAATTGAATCCACCAGTAAACTTTGCTGATATGTTCATCTTTAAATGTTCTTGAACGAATTTAATCTGGAAACTGTGGTACAGATATGCTGCTTGTAATCTCTTCTCTCTCTCTCTCTCTCTCTCTCTCTCTCTCTCTCTCTCTCTCTCTCTCTCTCTCTCTCTCTCTCTCTCTCCACCGTTTATTTAAAAGATTTCTTCTCCTTGATAACGATCCAAGAAAAACACAACCTTTTTGAACGTTTATAAAATCATATGGATTTGTTACATTTTTACAGGGAAAACCACGACTGGATTGCCGTCGCGCTTAGATATAGGTAAGCCTAAGTTGGGTTAATTAAATTAATGAGTGGAATAACTTCGCTTCCTTCACCTATGCATTGAAACAAAGAAATAAACAAGTAAAACAGCGACTATTGTCATATAAATGGTTCCTTGTTTTGACTTTACGATGGCTAATTTATATGAGCTGTAAGGAATAAATATGTAACGAACAGTTTCAATGCAGTAACGCACAAACACATGTACATCCTCCAACAATATTTTATATTAATGTGTGTTGTTAAATATTTTAATTAGATCATTGTTCAATGGCAACAAAAATTACGTATAGGGTTAGTTATATCATTTAAATCAAAATTAATTATTACGGCTGTATAATGTTTGATATAAGGAATGATCATCGAACCAATACAACTATCACATTTTGGTATATATGTGTATACCTATATGTTTGTATATATGAACATCATTCTGTATCATATTCTGCCTATACGTTTGTCTGTGTCAATCTATATGTACATAGTCGTTACATCTATAAGCTTGCATGACTGTGTGCGTTTCTTATATATGTCGTTGTGATAAAATCTGTTAAAACCTGAATGTAATCTTAGTGTACATTTGTTTCCTTCCAGAGAAGGAATCATGGTTCATCATCTCTGCACTAGGTATCTCGATTTTAGCCGTTTATCTGGTTGTGGTTGCTTTATGGAAGCTGCGAGGCAGAAGAGGTAACACTATTTGTTGATTATACCTTGTTTGCTCCTCAAAATGCATCCGTACAAGAAGGCAAAAGGTGATTTTTAAATAATGCATCGACATTATAATATTAATATAAAGAAGTGGAAGATAAATCTACGTCGAAAGTGTATGATCCCTATGGAATTTTTAAAACCCATTGAGAACCTGTTCTAATACAGATTTAGATAATATGTACTATTCAGACCAGAGTGGAATGTCAAAATGGCTCATGTTTATTGGATCATTTTCTTTAACAACCTTGTAGTGTTAACAACTATAATGTTTTGAACAATAAATTCAAATTTGAACTATATAGAAAATTTGGTGTGAAATTTATTTACGTCTAAAAATGTAGTATATATATATTATATTGTTTTGTCAACGATACGCGTATCTAGTGAGATATTGTCCCTTTATCATAAATTAAAATATATGCATTTTCTTATATATTGAAAATCAGGTATATTTTGTTTCTTTGCATGATATTGCTTGATTGTAATAAGTGGATTTATTCTTTTATAGCTGGTTCTTAAATTAGAAAACAAGACCTTGTAAAGTTAATTGTATATCTTTAGTTCCTAGTTTGCAATGATAAAGAATTTCTATAGTCCCAATTTTAAATTGTCGAGCCAAATATTTGATCTAAAGCAACATATTTATTTCAGGAAATAACAATAATGAAATTAAAATATCAAAAGAAGTAATATATAATAACTAACTAAATGATCAATAAGTAATAATTTTAACAAAGCATCTAATAGACCAAGATAAAAGTACCTGGACAAAATAACACATTAAAAAAAGATTTACACACGTCATTAGTTGCCAAAAGGGTTAGACCATATTTTACATCCGATATAATGTTGACCACAACATCACAGTTACTCAGCCTTTATATTGTATCAAGAAAATAGTTTAATCTTATTGTTTTCATTCCCTACCCCTACAATTTTGTGAAAAGTGCGCAAATTAAATGGACAAAACAATAAAAGATGCTACGATATTCTGTAATCGTGTTACATTGTATCATTTACAGCACGAATGAGTACTATGGTTAACTCCACCTCCAGGAATGGAATTCAGGCTATCGATCACCGTTTTAACAATGCATTTATTCCGGAAGAAACCAGAAGAGTTTTGACGGAACAATATTCAAATGATCTTACAGAGTTAACATCAAACAAATTCCAGCTCAGATTCAAACTTAACGATCAAAATGTGTGCGTACGAGGGTTAGGCGTTTCAAAATCATCCGTTAATACAAGATGTAACCTGCATATTGATTCCAGTTTATCATCGGCTGAAACAAGTCAATCAGACTCTACTCATCCATATGACTATGTGCATGATATTGATGAACTAGTGAGTGACTGCCAATCAAAACAACACTATATTCGTTCGAATTTATTAGACACAAATTCGATCGGACGTAAATCGCAATCTTCTTGTGAGTACAGTTACAATATTCAGCGCAGATGTATGACTTTAAGGCCACCTGCACCGGAACCGGTTTTAAAGAAGAAACAAAACCAACAAACTATAGTTGCCAATTCCTTCTATTCGCATAAACAAGTTAACAATAGAGCTATACGAAGATACGATCCATCAATTTTATTTGCCAGGAAAAAGAATCAAGGAACCATGGAGAGTCACCGTACAAGATCAAGCGATGATCTGAGCTTCGATTGTACTAACGTCGTGTCATCTTCTAGTTTCGTCCATTTAGATAAAGATTTTGGAAAGAAAGAGGTTGATTCGCCCCAAAAGAGTAGGAAAGTCAAATGCTTCAAGTCAAAAGTCGTTGCGCGCATGCCAGAGCCATATCAGTTTCAAGGTTGGATATTTTATTTACATATTGAACCGTTATTTTTTTAAAATCAGTTATTAATTATTAAGAATACCGTTATATTAAATACAGATTAGAAAACATTTCAGCACTAACCGTCTACATATTATTAGCTTAAAAGTTTGAAAACGTGCAGAGAACGAAGTTGATAGATGTAAACAAGTTTCTTATTCTTTGAGATAGTGGACACTGACATATAATTTATTCAGGACTGCCTATGCTACGAAGATGCATTTTCAATTTGCTATCAATCAATCGATGATATTTTTCGTACCGTATTCGATTACAAAACATATTTCATAATACTTCTGACGTGCGTCCTACGGTTGCTAAAATTATATTATGTTATTATTTGATTCGCTTCAGCCTGGACCAAACTGCATTATAGGTTTCAAACATTATGTGTCATGATATGATTGAAAACATTAGTTAATCACGTTTACAATATTAAATCAAATAGAGCACGGATAACTTCAATTCTTTAATGTTTACTCATTCGACATAATTTATGCGAAAAAATAGACATTCATATTCAATTTTAACAAATGAAAACTTTTAATTTTTTCAGCTTCAAACGATGTAGATAAATAATACAATTTAATGTCATTTATAGTCAAAACGGACAGCAAAACGTTTCCCACCCACACCCATCCCAATGATGACATTTGAGAGAACAAATACTGTGAAAATAGGAGCATAGCCACAAACTCTTATCTCGAGAATTAAGCAGATGTATTACTACATAAACTCGGGGAAAGATATGGCTGTTTATTTGTGTAAATAGGATAGTATCTTCGATGTTAGACTTGACTATATAAGCGACAACATTGTTAGAACTAATCATTATTATCTTAGTCGAAACGTTTATAAATAAATAATAAATACTAAATACTTGACAAGCTTTTAAATTTGAAATTGTGAACGTTTTCTTTCTATTTATAATCATATTGTTTTACATTAATAGATTCCAAACCCGGAAGTGGGTCCCAGTATTCGAGAGATGACTATCCTGGAGATGATTATGATCAAGCATATGCAATGAAAAGGAGACATCGAAGAAGCTGGTCAAATGACGATTTATATGGGGATCGGATTTTTAACACCACAGCCATACGATCAAGGCAATTTTCAGCTAGTACGTGTATGGATGAAGATTATTATGATTGTCTTAATACTTAAGGAACAATACATATAATGATGCAAAACAAATGGATGAAAGAAGTGCATTAATGATTAGGTAATAAATGTTAAAGACATTTCAAAACTTTTTGTATTCTATTTAACAGTGGAATACATTTGATGTTCACAAGAACATCAAGCTAGAGAGAAGATAGGAAATAAATCAATCAATAAATAATACAATAAAGAAATAAATACAGAAAGAAAAAAAGATAGAAAGAAAGAAAGATATAAAGAAAGAAAGAATGAATGAAACAAACAAACAAAGGTCATGAGAACGAAAAAGAAAACGGAAGAGGAGAGCAGTAGTGTAAACAATAAAGAAGTGAATCAAATTTATAAATTACGTCAATTATTTTGTGAAGCTTGAAGACGTTTGTTTTTGCTTTTAGTGTGGAAAGAAGCGAAAATGTAATGCTTATTCAACAATTGAATTTACCCATGTAATTTCAATAAATAATGTCATACAATCGATGGTATGTTTCTTACCATATGCGAATACAAAATATATTTGATAATACTTATAACGTGCGTCTTACGTTTGCTAAAATTATTTTATTATATGATTTGCTTCAATCTGTACAAAACTGCATTATAGGTTTCAAACAAGATGTGTCATGATATAATTTAAAGAATTAGTTAATCACTTTGACAATATTAAATCAAACAGAACACGGATAACTTCACGTGTTTAATCTTCACTCATTCGACGGAATTGATACGAAACAAATATGTGTACATTCATATTCATTTTTCACAAAGCAGAACTTTTATCTATCTTTAGCTACCACTGTTTTCAAATAAAACAATACAATTTAATTGCCAATGTAGTCAAAACGAACACTACCACCCACCCACCCCACCCCAGCAACTGATGAAATTTGGAGACTAATGACTGTGAAAATATTAACTCAGCCAAAAACTATTTTCTCAAGAGATTGGGCTGATATCATTTTCATTCGTAAACTCAGGAAAAGATAAGGCTCTTTTCTTGTGTAAATAGGATAGTGTCTTCATTTTTGTAATTGACTATATATGCGAAAAATTGGTAAAACTAATCATTAATCATTATTATTAATTTCATCGATCAATAATAATACTAAATAATTCACAAGCTTTTCAATTTGAACCTATTAACTTTTTCTTTCTATTTCTAATCATATTTTTCTTACATTAATAGTTTCCAAACCCAGAAGCGCGTCCCATTGTTCGAGAGTTGACTATCCTGGTGATTATTATGACCAAGCATATGCGATGGAAAGGAGACATCGAAGAAGCTGGTCAAATGACGATTTATATGGGGATCGGATTTTTAACACCACAGCCATACGATCAAGGCAATTTTCAGCTAGTACGTGTATGGATGAAGATTATTATGATTGTCTTAATACTTAAGGAACAATACATATAATGATGCAAAACAAATGGATGAAAGAAGTGCATGAATGATTAGGTAATAAATGTTAAAGACATTTCAAAACTTTTTGTATTCTATTTAACAGTGGAATACATTTGATGTTCACAAGAACATCAAGCTAGAGAGAAGATAGGAAATAAATCAATCAATAAATAATACAATAAAGAAATAAATACAGAAAGAAAAAAAGATAGAAAGAAAGAAAGATATAAAGAAAGAAAGAATGAATGAAACAAACAAACAAAGGTCATGAGAACGAAAAAGAAAACGGAAGAGGAGAGCAGTAGTGTAAACAATAAAGAAGTGAATCAAATTTATAAATTACGTCAATTATTTTGTGAAGCTTGAAGACGTTTGTTTTTGCTTTTAGTGTGGAAAGAAGCGAAAATGTAATGCTTATTCAACAATTGAATTTACCCATGTAATTTCAATAAATAATGTCATACAATCGATGGTATGTTTCTTATCATATGCGAATACAAAATATATTTGATAATACTTATAACGTGCGTCTTACGTTTGCTAAAATTATTTTATTATATGATTTGCTTCAATCTGTACAAAACTGCATTATAGGTTTCAAACAAGATGTGTCATGATATAATTTAAAGAATTAGTTAATCACTTTGACAATATTAAATCAAACAGAACACGGATAACTTCACGTGTT
This sequence comes from Unio delphinus, assembly GCA_029339505.1. NCBI lineage: Eukaryota > Metazoa > Mollusca > Bivalvia > Unionida > Unionidae > Unio > Unio delphinus. The sequence continues at coordinate 8,306,190 of JAQISU010000033.1, read as the reverse complement.
TAATCTTCACTCATTCGACGGAATTGATACGAAACAAATATGTGTACATTCATATTCATTTTTCACAAAGCAGAACTTTTATCTATCTTTAGCTACCACTGTTTTCAAATAAAACAATACAATTTAATTGCCAATGTAGTCAAAACGAACACTACCACCCACCCACCCCACCCCAGCAACTGATGAAATTTGGAGACTAATGACTGTGAAAATATTAACTCAGCCAAAAACTATTTTCTCAAGAGATTGGGCTGATATCATTTTCATTCGTAAACTCAGGAAAAGATAAGGCTCTTTTCTTGTGTAAATAGGATAGTGTCTTCATTTTTGTAATTGACTATATATGCGAAAAATTGGTAAAACTAATCATTAATCATTATTATTAATTTCATCGATCAATAATAATACTAAATAATTCACAAGCTTTTCAATTTGAATCTATTAACTTTTTCTTTCTATTTCTAATCATATTTTTCTTACATTAATAGTTTCCAAACCCAGAAGCGCGTCCCATTGTTCGAGAGTTGACTATCCTGGAGATTATTATGACCAAGCATATGCGATGGAAAGGAGACATCGAAGAAGCTGGTCAAATGACGCTTTATATCGGGATCGGATTTTCAACACCAAAGCCCCAAGATCAAGGCAATTTTCAGCTAGTACGTGTATAGATGAAGATTATTATGATTGCCTTAAAACGTAAGGAACACTACACATAATGAAGCAATACAAATGGATGAAAGAAGTGCATGAATGATTAGGCATTACATGTTAAAGACATTTAAACACTTTTGTCTTCTATTTAAGAGTGGAATACATTTGATGTTCACAAGAACATCAAGATATAGAGAAGGTTGAAAATGAATAACGAAATCAATAAATACCATACAAAAACAATGAATAAATAACGAATAAATAAAGAAAGAAAGGACATGAGAGCGAATAAAGAAAACGGAAGAGGAGAGCAGCAATATAAGCAATAAACAGATGAATAAAATTCATAAATTACGTCATCTGTTTTGTGAAGCTTGAAGACGTTTGGTTTCGCTTTGAGTGTGGAAAGAAGCGAATTGTAATGGTTATTCAACAATTGAATTTACCCATGTAATTTTAATAAATAATATTTCATATTGCGGAATATTCAAAATATCTTCTGTTGCAATTTTGACGCCTTTTACATCCGACAATGCAAACTAAAGCGTGTGTATTGAATGTAAACCTTTATTTAGAGTTCGATGTTATAATTTGCGCATAGTTGTAAAGAAGCTTCGTACTCTTTGAAATAGTGGAAACTGACATCAATTATTCAGTACTATTCTACGAAGATGAATTTATCATTTGCAATCATTCAATCGATGATATTTTTTCTACCGTATGCAAATACAAAATATATTTGATAATACTTATGACGCGTCTTACGTTTGCTAAAATTATATTATTTTATTATATGATTCGGTTTAATAGGTACCAAATTGCATTTTAGGTTTCAAACATAATGTGTCATGATATGATTGAAAGCATTAGTTAATAATGTTTACAATACTAAATCAAATAGAATATGGATAACTTCACCTCTTTAATCTTTACTCATTCGAAATAATTTATGCGAACAAATAGGTAGATATTCATATTCATTTTTGACAAAATAAAACTTTCATCTTTTTTCTGCTACCACTGTTTGTAAATAAAACAATACAATTTAATTGCCTTTATAGTCAAAATGAACAGAAAAACTCTCCCTGCCCCCGCAAATGATGAGATTTGAGAGACATATTCCTATGAAAATGATAACGTAGCCAAAAACTCTTATCTCAAGAGATTAGGCTGATATCATCTTCATACATAAATTGAGGAAAAGATAGAGCTCTTAAATCGGATAATATCATCGGTTTTTGTACTTGACTATATATGCGAAAACATTATTAAAACTAATTATTATTATCTTAAGTTGATAATTTGATAAATAAATAATAAATACTAAATATATGACAAGCTTTCCAATTTGAACCTATGAACTTTTTCTTTTTATTTCTAATCATATGTTTTTCCATCAATAGATTCCAAACCCGGAAGTGCGTCCCAGTGTTCGAGAGCTGACTATCATGGAGATGATTATGATCAAGCATATGCAATGGAAAGGAGATATCGAAGAAGCTGGTCAAATGACGCTTTAAATAGTAATCGGATTTTTAACACCAAAGCCCCAAGATCACGGCTGTTTTCAGATAGTACGTGTAGGGATGAAGATTATTATGATTGCCTTAATACTTAAGGAACAATACACATAATGAAGCAATACAAATGGATGAACGAAGTGAAGGAATGATTAGGCATTACATGTTAAATAGATTTAAACACTTTGGCATCTACTTAATAGTGGACTACATTTGATGTTCACAAGAACAGCTAGCTAGATAGAAGGTATGAAATAAATAAAGAAATACATAATAAATAAATAAATAAATAAGCAAACAAACAAACAAAGGACATGAGAGCAAAAAGGAAACGGAAGAGGAGAGGAACAATATAAGCAATAAACAAGTCAATCAAATTAATAAATTATATTGACTGTTTTATGGAACCTGAAGACTTATGGTTTACCTTTGAATGTGGAAAAAAGCGAATTTTAATTGTTATTTAAGACCTCAATTTCTCATGTAATTTCAATAAATTATGTTTCACAATGCTGAATATTCAAAATAGCTTATGTTGTGAGTTTGACGTCTCAGAATCCGATAATGCAGACAAGAGCTTATGTATTGAAGGTAAAATATTTGTGTATGTATGTATGTATGTATGTATGTATGTATGTATGTATGTATGTATGTATGTATGTATGTATGTATGTATGTATGTACGTACGTATGTATGTATGTATATATGTATGTAATTATGTATAAGAAGCGAAGAATAGCTACCTCTATTCTTCTTTGTTGGTATATGACTCTATCATTCCGTTATGTATAAAATGTCAAGACATCGTAAGGAATGCACAATGTTCCAATTTAGTTCCTTGGTCTTTTTTGCCTAATGCATAATGACAGAATTGTTTTATATGTAGTTTAATTATTTAGCTCTCCAAATAAATATAATTCCTACCAAAAATGTATTGTTCGCCCCCTCCCCAACCCCTCAGAAAAAATTGCAATATGTTAGGATCATGAACATCAAAGAAAGATGAATTTGGACCGTACTGAAATTAATTTCCTCGGTAATAACATTTTCTGTTCAAAGAAATATCAACTTATTTTTAGGGGTATTATAATTGATTTTCGTCGTTACTTTGTAGAAAAATATAATGATGTTTAACGCAAAATACATTATAATAGGTGTATGTTTATTCCCATTCAATAAGGGTATGATTAACATGACTGTTTTAAATACAATGTTTAGATATATGATCATATGCGTGATATTTATTTTATATTTATATTATCATATACGTATTGAATATTTGAAGTGATAAGTATTGAATGTCATGTTTCCAAGCCAAGAAAAGCCATTGTGCAAGATTTCGCAACGTTACTCGATATCGGCAAATAAAATATACGGTTGACCATATTAGATTGTCATCCCAATTACCCAGATTTGTATTGTTTCTAAAATTAAGAACATTAATTCGATTGTGTCGATTTTTAGTTCATTATGTGATTGGCAGACACAAATGTAATTGTCCTTTTAATGCAGATAAAACATTATCAATGTACACTTGAACTTTTAATATGCTAATTTATCCTTTATGCACAATATTCTTTAAACAAAACAATGTATGGATATAAAATATCTAAAAGACTTGGTTCTTGCTTATAAATTGTTGAAAAGGATTACTCAACCGACATCCCAGCAGACTAGTGATATATTTTTAAAATTGTTATCTATCTATCTATCTATCTATCTATCTATCTATCTATCTATCTATCTATCTATCTATCTATCTATCTGCCTCTCTGTCTTTACATACATACATGCATACATACATACATTCATGCATACATACATACATACATACATACATACATACATACATACATACATACATACATATGTGTGTGTGTGTGTGTTGTGCAATTCGATCAAACTGACATTTGATTTTTGTCTCTCGCGTTTGAATGTTTATTGCTTTTTAACTAAACTTATAATGTTCCATTGATGCAGTAATACAACGACCCTTTGAAACCTTAAAGGCAACATATTTAACTTTCATGTCTTAATTTACCGTTAGTCCTTTGATAAAGATTTTTCCTATCTGAAACCCGACACTTTCCTCATCAGATTCATCTTTATTGTTCCTATATTGACGAAATGACTTTTTCCAAACTAAATACCGAACTTTTGTTGCATCGCGACCCCTAGGTAGTGTTACTGTATACATACAACCACATATCCAAAGTAGGCTGAAACTTAAATAAACGTATCCAATTTTCAAATCAAACTGGACCCAAATGACTGTTAAGAAGGTCTTGATCACAGTGATTCTCATTTAACCAGTCAGCCTCTTTATCCTAATCGGGGTGATAAACGATTATCACTGTATATTTAAAATGACACAAATCCTGTGATCTCATGTTTGCTTTGAAGGGCCATTACTGAAACTGAAGCCTCTGATGCACCTCTTTGGAAATGGAATTCTCAGGAGAAAATGGAGACCACTCGATGTATCGGCTGGTGATGAGTGGTCCGTGCACTTTCAAATTGAAATAACTTACAGATCGGAAATACATAGTCTGATCCATGACACTCATTTGGCTGGTCAAGTTTTGATTATAAAGACTGATCACACGATCTTTACTCACTTTCAATGGTCAATATCAAAAATGATTTTGATATATCGTATTTTTCTTGTCAAAGGGTAGGCAAAACCCAATCAGGAAAATATATGACTCATCTGCAAACTATTCCTGCATTTGACGAACCATGTAGTAGAATAATGGTAGATTGTATTGGTCACTCACCAAAGACCATGTCAGGCAACCAATACATGTTGACCATTATGTGTACGTCACAAAAGTTTCCAGAGACGCGTTTCTTGTGAGGAATACTAAAAATTTAATCCAGTTTGTTTTACTCAATTTGATTTTCCTAATTCTATCCAATCGGATCAAAGGTCGAAGTTTAGGTCTGGAACTTTACAGCCTATTGTTCATGAATTTGGCATTCTGTAGTACAAGTCGAAATTGAAATTATGGTTAGACAAAACTATAATGGAGAGAACGTTTGAGTCTGTTTTCAAAGTTAATAAGAAAATGTATGATTTAAAATATAATACTAGTGCCACTTGGATATAAATACATTATAGGAGTATGAGTATAATGAAAAAGATAGCTATGATAACAATTCAATTAAAATAGATGTACCTGTACCATTTTCGTTGACGAGATAAGTAAAGGAATAACATAGGAATATATTGATATTGGAAATACAAATCTTCGTAATTCAAAAAAATGAAAGATCGGGACCAGAGATTTTAACATTAGCAATAGCAAGAAAAAATTAAACTCAAATATGTATTAATTTAATCTGAGCACTTTTTTTCCAGATGTTCATACAAGGACAAACAAAATGTTCAATGAGGTTAAAATAGAAACTTGTGAAACAATCCTCGTAGACAATGAACTGTCTCAAACAGGATAATTTGAAAAAGAGTATTTGCTGGATAATCATTTCATACAACCCAGTAAAAGTGACTGGAGTTCACAATGTATGCTTGCTAGAAGTCCAGACAAATGTATTGTATGTGCACTGACTCTAGGAAGATAAACTGTGTGACAAAAACAAATTCATTCCACTTATCAAGAATCGATGACGGTGTTCATAAAAGCGGAATTGCCAAGTATGTTACCAAAGTCTACCTTCTGAAAGGGTTTTGGCAAATTCTACCAACGGAAAGAGCAAATGAAAAATTTTCATTCGTGACTCCATGTGGACTTTTCCAGTATAAATTAATGCCGTTTGGGATGAAAGGGTCGCCAAGTACCTTTTAACGTCTTATCAATATAAACAATTCCGAAATACTTTGACTTACACTTCGATGCAAAGTTGACAAATAATTTATCTAACAGTGAAATTTGCCGTGCTAGTATAACGTTTCAAGGACATATCTTGTGACATGGACAAAAAGTTAAACCTATGGATGTTAAGGTCAAGGCTATCTCTGAATTTCTGTGCCTGTTAATATAAATCAAAGCCTAATAAGGTGGAGTTTATTGATAGAGGAATGTAATCATGAAGGGAAAAGATAATTTAATAGCACATGCATTTTCTTGTGTGTAGACCTGTATTATTTCATTTACAATGCTTGCAACTAATACGAATACTTATGTTTTTCTTAAACCTCATGTATAATTAAGATATAGTAAAAAGAAAACTTTATCAAATCTTTCTTTTTCTTTATGGGGAAATTTATACGTATAAATAATTCAATATATATTTATATTAGTTTAATGGTTTGTTTTGTCAGTTTAAAGAAAGTTCTATTTTCATTAAATCCTATTGTAATGTACACTTATCCACTAGAGATGATGATTTTTCAGTAAATGGTAAACAAATACTGTTGACCTAGATTCTGACCTTGATTCCGAGTTAGTGACGTCCACGTAAACAGGTCCTTTTTCTATTTTAAAATGATTGGTTGTTGTCAAGGTCAAGATGGGACTAGTAGAAATAGAAAGTAATCAGATTTTTTATTTTTAAAATGCTATAAGGTGTTATTGTCTGGGTCATATTAGTAGTCCGTGATATAACACGATCACGTTACGCCACTATTGTCTCGCTTTCGCAATTTGGGGATTTGTTTTCAAAACTGATATTTATATTACGATATAATCTTTGTTTTAGTAAAATAATCTCGGTTTGGGCGTTTTCACCTGACGTTAAGTCGTTTTCTTGTGTTGTAGAACGATTTTGAATTATTGTGGATTCAACCTTTCGCTCACCTTTATGTACAGATACAGATGGATAATAATAACTGCGTGATAATTTCAATAGAACCATGTTTGTATTTTGAACTTCGTTGCATCAAATAAATAGAGTGTTTAGGAAGGATTTATTATTAAAATGACGTATATTTTTAAAAGGTAGGTACGCGCGAAAAGTAGCTTTATCTGAATTCTGGTATGAGTTGTTTGGCGGCATGGTACTGGCCCAAATTATTGTGTTCTACCTCTCAACCGTATCTGTACTAAATTCATACACCTATGCGGGGAAAATACATTAGACTGCTGTCAAAAACCACTTACAAGACTCTTTGAAAAAAGCTTCATAATACAATCGAACTAGTTATGTCAGGAATTATTTTATATATAAATGATACCGTTCCATAATTGAAACTGGCGTAATTCACGTATGCATGCATATCTACAAAGTCTACGATTAGGTGGAGACTAAACACCATTTATTGGTATTTAAGCATGAATGGATACCGCATATGAGCCAGTGGATGTTTGGTACTATCCGGATAGAAGAGAGAAAGAAACAAAGAAAGGTGAATACAAATAGATCATCAGAGATAGAACATAGTTCTATAGCAGTCCAAACTTTTTATCATCCCCGTCACATATATTAACATTTCACATGAATTCACATTTAACTAGAAGTCTACAATTGTGATTACGGATTTTATATCAGTCACCTAAACATCTACATTAGTTATGACAAGGCTAAACGCTATATTAGACCAGGCAATGTTCTTGTATGCAATAGAAAAACATCCGAAAATTGTCCCTAGTTTATAATTAGCAGCACATCTATATTACCGAATCTAAATTCTTAAAGATTTTCTTCTACTCTAATGACAAATTTCAGAGTTAATTTAAATATCTCAAATCATGAATAAGTTGTTCTTGGCGCACATGAATATTAAATAATAGATCAATGTCAATTTAAGACCATTTAAATTTGCAACATGCTGGATTGATTAGTTGTATGATCTTAAAATGTATTCCTATTCCCATTTTAATTACAGGTAAATAGTACAACACTAACCTACTAACACTGAAACGTACAATTAAAAATGCTTGTACAAAGGAGTTATTGTATATTACGCGCATATTTTATTTACTGTCTCCTTGTCTAAAGAGACGACATTTAATTATGATATGTTGATTAGGATTTATTATTCACTGCATACACACAACATCTTTAATTTGTAGAAATTATCCATTTACAGTATATGTTTACAATATATGATTAGTAATATTTTCATCATTTTGATTGCACTGTTCTGATGACGGATATGTAGACTGACTTAAGCATAATATAGGTAGATTTCGGTTAAAATACTGAGAAACCAAAATAAATAAAATTATATTAGTTTTCCTTATAACCAACGTCCAATTCGTAAACTTAATAAAATACAGAACACGTTGACCACTTATGCATTCCACAGGGCTGTTAATCATGCAGCGCAGTTAAGAAGATATAACTCAGTTTTCGTTAATTGTTTATAAAAGGATTTGAGAGTGTGCATACATCAGTGTTGATGTAGTTATTTATAGAATCGTGGTGGAGGTGGTGGAGGTAGATACACATTAGTATGCGTAATGCAATAAGAAATTCACACGGTCACAATATGAGCTAAAGAAAATTCAAAAACAGAATATACGCAATTTGACGCCCATTACAAAATAACCATAGAACGTGAAGCCTGTTAGGGCTTGTTTCAGTACATTATAATTGCATTTAATGCAGTGTGCCGTACATACCAAAGTATATGGATCACATCAACCCAACATTCGTCTCCTCAGCATTGATAAACAGAAGCACAAAACTATGATAACTGAAAATGAAGAACAGAGATTGCTCCTAAGTAGCGGGTTGGGACACAGCGACTGACAACATCCACTGCAGCAATATAAGAAATATCGTGTAATACTCGGAAGAGTAAAATGCTTTGGATAGACGCCAGGCAATCCAAAAATACTCTGTGGAATGAACAACAATGGCGATCCTGGAAGAATATACCCACACCTGATGAATTGGAAGACACTTCTTTCGCTATGATTGATATAATTAATTTGGTTCAGAAAATGAGAGATGATCAAACCAGCATCGGTGGAGAGGTCCTGTTAATAAAATGGATTTGGCCCAAAACAATGGAAAATGATCAACCCGACATTGGCAATGAGGTCATGTAAGTTCCTTCCATTACTCTAAGGACGGCGAGGATTAATGTAATGTTTGGTATATACCAATTGATAAACAAAAAGTGAAGAAACAAAAGAGTCAGCAGAGAAGAACCAGTACTACAGCTACAGTGATCAAATCCTCACAATTTCGAAAACATCTGAGAATATTTCTGAGCGAAGTAAGAAGGAAAAGAATGAACTCTACAGGTCCCATCCTTTCAAATGTGCCTAGCTTTCTAACAATTACATCAGGGACACATTATGTCAGATATGTGGAGCAATACAAGAACAATAAACCTTAACCATGAAAAAACAGCTGATCCGGTTTGCTCCAATGTGTGTTGGCTCTCATATCAAGGATGAAAGATGGTCATAAGGTTTGGAAGGAAAGGAAAATTACATCATTTCAATATCTTGAATGCCAGTATAAAGCGCAGAACACATTAACGGGATCTAACTTTAAACATCAAATGAACATGCGGGAGACCACGGGTTCAAACCGCGGCATAGTCATAACGAATACCGTTAAACATGGTACTAATAGATGCATCGCTTGGCACAGAACATTAAGATATTAGTTACACTGGTCAGCCCGGTGTCCGGATAATGTGCTTTGGTGGGACATCGTGATACATGTTTGTTTCATGATTCCCCTATGCCAAATATCACTATAAACTGTCACACTGCTGATATCGTAGCGATATGACTGAAAACGTCTCTCTCTCTCTCTCTCTCTCTCTCTCTCTCTCTCTCTCTCTCTCTCTCTCTCTATATATATATATATATATATATATATATATATATATATATATATATATATATATAATCTGTGTTACTCATCCCAAAGTAAACTATATGCACAAGTTTAGAAAATCATTTAAATATCTAAAGGATTACACAAGTGTTTAGAAAGGACGGCATCCATGTATTATATCTAAAAGAAAATTGAAACACTTTCAAAAACGTTTTCGCACCTATATGTTAGTAAATACCAAATGAACCCTATCACAAAATAATATTGAATTAATGATTGTATATACATAGGGTCTCTAGGACTCGTCTGCGTCTGGATATATGCATATGCACAAAGTATGATTGAAGGTATTAATTTACGCATGTCAGCTTTTCTAACACCTAAGAAATATTATACACACTCTATTACTCTTTCCGGCATATTTTGAACTACAATCAATTGCTCCATGCAATACTATCGCTCTTCATATGTATTATCTTCAAATGAATGGAAATATACTTTTGGAAATAAACTTCCCTGCTTACACCAGTAATGTACATTTCACTAATGTGATTATGTGCCACCCAGTGCAAAATTCAAAGAGAGAACATTTATATTAACATTAATCATTCTTGCCGAGTATAAAGAATCGTTTTGGACAAGGAACAGTTCAATCATTTGCTCTTAAAATGTAATTTTCAAATACAGCGGAAATTATACAGTAACATAAACGTCAACTGGCGAATGGTATGTATGTATATATATATATATATATATATATATATATATATATATATATATATATATATATATATATATATATATATAATATCAATCAGTATTCTCCTTGAAAAATTATATCTAGATATCTGGCTCTAGATACAAAATGACGATGTTTCCAAGCAGTTAATATAGCGACTCAGGATATAAATGTAACGTATGTTTCCTATACTTGTATTATAAATAGTTATTCAATGAATTAAAATGTTCTCTATCTCTCTCTCTCTCTCTCTCTCTCTCTCTCTCTCTCTCCCTCTCTCTCTCTCTCTCTCATTAGCAGTTTTCTCATGATCGGTAAAGATCCAAGGTTGTAATTGGCAGCCGATTTCTTGAACATTTTCAATTATGTTACAGGTTCAAATCACCCTTCCTTTATACATGAAATGATACAGGAAATGCACATGATGACATAACGACAAACGACTTGTAACACAAATATACTTGGCGATCTGAAAAATATACTTGATTACTTTTTTCTACGAACACTGTGATTTGTTTCTTGTGGAGTCTCTTTTGAAAGATTGGATAATTTGCCTCTTCTTTAATTATCACCGCGAATAGATTTATTAAAACATCATCAAGCTTAGATACAAGACAAGGCACGTTATGTAAGAAAAATGTAAATTGATGTGTAAAGTCGCATCTTCCACTTATGCCTCGATTACATTAAATACGCCCGCCCTTCTCCATTACAAAATAAATTACTTATCTGATTGACCATCAGGAACGATATTGTGTCCCTGTTTAAAATGAATACTTATATATCGTACATTTTATTGCACAATAGCAAACATATATAAATCTGCAGCTATGTATAATTATTTACTGTGTGCGCTTTAATTTTCTAATCAGTTTATTTTCGATTTGTATTTACGGGAATTAAGGATGTGTGTAATTCTCTTTAATTTGGCGTATAATTTCGGGTACCATCTGAATTATTAAATGAGCAGCATGGAATTACTTTTGATATGCGGTTCTGCTTGGTCATGTTCACTTCATGGACTTTTACTATTAATTGGAGAACAATAGCCGATAACACTTATTTTTTAACATGTCATATCATGTGTCATGAATTCGTTGCACCAGCAAAAGCTGATATTGGTTTTAATGTATATAGTTTACTTTTCTTCCTTGTAACATCTTAGATAGCATAGATAATGCGTGATGATGAATGCATTGTTTTAGGGTCATTGTGTACAAATTTTATTAATTTCCTTAGTCAAGACTGGAGTCGATTGTGTTTCATTTTCAGTTGCTGTGGATATACCAACTTGTTTGCAGCAGAAACAAATTTGACATGGTCACGTTCGTTCGTTCTTCCGTGCATTTGTCTATATATCTAAGTTCATTAGCGTGATCAGGCAATGTACCTGTTGTAAACAAATTAAACTCAATAGGCAATGCTATGACCAGAAAATAATTCATCCATTTTCTCCTTCAAATGTGTATTTTTAAACTGTTTGCATTTTATTTGGATGTAGATACTATATAAGCAGTACATATTCTATAAACACCGCGATCATTATCTTCAACTCCCCAAAGAACACTATTTTGAATTATAAAATAATATATCTTTCAAATGTATATTTTAAAGTATGGTACTGTATAGTAAATAACAATATGGGCAGATTTTACATTGAACGTTTGATGTGTCTTGTAATTATAATACACATAGACATAAAATGCCAGCTAGTAAATTACCACCGCTTCGGTGGCCTAAGTGTTAGAGCGGCGGGATGTCGTGGGCTGGAACAATGTCCTAGTCATATCAAAGACTAATGGGACACACAGCTGCTTCACTTGATGCTCAGCATTAAGATGTAAGTGTAAGGACTCGCTAGAATAAATAATTGGCCTGTTTGATGTATTGTATAACGTCATCATATACAAGACGGGTCCTACTAAACACCTCAAGACAAAGTCAGACAAAGGCAGGCGAAGTCTGTTTATTTTTGTTTTATTTATACAAATTCGTACAGCGGCAGAATAATGTGTTACTGTTTGTAGCATAATCCCTTCTTCTCATCGGATACCGCAAACATTAATAGCAACATAAAGATTTGTATTACCGCTTAAGACACAGCAATGCAGTGGCGTAACGAGGGTGTTCGGCGCTCGGTGCAAGGTTTATATTTTCACACACACATCCGGCGTAGCGGAGAGTATTTGGCGCCCAAGTGGACAGGATAAGTACGCGTGAGCCAGATTCAGTGTGAAACAGTGTTATCTCAATCATCCAGACATCCTGGCACGGACTTAGTTGTTTGCTTAGTTGTTTCTTCTGAAGCACACTTTGTAAAGCTGAATCCTCTAATCCTCTTCTTCCGGCGCCCCCCCCCCCCCTTCCAAATTGCACTCCCAGCACCACCTCACCCAATCCACCCTAGCCACGCCACTGCTGTAATGATTATGCTGAAACAAATTATGATCTTAACATGCTAAATGATGTACTGTATTTCTACTATCAGTCTTGTCATGGTCGATCATTTTCGATGAAAGTACAGAAAGTACATCATGAATATATGATTTTTAATGTTAATATAATATTTAAGATCACTTACATAATATTATTACGTGTCTATCAATAAGATAATTATTAGATAAAATTATTAATTCTGGTTTTGTCACATTGAGATTGCTTTTGTCATATGCTATATGTGTTATATGACTTCATCATACTCTATATGCCTTATTCTATTAAATGGTCGTATGTACCAATTTTACTTTCAAACAACATTAAATCACGCTTTTTAAATATTTAGATAATCAAAGTTCATATAGTATAATGTATACGAATATGTACAAATAAAACAAAAATAAACAGACTTTGTCTGCCTTTGTCTGACTTTGCGGTGTTTAGTAGGACAGATACACGATGTGTCGATTGTCTCCATTTAAATGAATAATATAAATAATCGCTTTAATATCAGCTTTTAATTGAACGATCCACTTCATTCGTAAGTTTTCACCTATGTCTGTATATAGTCCTTAATGAATGCATTCTGTTTAGAAAATATTTGATGTTGTTCAGGGTAGATGATCAGCTGTATTCTGTGCGCATTCATTCCTTAATGAAAGTAAGAGAAATTAACTAATCCATCGAATGAGTTGGTGTTTGTGATATGGATATTGTATCATCAGATCAGACGTTGTTGCTAGTAATTTAGAGGTATTCGACATGTCCACGCTCCAGCAGCAAATACTGATATTTGGGTGTCCTTTCGTTATCCCAATGTTTGGAATGAATTATTGTTTATTTTATCATCATATCTGCTATTATTATAAATATAGAATTTCCGAGTCTTTTGCGTTTTAGTATGCTTTTAGTTTTCTTTTATTTCTGTTTTATCATGCTTTTGCTTTCTGTCTAAATTCATCACTTATGTTTTCTATCCGTCCCTTAGCGCTTTGAGCTTTTAAAGATTAGGCGCTATACAAAGTCCTCATTATCATTATTATTACCAACATTTTAGAATTTGTACTGAATATTGCCGTATAATCGACATGTACATATCTCTTTGTAAAGATTAAACATTGTCAATGTGTTTTTACGCTTGATATATATATATATATATATATATATATATATATATATTGGATGCAACAATGTTTTAATACTATATTTTAGACAGCAAGGTGTAGACCAATGTACGTATTGATGTTGGATAGGAAACTTCTACATGACTTTGTTCCGATTCACAAATTGTATAAGTGATTTCCATACCCGACAGGGAAACCTAACTGCAAATTATATCAGTTTTAATTAACTTCGATCAAATAACTCATCCACATATATGATGGATTACCCACATTCGGTGTAAACGTCCTGACAGACAATTATAGAAGTATCATAAAGAAATTAATGATATGTCAGATAAGTTTTGAAATATGGAGAGGACGATGCTTGAAGTAGTGTCGCCTAAGTAGATGTACATTGATGTACACGGGCTCGTTACAAATGAAGTTAGGGTATCGTTCAGTGGACAGAGGGCTGGGGTTCAGGCCTGTAACAATACAATACTCATGTTTCTCATAAATTTTACTAGGTTAACGATTTAACGTTATACGTTAAAGTCGCCATTTACGTACCTTGTATTGTCGCGTTTTCTTTGGTTGCCGCTGTAGCTTAAAACCTGTGCGTTATATGTCCTCTTAGTACTATGTGATGGCTGTGGTTAAATCATAACATCTAAAAGTAAGCGATGAAGCTGGCATACTAACATTTAGTTAAGTTTAGAAAATTGGTATGCTTATCCACTTCAGTTTCCATTATGTTTATGCCATAATCAAATAGCAACCACGGTTGTTTCTGGCAATCTGCAATGTTCTGATTACCTTTTCACAACCCTACAATGGAAAACGTCTACTGTGATCTTAGAGCTTCTAAATATTAGGCTCTATACAAAGTCCTCATTATTATTATTATTATTATCATTATTATTATTATTATTATTATTATTATTATTATTATATGCTCGATGTTGGGCTGTAACATCGTACTGATACAATAAACGTTGTGTAGCGGCTGAACGAGAAATGTATAGAGGTCAAATCTAACACGTAGCAGCACATATCAACGCCTATACTTCCTGATATAATAAAACTTGCAATACGTTTCCAAGTTTCATTGTCATATATTTTAGGTGCTTGAATTGCGATGATAGCTGAAGAATGCCGAATTCAGCTAAAGCAGAGATAAGTTTCTTAAATGAAACAAAGAACAAAATATATATGTGTGTCCTCGCATCCTTTCCTTCTACATCTCAAATTTACATTACTTTTTTTCAAACGTTAAAGGTACTGTGAGCTGTGTGCTGTTCAAATCAGACCGATTTAGATTAAATTATAAAATGTCTCAAATATGGATAAGTCTGCTTAGTAACTGATACATTTCAACCTGAATTTATGTCTCTAAACTTGCAGTGTCACTCAGTCCGTCGGACACTCCCCACAAAGAGACAAGTTAGCTAAAAGTATATTTTTGCCTCAAATCATGACTTCTAGAATCACAGTAAAATCCACAGGAATTTCTAAGGTATCATTAGCAAACGTTGTTCTCAATATTTTTCTTTGTTTCTTTCCAGAATCATTAGAATGAATCCCCAGCTTAGGTAAGTATGTGAAGTATTTATAATTCAACACGATTCTATTTTATGTGATGTGTCTGTGTTACACATGTTTACCTTCCTATAATACGCACAACATAGAACTGTGCATATTCATTTAGACCATCTTGCTTATAACCCATCAGTTTAAAGGATTATTTAAAAAATGTATCAAACATTATGAAAAAGCAATAACACAGTAATGTAAGAAAAGTTCAAGGACCAAAATGAAGAAAATATTACAGTAGAGAATCTAATTAATTAGAATCGTTGTAAATGAGTATATTTTGTTCCATGTTTTTATAGCCAGCTAGGTGTCACAAGGCCGGAATCTAGTTCTGTTATCTTTGCCATGTGTTTGCCATGTAATGTATTCCTTTAATCACAGGAAATACCCATGAGATCCACTTATATCTGTATTGTTGGAAAAATAATATTTCTAACAATATAGATTTTCTCTAGTCTTTGTATGGTTTTAAATTTGTACGGGTTATAGGTTAAAGGAGATAACTGGAGACAGGATTTAATCAAGTGAAATCCCGAATAGCTTCTAAAGAAAGAACATCAACATTTCAAAGTTTATTTCCATCAATTGTTTTCTAACTAAATTCTAAAGATAGACTCAAAAGTTAATCCGCTACCGATAATTCAGATATACAGAGTTTCACTTGAAATTATCGCATTTTCTTCTGTAATCTTACTTACCGAATGTACACAAATATGATTCCATGAAAACTTAATTAACATAGCGTGCCACTTTTTTTCTTCAGAATATTACAAAAGAAACGACCTGGTGCCACCAGTAAGAGAGTAACACTTTTAATAAGTATTTTTAGCTGCCCGTCGGGTGCCACACAAAACCTCTTGTCTAGAACCGTATATGTCAACGGCTACGGTACAAATGGAAACAACAATGTATGTCACTATCTCTTTAAAGCCTTTATTTAATGTGATGACAGAAATTTACTAACTCTGCAAATATCATCAAACTACATAAAATTCATTCTTCAACCTAGGAGAAAAATATTGGTCATCGGTCTTAAACTAATTCACATATATACTTACATTTATTGAATGTGACACGAAGACTTTTTTCATTTCAGACGACCAACGGTGACGTTGCAAGCTCCATATTGGTGAACGTTTGTACCTGTTCAGTGAAGAGTCTGCTTCCTGCTGTAATGTTCACAATCATTTATCTTGTGGGTCCCATTGAGACATAGTCTACACAGACAAAAGCCTAACAGTTGCCAGGTGGGATAACTGTTCTTTCATCGATAAAAGCTGAAGACAGATTCTTCGAGTAAATGTCACCATTTTGCAGACCTTAAATAGGTGCATATAATCTTTTGTATGTTATGTGCAAATATTATTATGGACGCCCTGTTAAATCTTAAACTAGATGTATATAAAGTTTGTAAAAGTACTCAGAACCATTTAAATGTGATTATTTCATGTTGTAATTAAAATATGTTACTTGGAAGCGATGTGTTATTCTCGACTTTGATACACATCAATAGGAATTGATGAAATGTTTGAAACAGCTGTGTAATCCGTGTTTCTGTATCACACACACACACACACACACACACACACACACACACACACACAAACATACACAAACACGTTGTTTCACCTGTTTTGAAAATCATCATGATGTATACCATGATAGCTAGCGTTGAGGCGTCAATTCTCGTGTCGCGAATTCCATTTAGCCCGGATCATACGATGTATTTGACGACATTATGGAGCAATCACAAAGTAGCAGAAACCCAGACATGCAATAAAATAATAGATGCGGAGAAAAACAGCTGTCTTAAGAAGATCTTCCTGCATGGACTCCCCGTGAGACGAAGTTTAAGGAAGACAATGAGACCAGTGAGATGTCAGATATATTAAGTCACTTAAGTTAGGAAACTCTATACAAAATTCAGTGATATGTGTTCGTGTGTTTTATATTGGTGAATGTTTTGTTTGTAAACGTCTAAGTTGACAACTAAAACTTCAAACTCTTTATAATTGCCATCCGCATAAATACTTTTTTCTCCATAATATCATTTCTAAGTTAAAACTACGGCCTATATAAGTATGATTTGTTACTCAAGAATCTCCAAAATGTTAACCTATCGGCGTCTATATTTATAATCATTTGTTCCCCAGTATGCGCATACAACTTCTAACATTTTAACATGGAACTATTACTGTGACAATGCCATACTACGCGTCATGGAACTATTACTGTGACGATATGATAGTCTGCCATGGAACAATTACTGTGACGATATGTTAGTCTGTCTTGGAACCATAACTGTGACGATATGATAGTCTTTCATAGAACTATTACTGTGACGATATGATAGTATGTCATGGAACTATTACAGAGACGATATGATTTTATGTCAAGGAATTATTACTATGACGATATGATAGCCTGTCATGGAACTATTACTGTGACGATATGATAGTCTGCCATGGAACAATTACTGGGACGATATGTTAGTCTGTCTTGGAACCATAACTGTGACGATATGATAGTCTGTAATGGAACTATTACTGTGGCGATATGATAGTCTGTAATGGAACTATTACTGTGACGATATGATAGTATGTCATGGAACTATTACTGTGACGATATGATAGCCTGTCATGAAACTATTTCTGACCGATATGAGAGGCTGCAACAATGAAACTATTACTGTGCCAATATGATAGTCTGTCATGGAACTATTACAGGGACGATATGATAACACGTCATGGAACTATTACTGTGACGATATAATAGTCTGTCATGAAACTATGCCTGTGACAATATGACAGTATATCATGGAACTATTACTGTGACGATATGTTAGTCTCCCATGGAACTATTACTGTGCCGATATGATAACCTGTCATGGAACTATTACTGTGCCGATATTATAGTCTGTCATGGAACTATTACTGTGCCGTTATGATATTATGCCATGGAACTATTAAAGTGACGATATGATAGTACGTCATGAAACTATTACTGTGACGATATGATAGTCTGTCATGGAACTATTACTTTGACAATATATTCGTCTCCCATGGAACTATTACTTTGACGATATGATAGCCTGTCATGAAACTCTTACTGTGCCGATGTGATAGGCTGTCATGGAACTATTACTGTGCTGATATAATAGTCTGTCATTAAACTATTACTGTACCGATATGATAGTATGGCTGGAAATATTACAGTGCCAATATGATTGTCTGTCATGGAACTATTACAGTGACGATATGATAGTGGAACCATAACTGTGACAATGTGATAGTCTGTAATGGAACTATTACTGTGCCGTTATGATAGTATGTCATGGAACTATTAAAGTGACGATATGATAGTACGTCATGAAACTATTACTGTGCCGTTATGATAGTATGTCATGGAACTATTAAAGTGACGATATGATAGTCTGTCATGAAACTATTACTGTGACGATATGATAGTCTGTCATGGAACTATTACTTTGACAATATGTTAGTCTGAAATGGAACTATTACTGTGACGATATGATAACCTGTCATGAAATTCTTACTGTGCCGATATGATAGGCTGTCATGGAACTATTACTGTGCCGATATGATAGGCTGTCATTAAACTATTACTATACGATATGATAGTATGCCATGGAAATATTACAGTGACGATATGATAGTCTGTCATGGAACTATTACAGTGACCATATGATAGTGGGTCATGGAACTATTACTGTGACCATATTACAGTCTGTCATGGAAATATTACTGTGACGATATGTTAGTCTGCCATGGAACCATCACTGTGACGGTATGATAGCCTGTCATGAAACTATTTCTGACCGATATGATTGGCTGCAACAATGAAACTATTACTGTGCCAATATGATAATCTGTCATGGAACTATTACAGTGACAATATGATAACCCGTCATGGATCTATCACACTGATGATATGATAGCCTGTCATGGAACTATTACTGTGACGATATGATAATCTGTCATGGAACTATTACTGTGACGATATGATAGTCTGTCATGGAACTATTACTGTGACGATATGATAGTCTGTCATGGAACTATTACTGTGCCGATATGATAGTCTATCATGGAACTATGCCTGTGACTATATGACAGTATGTCATGGAACTATTACTGTGATGATATGTTAGTCTCCCATGGAACTATTACTGTGACGATATGATAGCCTGTCATGAAACTCTTACTGTGCCGATATGATAACCTGTCATGGAACTATTACTGTGGCGATATTATAGTCTGTCATGGAACTATTACTGTGCCGTTATGATAGTATGTCATGAAACTATTAAAGTGACAATATGATACTATGTCATGAAACTATTACTGTGACGATATGATAGTCTGTCATGGAACTATTACTTTGACAATATATTAGTCTGCCATGGAACTATTACTGTGACGATATGATAGCCTGTCATGAAACTCTTACTGTGCCGATATGATAGGCTGTCATGGAACTATTACTGTACCGATATGATAGTATGCCATGGAAACATTACAGTGCCGATATGATAGTCTGTCATGGAACTATTATAGTGACGATATGATAGTGGTTCATGGAAATATTACTGTGACGATATGATAGTATTCATGAAACTGTTTCTGACCGATATGATAGGCTGCACCAATGAATCTGTTACTGTGCCAATATGATAGTCTGTCATGGAACTATTCCAATGACGATATGATAGCACGTTATGGATCTATCACACTGATGATATGATAGCCTGTCATGGAACTATTACTGTGTCGATATGATAGTCTGTCATGGACCTATTACTGTGACGATATGATAGTCTGTCATGGAACTATGCCTGTGACTATATGACAGTATGTCATGGAACTATTACGGTCACGATATGTTAGTCTGCCATGGAACTATTACTTAGACGATATTATAGCCTGTCATGAAACTATTACCGTGCCGATGTGAAGGTTTATCATGGAACGATTACTGTGACGATATGACAGCATGTCATGGAACCATCACAGTGACGATACGATAGTCTGTAATAGAACCATTACTGTCACGATATGTTAGTCGGTCATGGAACTACTACTGTGACAATATTATAGCCTGTCATGGAATTATTACTGTCATGGAAATATTGCTGTGACGATATGATAGTCTGTCATGGAACTATCACTGTGACGATATGATAGTTTGTCATGGAACTATTACTGTGACGATATGATAGAATGTCATGAAACTATCATTGTTAAGATATCTTAGACTGCCATGGAACTATTGCTGTGACGATATGATATCCTGTTATGAAATTATTGTTGTGCCGATATGAGAGTCTGTCATGGAACTATTACAGTGACGATATGACAGTGGGTCATGGAACTATTACTGTGACGATATTATAGTCTGTCATGGAAATATTACTGTGACGATAAATTAGTCTGCCATGGAACCATCACTGTGACCATATAATAGCCTGTCATGAAACTTGTTCTGACCGATATGATAGGCTGCAACAATGAAACTAATACTGTGCCAATATGATAATCTGTCATGGAACTACTACAGTGACAATATGATAACACGTCATGGATCTATCACACTGATGATATGATAGCCTGTCATGGAACTATTACTGTGCCGTTATGATAGTATGTCATGGAACTATTAAAGTGACAATATGATAGTATGTCATGAAACTATTACTGTGACGATATGATAGTCTGTCATGGAACTATTACTTTGACAATATATTAGTCTGCCATGGAACTATTACTGTGACGATATGATAGCCTGTCATGAAACTATTACTGTGCCGATATGATAGGCTGTCATGGAACTATTACTGTACCGATATGATAGTATCCCATGGAAATATTACAGTGCCGATATGATAGTCTGTCATGGAACTATTACAGTGACGATATGATAGTGGTTCATGGAACTATTACTGTGACGATATTATAGTCTGTCATAGAAATATTACTGTGACGATATGATAGTATGTCATGAAACTGTTTCTGACCGATATGATAGGCTGCAACAATGAAACTGTTACTGTGCCAATACGATAGACTGTCATGGAACTATAACAATGACGATATGATAGCACGTCATGGATCTATCACACTGATGATATGATAGTCTGTCATGGAACTATTACTGTGACGATATGATAGTCTGTCATAGAACTATTACTGTGACGATATGATAGTCTGTCATGGAACTATGCCTGTGACTATATGACAGTAAGTCATGGAACTATTACTGTGACTATATGTTAGTCTCCCATGGAACTATTACTGTGACTATATGATAGCCTGTCATGAAACTCTTACTGTGCCGATATGATAACCTGTCATGTAACTATTACTGTGGCGATATTATAGTCCGTCATGGAACTATTACTGTGCCGTTATGATAGTATGTCATGAAACTATTACTGTGACGATATGATAGTCTGTGATGGAACTATTACTTTGACAATATATTAGTCTGCCATGGAACTATTACTGTGACGATATGATAGCCTATGAAACTCTTACTGTGCCGATATGATAGGCTGTCATGGAACTATTACTGTACCGATATGATAGTATGCCATGGAAATATTACAGTGCCGATATGATATTCTGTCATGGAACTATTACAGTGACGATATGATAGTGTTTCATGGAACTATTACTGTGACGATATTATAGACTGTCATAGAAATATTACTGTGACGATATGACGATTACTGTATGTCATGAAACTGTTTCTGACCGATATGATAGGCTGCAACAATGAAACTGTTACTGTGCCAATATGATAGTCTGTCATGGAACTATTACAATGACGATATGATAGCACGTTATGGATCTATCACACTGATGATATGATAGCCTGTCATGGAACTATTACTGTGACTTTATGATAGTCTGTCATGGAACTCTTACTGTGACGATATGATAGTCTGTCATGGACCTTTTACTGTGACGATATGATAGTCTGTCATGGAACTATGCCTGTGACTATATGACAGTATGTCATGGATCTATTACGGTCACGATATGTTAGTCTGCCATGGAACTATTACTGAGACGATATTATAGCCTGTCATGAAACTATTACCGTGCCGATGTGACGGTTTATCATGGAACGATTACTGTGACGATATGACAGCATGTCATGGAACCATCACAGTGACGATACGATAGTCTGTAATAGAACCATTACTGTCACCATATGTTAGTCTGTCATGGAACTACTACGGTGACAATATGATAGCCTGTCATGGAATTATTACTGTCATGGAAATATTACTGTGACGATATGATAGTTTGTCATGGAACTATTACTGTGACGATATGATAGTCTGTCATAGAACTATTACTGTGACGATATGATAGTATGTCATGGAACTAATACTGTGAAGATATAATAGTATGTCATGAAACTATTACTGTGACGATATGATAGCAAATCATGAAACAATTACAGTGACGATATGATAGTATGTCATGGAACTATCATTGTGAAGATATCTTAGACTGCCATGGAACTATTACTGTGACGATATGATATCCTGTTATGAAATTATTGCTGTGCCGATATGAGAGTCTGTCAAGGAACTATTACTTTGACGATGTGAAAATATGTGATGGCACTACTACAGTGACGATATAATAGTAGTTCATGGAACTATTACTGTGACGATATGATAGTATGTCATGGAAGTATTACTGTAACGATATGATAGCCTGTGAGGTAACTATTACTGTGACGATATGATAGCATGTCATGAAACTAATACAGTGACGATATAATAGTATGTCATGAAACTATCATTGTGAAGATATGTTAGTCTGTCATGGAAATATTACTGTGATGATATGGATATGTTCTGAATCTACGGAAATATTCATTGAATAATATTGTTATTTTTATGTCACGATGACTTTAATATTAATTTATTAATTCTTTTGTTGCATATTATATTCCAAAGCAAAAGGAAACTCGATTGCATGAATGACAATATGTTTCAATCTAAGTAGTTTTAAAAATGAAGGATTAAACCTTGTAAACCATTTATTGAAACTTATTAATAAATGTCATTTGTATTTACGCAACGAATTTCATTATTCCGTGTCAGATAATTCATTCATGACCATCTGTTTGTGAATACACATAAAATATCTTTTCATTTGCTTATTTTCCAGAGACAATATACAATCAAAACCCATTCGCCTTTTGTATTTCATTATCCGAGTCGAAAAAACTCTGAGAGATAGTACTTGCTTTTGGAAGGTGTTTGGGGGACAAACATAATGTTAGATAAGCAAATGATCCTTGTAAAATTATAAGGATGAAAACAAAACACCATGAGAAATTAATGCTTATAACTGCCATACACAAAATATCTGCAAATAAGCATATAATGGTATCCGTGAAAATATTTTAATCAATAAATTAAAGTCAAACAGTATCCTTAACTACTGCTTAGGTTGATATCGTAATAACGCGTCAGCTACCTTTTGAGACGTCTATAAAGTTCATATGACGTTATAACAACTACGCGAAACAATACTTATAACTATTTATGTTCCTAAAGGCGCCAATGTTCTGATATCTGAATGTGTAACTATGTCACAGAAAACAAGAGATCTGAACGGTTTAGTCCACTGTTTATGATACTCATAATTTTCTATGCAATTGAATTTACAACATGTTTTTCTTTATTCGTTTCTTATTGTATGATAAAATAATTACTAATTCATCAATCTAATTAAAATCGGCATCTATTTGTAATAATCATAGCTGATTTGAACCGAACAATAGTGTCTATTCGGTAAGCAGACAGTTAAAATGAATGTTTCATTAGTATTGATAAACGTCGTGGCCTATCGACAATGACAAAGCACATGTGTTAAACTGTACGACCACATATTCTAATACAGGATTTTCCATCAAATGGAACATTATTAAATAAATGTTAGGCAGCGATTTATTGGATGTTGCAATAGATATTATTTTCATAATATACTGTAGCGGTATACTAAAATATAATATTGCAAAAGTTTATGGCCAAAGTATTTGATCAGGAGAAACCAAGCCCTAATCCCACAATGAGGATTATCATTCATTTCCTTTTTAGTTGATGTTTAACTTTAAGTAGGTAGACGAATTATGTTCCTACTTATATTTTCTGATATATTTGTGGATAAAATGAAACGGAAAAGTGCTTGCTCTCAGTGTAGATGGATATATTTGATAACCTGCGGATACAGCTCAAGTATTGTCAGTAGCATCAGGAGGGGGTGATCCAACCAAATGGCGGACAGAGAGGTATGTAAAAATTCAGCAGAAAAAAGGATATCACATGGAACCGCTGGAATGACCAGCGAACAGTAACATAAAGTATATGATACATCGTGATGTTCTTTTATGTGCATTTAAATGTGAATATTTGTTATTTGATATGAACACCATAGCGTTTGAGGAGTGATCGACCTAAGGAACGCCGGATTCGTCTTCATTAACTTGTTCAACCGATTTATCACTAATGTTATCAACTTTTTTGCATAAATGGTCAATATAATATATATATATATATATATATATATATATATATATATATATATATATATATATATATATATATGTGTGTGTGTGTATACATATATATATATATATATATATATATATATATACACATTTAGAAAAGTAATAATATAGCATGGGACGATGGGACGCAGATAGAGAGATTACTGCAACAAAAATTATCAAGATCTCACCTAAAACAAAACTATATTATTAAAATAAAAAAATAATTCAATCTCTTAAACATTACTTCAGATCACTAGAAGCAACACTAGATAAGTTTACAAAGTTATCTGCGATCGAGCCAGAGCAGAAATTCAGAGACAGATTACCGGGTGACAAAAAACAAATACCATCTGAGTTAAAACTGTATGATTTGATCAAACTAGCAAAGAACAAATTTATCGATTATGGCGTGTCCCATGTTTTTTTTCGACATTTAAGATCGAAGGCGATGGAACATTTATTCATTGCATAAATTATAGCAAATGAGTATATGTTATTGCTAATAATCTTGTTGATTATAGCAAGTATATATTCAAAATAAAATTTATTGATAAACATATTTAGTGAAAATGTTCTGACTTTTGGATTATTCATGATAAACTCCACCCTTTTAATACATCACGGGGACTTAACAATGTCGTCATACTAGATACAGTTTCTAAAACACGTATTTTCACCGGACAGAACTTAATACATTAACGCATATACAGTGACTGTGTTGAATCGAACACAATATAAACTCATAATTATGGAAAAAATATCATATCTGTACACTATGAACGTGATGGACGTTTCAGTGACACGCGAGCAAGCACTGGTCATGCATCATCGAGTGTGTTCAAGTTCCATTCTAGCTACTAAAGTTGATCCATCAAATGGGAATTTAATGAATCTGCAGCAGCCTAGGACGATGTTATTGAATTTATCAAAGACATCAATGACGATATTGTTGAATTTATCATATACACCTAGCACGGTGTTATTGAATTTATCATAGACACCCAGGACGATGTTATTGAATTTATTACACACCATTGAATCTTCGTCTGTCTATGATATTAACAAGGATATCAACTGTCTATTGGATTACGATGATACAATGCTTGAAAAACAAGCAAATCCTGCAGTTTCACCAGAATGCTTGCGCTAGAATGTTCTCATTTCCGCTGCAGTTTTTGTCCTACTAATCGTAAGAATCTGTCTTTTTCCACCGAGAATGCTTTGCCAGCGTGATCGCCATCAGTGCGTTTAGCTTTTATTACGAACTACTTCGATGGCTTTCATACCTAAACGTTTTGAAATCGGGATAGCGTTTGTGTCTATCCTTCTAAATAAACATAGAACAACATCACCGAATCCATCCCCAAAGATTATTTTATAAACCGTTAATCGTGTATTTATCACTCTGGGCTGCATATAATCGTTCTATTCTGTTATCACCGATCTAATTGATCACTCACAGTAGTAATCGTTGATAATGTTATCAATCAGTGTCCGCCACTGTCCATGGCTCCACTGGTAAATACATCCTGACAAATGGCAACTGTTTATATGATGTTTTCGTGGAAATTGTCGCCAGCACGTCTACCACCAATCCGAATTTCTAGTCAATACACATTGACAAATATGTTATTGGGATAAGGCTTATCACGAATCACCGGCGATTCTGGGATCATATTACCACCTTGTTTCGTAAGACATGTATTGCGAGTGGCATGCCCACTTCAGGTTGCTCCTTAGGTGGTTATTCTTCCTCGATTGAAGGCGGTCCAGTTTGGAATATTTTGGGCAATAATACATTTCCAAGAAATGGAATTTAGCATCTTCCAATACTCGTTTCTCAAATTCTTTAGATAAAGATTTATACTTGTATGATTTATAGTGTTCTCAAAACACAAAGGGAACCCATTTTGATAATATGGAATATCAGAGAGTCCCAATATATCTCGAAGAGTTTGATAGTCTGTTGCAGCAATAAATAACCATCTCTATTTAATTCGGCAAGTGGTATTTCTACAATTTCTGATTCTGGTTAAATAAGATTACTTATATCACAAACCTCAGTACGGGTTTGTTCTATACTCTTGATTGCTTGCTTTATTTCTTGTCGTTTCAGTTGATATCTCATTGAGATAATTTGTTGTGTTTAGTTTTTTGTGCTATTTTTCGGTTTATTTAGCTGCTTGTTTGGTTGATTTAGTTGTTTGTTCCACAGATAGAAGATCTCTAGTTGGTTTTGTGACTGGTTTAAATAACTGATCGGTACTTTGTGGAAATTTCATATGAGCAATCTAGCGTTCTTGTAGTTATTGTTTTACAAGAATCACGGACTGGAAGATACTTCTTAATCTCATACAGTCGTTGTCGAGCTTATTTTGCCGTAAGGCAGAAATACTAATTATTATGGCAATTGATATCAGAAAACGGAACGTTTTAAATTGAATCTTTTCGTTATGCCTCTTTTATTTTCACTCAGGCGTCTTAATTAGTAATTAGGAGTACCCGGGTGTGTTGATTGCGTATTTTTAGAAAGTTAGGATCTTTTTCTGGAACTAATTATCTGTACTGCAACCTCTGAAGATAGCAGGATTTAATTAAATACTAAGATAAATGTTCTCTTCATCTGTATTGGTCGAGGATAGGACAATGCGAGATGTTTACATTTACCCGTGGAAAATACGTTGGTCTGTTTGGGCAAATTGGTGATGGTGTGATTGTACAGGGAATTGCACGGAAGTTCCATTCGGTTGGAGAAAAAAAACCTATATAAGAAAACAGGCATAACGTTTACTTAACCTTTTGTCGCGTTTTGTGTTCTTTTCTGATAATGTAGGATCAGCAGAATGTGAAATATAGTTAGAATTGGTTGGAAAGAGAAGAACAGATACAATGGAAGAGAGTCTAGTAAACTCCAACAAGTATTGCCGGAACACTACAATTCATAACTGGTCAGAGTCTTTATGTCAAGATCCATTGTGTTTACGTAACATATGATGGTGCTTGTAATCTCCGAATTAATTTTTCTGAACATAATTCTGAATATTTTTATCGCCTCTTCAAGCTTACTCTTTCCAGACTGTCATTTGTTTTAAGTCGCATCCAAACAACTTGATAAGTAGACGTGATTTCCGAGTGTCACACAGGTCAAGCAAAATCATATCACTGTGAAAACCAAATAGCTTGCTTGAGCGACTTTATTTACATTTGGCTTACAGGTCCGTTTTCAGTGAATATTTATTCCATAGACGTTCTGATGGGTATCTGGACTATTATTGGTGCGGACAACGTTACATTATTTTGTATAATTTGTGCTTCTGGGATTTAATGTATGCTTAGCGTTGAGTTCAGTTTCCCTGGCATTTGTGCTGGCAGCAAAGTGATGCCATTAACACCATGAAAGACGGTCACTGTGACCTACATTTACCACTCAGTGACTTCGGTGAAGTTCTGCAACCAACTCACTGCCATTAATGATTATAATAGGGAACCTTGCTTTCACAAAACCAATCGGATCGCCTTCATCAACTGAACATTAGTATACAATAATGGAATATGCGTAGTCGATGAATATCGCACGCCAGGTCTTTTAAAATGGATGAACTGAAGAGTTTGTTGGGGAGGTCGTATATTTATCAGGGTTAGCAACGTCACTTCCATTTGTTTCATTTGTTGCGTTTCCGTTACTGTCGATAACATTGTGGTGACAAAGTAGACGTCTGGGCCCTGAGTGTGTTTGAGACTGTTTTTGATAATGTCATGTCAGGATAAATCATACAATTTTTAAACTAAATACTGCCACTTCCTCTTCTGCGTTTGTGATAGCGGACAATCCCGACTTACTTGTAACCACAATAAACTCACATAAATAGACTTAATACTGTATGAAAACATTTTAATGGCTTGTTGAATTATTTTTTTTCTTCAAAATCGCTTATTTATGACTAAGTGTCTCGTAATATGGAAATACTATGTCGCATTATGAGGATATATTAAGTTGTGCTTACGATATTGCGAATTAATAATTATAATATATTAACTACAGATAGTTAAGTCGTATTCCAATCATCCTAAACCATCACTAGAGACGCAAATCATTCGGGAGCGGTCTCGGGTCCATGGGCCCGTTATGCTTCGACTTTCATGGTTTTGGCTTAAAATTTAAGCGGTGGAAATATGCGGAAATGTTCAAGGCAATATCACCGTCTCCGTGCATTTCCACGTATGATACTACCACTAACAATTCGGCATCTACTAGCACTATTTTTAACAGCACCACCAAGATGAAGAATGGTTGACAATTCTAAGAAAATGACACACACACACACAAACACACACACACACACACACACCATTTTAATAAAATTTCATTGTCAATGTCATTCTAATTATATACATACATTAAGGTGGAAATCCGACGAAAGGCAAAATCGTTGCATCATATTACATTCTTGTATTTCAGTCTCATAATGATTCATAATGATAGCATTGTCTTCATTTAACACAATTTCTTAATTGATGCCTTTAATGGAATTTATACGAAATATTCATGTGTTCTACTCATTGTAATCACTTCTATTCATTATTAATTTTTCTAGTAGAGGAAAACGATAGCTGTTTTTTACTTTTGATGGCATCTTCATCGGATCATGTTATAACGCCAGTAATATATGTATGAAATTCATTATAGACATGGATACTATAAGCGGCTCAAATCCAAATCCAATAACAAAGTTTGCATGTAAGTGTAGCAACATTGGTTACTTGATAATGACTTATGATTAATATTACGTGTAAGTTGTCTTTTCCTACTCTTTTGTGTACAATTTGACATTCTACATTTTGTTTCGGATATCTGTATCAATAATTATTTTATAATGTAGTTTTTATTTACGTCATTAGGGTTAATGATACTTTATTTAATTCTTTAATTATATGCACTATATAAGAGTACATATATCTAAATTAATAAATGTTATTGCCAAGTTCACATCATAAACTGATTTTGTTTGTTTGTTAGTTTGATTAGGATTTGTATCGTAGCTTTAACAATTTTTTCAGTCATATTGCCTCGATGTCTGCAGTGATTCAGTTTATAGTGATGTCTAGCACTGGGGCATTATGCCGCATACATATAGCATGATGACCCACCCAGTCACATTATCCCGACACCAGGGTGATCAGTCCTAACACTATCCTCTTAATGCTGTTAGTACCATTAGTTTTTGGTATGAACCGGTCGGTGATGGAATCCACGACCTTCCGCTTTAGCGGCGGACGCTCTAACCACTAGGTCACCGGAGCGGTAATCCATTGTTATTAAACTGTAGTGTTCGAACCATGAATACATTTAATTGATAATTAGTCAATTATGCACAGACAACAAGCAAATACAACTAGTTTAATAACGAAACACCGTTAATGAATTATGAACAAGAGAAGGTATGTGAAAAGTAAGTATCATTTAAATTCTAAACTGAATATATATTGTCAATCTGCAAAAACAAACAAACATACAAACTATGATTCATCCGTTTTAGTGTACCAGTCATATATATGTAATTAAAAAGATGGTAGTGATGTATCAAGGCCAGGATTGAGTAACATTTCTACAGAAACAGTATACCTTTAAAATCCGGATAAAGGATTCCATTCATTATGTTTCCGAGATATAGCTCGATATAACTGTGTTCAAGATTGTATTATTACAAATCGGCAACTAGTATGGATAGGGACATTATAACGAGTTAATTCTTGCGAATACATTCCTACGAAAGACAGTAGATCGCAGATATCAGTAAAGAGCAGCGATGCACGATAACATGACACATTCAGAACGCCCCAGAATCTTTCTGATGTGTTACGAATAATAAGTTAAAAGAGCAATACTTCAAAACTTGATACGCGTTTAGCTGACTCACATTCGGCCAGATTTGCAAAGAATAAATCCACACCAAAAAGTTCTCCTTGTCCGGAATAATAATCAGCAACGTTTCAACCGTCGATAATGAATATGTATATATCATATTTAATTTTATTCCTGTAATTATTGTATTGAAAAAATAAAGAAATGATGTGGTTTTCATAGCCTTAAATTATTGCTTACGATGAGCTATGACACTTCATTGATCACAATGAGAAGATTATGACGTATTAACAACAACAGGCAGGTCAGGGTGGCAAAAATTTACATCGTATGTATTTTCCTTGCGTGAGACAGAAAGGCCTAGTGCATTTTAAATTGCATGCTTCTGTCTATTCGGAATATTTCCTTGCATGTCGACTCTCAGCTCATTGAGATATTACTTAATTACCTACATTCTGTTTAGGCGCACACACGTCAAGTACCTGATAGAAAATTATATCTTTATAAATCTTATGTACGTAAAATAACAATGAATAGAACATGTACTTATAATATTATTCCTGCAACCTTTTAAATAAGAAATTGAAACAAATCATTATCCGAAATTACTGCCTACGTTCATATTGTGATCATGCGACATCAGGTCATCGTATTTCCCCATATCGAAATAACAACCACATGATTGAGAGCAGTACACAATTGGCAATATATCCGTACGAGGTCTTTTCCCACACGTATTGACGTATTGACAGATGACATTCCCAATGCTCCATCTTCTGCCATGTGTGATAACAAAGCAGTAATATGAAGTTTACGCAGTCAAAACGTTCTCGGCCCATTCCGCCACATGTTTTAACTGCTCTCAAGCCCTTTGTTGTTGATGTCGTTACGTCATTGGAGCAGTGTTCAAGTCGTTACTTCTTTATGATTAACTATCATATTAAAAAATGCAATTGATAGTTTGAGGTTATTAATTCGGACTAATGTTTAATTGTTTTCGAAACAAAAGTGCATTTATGGTATCACGACTAAGCAAACATCAGCTATATGAGAATGAATGAAAAGGTAGTCATGCTAGTGTGTCTGTAACAGACAACTGCATTTAAGACCGACTCAATTGCATCAAGTTACGGTGATAAGTATTTTGTCGTGTGTGAAGGCAAGTCGATGTGTGCCGTTTATCTGCTGACCTGAGTTCGGATCTCCGTATAGTACGAACTAAAATTTCAGTAATTTGTATTTGTCCTGAACACTAGCTTGGAACACTCAGTGCTTGTTTGTGTGGCATTTTGCTGATCTAAAGCTTGTGTTTCGCTATTTTACGTTACAGGTCCGATACTTTTGCTATTAATCAATGAGGCCATAAGGTCATGCTATTCAATACAAAACAACAATATCCGGTATTGGGACATACACAAACGTTCAGTTACTGTTCCATAAGAGTTGATAAAGTGTAAGTAATTTTTATTTCAGACTATATTGCGCTTCACCCCCCCCCCCCACAAAAAGCCCTATTTACAAGTATACAAGATTCTGTGTTATTATGGACTTCAACTACATTCGTTACAAGTAGTATCCCGAGAAGGAGGTAGGTATCAGTTGCTATTTGTTGCAGCATCATCCTGCCACATAAGAACGCCAGGGAAAGACGAAAACATCTCTCCCCAGGATTGGGAACCATACACGGCCTGTACCCATACACGTTGACCAGCGTCGCAATGTAGTGATGCAGCGGTGCCTCCTTGAGCGTGATTGTCCTCTTTATTTGCATGTGTTCTCCCTTTTCCTTGCCCTTCAAATACAATTTCA
Source organism: Unio delphinus (assembly GCA_029339505.1). Lineage (NCBI taxonomy): Eukaryota > Metazoa > Mollusca > Bivalvia > Unionida > Unionidae > Unio > Unio delphinus. The sequence continues at coordinate 8,273,177 of JAQISU010000033.1, read as the reverse complement.
GTTTCTATGGGTCCAGTGTGATACATTGATATTATATTGGTAAAGAAAAAGTATGTGCCAGATACTGGGCATGTAAATATCCCGGTTTTGGTGTCGTATGCATTACCTTCATTATAATCAGCTCTATTAAACTGAACTGATCTTCCTGGTGTAATCGAGACTGGAGCAGAGGAGAACATAGCTGTAAAGGCAGCTTTTCTTGTTACGCTCCTCTTTCTATTTTTTGTGGCAATCACTTTTAACGCTACAAAAATAAAACAAAAACAAAAAGTCACTTATGGTTTCCAGTATACTGTTGTGAAATAACATGATTATCCAGAACGATTCTTAAATGACACTTCATGCAAATAACGAGATGATACACGTGAATAATATTTTACCTTTCGCAAAAGAAATATTTCCTACCCAACGGTTGAAACGTTTGGTGGAAGGATTCTTCAGATTTTATAAATATTACAGGTACGTTCGAAAATTAAATTGATAGTTAAATTTATAAGTGTTTACTTGCAAATAATATATCGATTCAAAATCACTCTGTTGGGTTTGAGAACATTTTCGAAGTCATAAAGGTCGTCAAATTACTGTATAGATATGACATGGAAATGAAAAAGTTACATAAATCATCTCATGGTTTGCTTCAGTTATGCAAACGTTTGAATTAAATAAATGACATGCATACAATTAATCCTGCAACAAGATACCTGCGATGTTTGCCGGAAGTATCATTGCTATTAGAAGGAAGTGAACATCAAGGGATTCATTGGTATGAACATTACAGTGTTAGAGAAGTAAAAGAAAAACAACAACCTTCCGATTGCGTACATTTTAGTTATGAAGCACTTCGAATAACGTAGAAGTAGGAAATATAAAATTAGTACAACTGAAATATTAACTTATGGGTTAGACCCTGCTCTAGATTTCCTTTTCAATTTTCAAAGAAAGTTATCCATACATTACACACAATATATGTATAACAATTTACTCATTTCTCTAGAAATAGTTAACGTTAAAATCTCTCAGTTTTAGTTGTTTAGATTAATTTAGGTTTTCTTCAATATGCAAGGAACTTGGTGTTTTGGAACAATAATGGAATATATGTATATGGCTTAAGTAAAGAACATCAAAAATAAAAATGTAATAAGTGTTATTACAAATGGCTAATTAACGCTTGGGTGGAATAAAGACTTAATACAGATAAAACCTGTATAAGAGAAAATAACAGATTCGACAGGAGAAACAAGATACCTGCCCAACGTTTCCTCTCACATTGATGCATTGCTTTTAGTTCTTAATTCACTGTCACAAATATATGTGTGATTCCTCTGAACATTGGATTTGAACGTGTTTAATCCTGTGGAACATCTATTTAGTGCAATTACTCATTCATGTTTGATAGTGTTAGAATGCAGCAGGTAAAATATGTCTAAAATGGCAAGATCTATTTTACCGCTCTTCAGTAAGTTCATAATCAATTTTTTGAAGTATAATTATTTACATTTAGTTTGTTTTTCTTCTTAAATTGTCTTTTGCCCAGAGTCTACCATCAGCTTGTTAATAAGTCTGATCATTAGATTTAATAGTACCTTTATTCTACCAAATTGTCAGATTTTTAGAATGATGACGTTTTACGTATGGTTCGGCTGAATAGAAAAAAATCACACAAATCTTGATTGTGCCACTTTAGAATATGTTCTCAGTATATACACATATTGATATATAATGGTTTTCTTAAAGCCTGATACGTCTTAAATCTTTTTAAGTTCAGAAACGTATTAAATTATCCTAAATAAATAACACTTAGCATAGATCAATGGCTATATATACCAGGCATGTTGAGTATATATATATATATATATATATATATATATATATATATATATATATATATATATATATATATATATATACATTTATTCTCAACATCGGATGGTTCATTACGGTGTAGTATTTATATACCGAATTTCCACTATCATTATTTTATTTTGAAACTGCATTCCCATGTTCGAAAGACTTAACTCCATTGTATCAGTTCAATTAGTTGGATGATAAGAGGTCTCATCGCGATAGTTGTGAAGTTGATAGTAAATAAAGCATTTTTGTGTTGTATTTATTAATACGCAATCTTTTAATTTGCCATTTGAACCCAACAAGATCATGCTGCTTAAAAACACAAGTAACTAATGTAATCGTAGGCTTTATTGACTCTGAGTAAGAAATGTCAATACACAGAACAGGTTTACTGGAGAATATTTGACACATACATCATAGAGGTGCATTTATTTCTATATTTCTGTTTATTAACAGTTTGAGATACAATAGTATGCAATATTAACTGTCTGAATGCGATTCTTGAAGGAGAGAAGTTTCGCAATTTTGTCATCCATCTCAGTCTGTCGTGACTCTATGCTGGAAAGAGCACGTTTGATCCAGAAGGGGGAAGATGAATTGATAGATATAGTGTCATGTGTTCCATTAGTATCAATAACCTTCAATGTGGCTGATTTGTTCAATTGTTTGTTGTCCACATGATTTCCTAGTATCTGTATTTGCTATTCAGCCTTTTGCAGCCTGTGCTCTAGTTCCTGCATATTCATCAATCGTCTTTGGGCCTCGTCAAGACTCTCTTTAAGTACATCAATCTCTTTTAATTTGCTATCGAATTCACGATCCCGTTCTTCCAAATCCCGTATTTTGTTCAACAGTACAGAAATAATCCCACCATCCTGGTGGCCATAGTTGAGTTTCTCATCTGCGCACTAAGTTATATTGCTGTTTGAACGAGAGTACATACAAATATTAAATTTTTCATTCTGTCACAAATGGCGGCAAACACTGCTGCTCAATAGATCTACCTTTCGGTACATGTATATCTGCCACGCGATTCCTTTATATCGTCCAGTATTGGTTTGATAAGATAACACATGGCATTGTTAACCTCACTTTAGGATTACGATTAAATTGATCTTGACGCTGTTCGTTGTAGAACGATACTAATATAAAGTCCCCTATATGGAAAACAAACAAAGATCCATCCATCCATTCATCCATCCATTCATCCATCCATCCATCCATCCATCCATACATACATACATACGGACCTGTAACATCATCAACTGCATGTTCAAGTCAAATAAGTTTAAAATAGCGAAATACATGCTTTAGATCAGCAAAATAGCACACAATTAAGCATTTAGTGATTTCAGCCATTGTTCAGGACAAAGTAAAATTACAGAATTATTTTTCATACTATACTGAGATCCGAACTCACGTCGGCCGATAAACGGCACACATCGTCTTGCCTTCATACATCAGTCCATATTCCATCGCGACAAAATACTCTTCACCATAACTTGATACAACTGAATCGGTATTAAATGCAGTTGTCTCTTGCAGAATTTTTTTACGAGCCTTGGTTAATATCACTACACCTATTGGAAATATTATTAACATCAAATGCAGCTGATTTGCAGCGAATGTTTTTGTAAAATGCATATGCATTGGTTCAAGTAAAGTACAACAAGCAAAGCCCAGAGATCTTCGGGACAGATTTGTTTGTTTGTTTTTGTAGGGTTTAACGCCATTTTTCAGCACACGATATTCTATACATGGCGGCCAGTATTTTTGGTGCAGGAAGAACCATCGGGACAGATTAAAAAGCAAGCAAAGCTAACTACTTGAAGAATCCAGAACGTCATTTGATTCCATAACATCGTCTTCATCTAGTTTGTAAACAGAGAAATTAAAATAATTTAATATCTCGTGAAATAGCTAAAGAGTAAAAGAAAGACTTTGGGCAACTTTATAAGCCAAATACATTTTCGTTTATATAGAAAAAATACGAATACAGTTTTGGAAAATCACAGAATATGAACAAAAGCAATTGTTATTTAAACTTATTATTCACAGCAGTTAAATTGCATTTGAAAAGGTTTTTAAAATTTTAGTCTGCGGAAGGAAACGGTCATTTTCAACTTTCATATTGTCCCGATTTGGATATGTCGATCAAGTCCATGTCCAACTAACAATCTTGCATAGCAGGCTTTTGCTTTTTTTCAAAATACGCAATAAGCTGATGATCGATAATACTATAGTGGCAAAGGATATCAGAATACGTTGTATGTCGTACTTCGCGTCCCCTGTCTTTAATACTTCGAGTATTTGCGTCCCATATATATGAGCTGCACGTGCGCCATTGGAAACGTGTCTCCTAATTGTTCACGTAAATTCCCCGTCCAATCCCTCATCCGGCGGTAGTTAGCGTTGAATCCACCTGAACCACGAAATGTCAAGATTTGATGCGTATCACATAGCACATTTGATGCAGCATTTCCTTAACACCCAGTTACGTATTTCTACTACCATGGAAGGGTACAGTGTTGTGTGCATCTGCTAAATTAACAACCATGTACTTTTTCCTCCATCACATCCGGTGTATACTAGGACCCATAATCCATAAGGAAACTCATCAGGAACCAATACCCTGCGTGACTTGTAAACAAGTGCCTCATCAACACAAACAATTTCATTTGATGTGAAGGAACTGTTTTAAGGGTATCTAGTTGCATAGTCAGGTAGATTTAGGAAACCTCTTTTTCTAATATTTTATTCGAAATATAGGTCCAAATATATCGAGAGTGACCATGATAAATATATATTTGGCATAACGGTATCCGTGTCTTCATTCTTTCAGAGGCGATAGTGTGACAAACAATTAAAGAATCGTGCCACTTTCTATTCGTTGAATCCAGCAGCCAATACAATTTAGAAAACTCCCTGGTTTCTTGATATTTGAATGGCAAGCCATACTGGACTCGCGTGTCACTCTGACTACATGCGACCTGAATTTCTTGGGGACAGTCGGTTGGAGATCTAGAATCCGACGTGGTGAATTCATTATACATTAATACGTTAGTGCGCAAGATTTAGAGGACAGTCTTTAAATACGCTAGTTAATAGTATTTGACACTATTTTCGCCGCATTCGCGATGAAGGACGCGCAAGAGATCAAATAAGACATACGGATTCTTCAACATATCAGCAGTTGTGTTTCGCCGCTGTTTGACTGCATGTATAATGAGAAACTGTAAATCTGCCAGAGATGAGAAACTGGGTGCTTCGACATTTCCAGTCATCAACTCATATTAGATTGTCCGTGATCGACCATTCCTTTCAAGAAAGTCGCCTCTCTTTCAATTATTAGGACTGGAACGCGACAAATAGTTTGATCAATTAATATGCACGGATATTTCCAAACTATCATTTGCTCATCTTAAATGAGACTTTACTATACCATGACGTTTGTACACCCAGTGTCACTTACGATTGTACGTTCTTGATCTTGAGCGGAACCAAACGTTGTCTGTAATGTCGTCTCGGGGAACTGACAATTGTCAATTGACTGTATAATATTACAACAGATTACACATTGCAGGCTCATAGACAGTTCTAGTAATATTTAATTACAGAATTATCACGATGAAAATTATCGCGCTAGCCTTCTCTTGACCACGCACCAGAATTCAATAGCAACATCGACGCTTTGGACAGGCCACTTTTATTGTGGACATATGCACCAGATGTAGTCCCATTCCTTTTATGCGTAAATGTGTCATTTCATGCGATTTGGAATCTTTCCATATTGAAAATTTACTTCCATTTTTATCATTAGTTTTATCAGTCTCTCTGCGTCTGAATGTTTACCAAGAGATACTCCTGTGTGTTGCATTATTCAATGCCCAATAGGTAGGACCACCGTTAAAGCGCACACAAATAGTTCATTTATCAACGAACAGAATATCGACGTCTTCTTCCAGACATAATCGTAGCTAAAAACATCGGGCGATGAGCCCAAGTGCACGGATCTAACACCCTCCAATTACTCCATCAAGTCGTTCCCTCGCTACTTTGGCGGTGGTGCAATTGTTGTGATCACAACGAATTCCATAATAAAATGTCTTAAACACAACACAACCTTCCATTTCTGCCACACATCGTTTGAACTAGTTCAAACAACACTCAAACTATAACAAAGGTCAGTCAGTTGTTTCTGATTCTACCGCCCTATTCCTAGAAGAAAAAGCAAGCTGACTGAATCTATTTTTGGAGCAGTTTCCGAATCTTCTGAAGTATTGAAATACGATAGGTGGTAACATGATTATTCTTGGAGGTTTCAACTTTCACTTTGACTGTCATGGAAACCTATCCATAGCACAACTCCCAGATTCCATTAATGTTTTCAACCTTACACAGATAACCAACTCACCCAATGCCATGGTCACACTTTAGACTTAATTCTTCAAAGATTTTATTATAATATTCTACAGTCTACCCTTATATCCCACGATCTTGCATCCGATCATCTCTGCATGATATGCCATCTGGATGTATCGATTCCCAAACCTCCATCTTTATTTTATACTAAGAGAAACCTCCGTATGATAAATAAAACCAATCTAATGCATGACATCCAAGCAAATTTAACATCCTTACCTCCTACAGCTTAAAAACTCAGTAACTGCCTGTGATCATTGCTTAGAAAACATGCCCCAGCCACCAAGTTCAGAGTATCAATTAAAAAGTGTTCACTGTGGTATAGTAGTGTTAGGGACCGTCTTAGCCTGCTAAAAGATACCACTGTAAAGCGGAGAGGCTTTGGCTTTCCATCAGACACACTATTCATAAACCAATATATGAAGCCGATAAAAAGAACGTCACAAACATAGTCCATTTAACATAACTAACAAACTATTGTCAAGGATCAAATGTATACCACCAACAATAACCTTCTATCCAGTTGATCTTCCGGACCGGTTTGCAAATTTCTTCCGTGACAAAGTCCAAACCTTTAGGGATAAGCTTGGCAGTACAATTGCAATTGACGTTTCGTCACCATACAGTTAGGATACAGAATTTCAGCGACAACTGTTAGCAGCATTTGAAACTGTGTATGTGAATTTAGAAAGATCAATCGTGTGGTGCACCACAGTCAATTGATCAAATTCCAACATCACTGCTACTTGAGAGCTTAGATCCAATATTGCCTTCACTAACTGATGTTATTAATACGTCTCTCTCATCCGCAAAATTCCAAGCATGTTTCCAAACTGCAATTGTAAAGCCTCTGCTAAAGAAACCAACAGTCGACGAGAACGAATAAAAGAACTACCGCCCGGTTTATTAACTACCGTCTATATACAAAATCTAAGATAAAGTTGTTCTAACCCAACTTGTGCCTCATCTGAATTGAAACAATCCTTTTTGCAATGTACAGTCTGCATATCGCCCTTGACATATAACTGAAAGTACTCTTCTGATAGTATTTACTGACATTACCTCTGCTTGGATAGGGGTAAGATTAAGGCTTCACCATCCTTGATTTCACTGCAGCATTTGATCCATTAGACCATGATATATTACTTAACCGTCCCCAGCATGTATTTGGGATTCGCAGTACATAGTTACTGTGGTTCAAGTCTTACGTTAGCAACAGGACACAAATTGTATCAGCAAAGGATAACACTCCAGCCCAGTCGATCTATGTTGCGACGTTTCACAGGGGTATGTTCTTGGACCTATCCTCTTCATTATATACACTTAGCCTCTTTCAAGTGTCATAGATCATCCACATGTGCATCACCTATAATACGCTGATGACACCAAATATACAAATCTAGCCACCCAACTTAAATTAATGTTACCATCCAAGGAGACGAGAGTTGCCTTTCTGATGTGAAATCATGGATGACATGTAACAAGTTGCAGACGAATGAAGATAAAACTGAGGCCATTCTGATCACAACACCAAGACATTTTCATTCACATCATTTACCTCAACAATAAATATCAGCAACAGCCACATTAAATTTATAAAGTCAGTACGAAACATATTAGACACTCGAAAGAGTACGTTCCCATTGCACCAGCTTATTTTGAGACACATCAGATCCATTTGCAAATATCGTTCCGTTGATGACGCTAAAACATTTGTGAGTTAATTATTACTTTCAAGACTGGACTATTGTAATCCAATTATGTCTGGTTTGTCAGTGACAGTGAGTACAAAACCTACGTGTTACTCTGGACAGTATTCTCAAATTGCACCAACATGTCATGAAGATGCGCACGTTTGCATATCTTGAGCTGAGACGCATCGGCTCCATTCGCAAATATCTTTTAGGTGATACCACTAAAGAGCTTGTGTGTTCCCTAATACTTTCTACTGTAGCTCAGTTATGTCTGGTTCCTCTCAATATCTAGTCCAGAAACTTACAAAAATTCAAAAAACAGCTTCTTGGATCATCCTTCAAGTACCACGATCAGCGCACACTTACCCGCTGATATGTACCTTACACTGGCTATCCATTCGATCCAGAATCAAACACAAAATATGTTCTCTGTGCTACGTTTCACTAACGGACTCCAGTTCAACATACCTGTCTGACTTTACCCATGTGTATACAGCATCAAGATACATACGTTCATCATTCTATAATATTCGTGCACTCATTATTCCCACTATGTAAACGAAGTGATATGGATTAAGTGTTTTAGCATACCAAGGCCAAGCAATGTGGAACCAATTGTAAATTGAAGTTAGACACCTTGACACAGTCATCCTTTTTAAGAGTGCTTAAAACTAAAGACCTAATACTGTTTCCTAAATAAAATATTCTCCTGATGTAATTATATTTTTTAATTTCATGGTGTTTCTTTTTAAATAAATAATCATATCATTATATATATTGTAAAACACTTAGAGATACTAAACATTAGGTGTTACACAAAGTCCTCATTATTATTATTATTATTATTATTATTATTATCATTATTATTATTATTATTATTATTATTATTATTATTATTATTATTATTATAACTGGTCTTCTTGTCTGTTAAAACCACATTCTATGAAGATCCCCCAGTTTTATCGAATTAGTTTACTTGCGTATCCACATAAAATCTATTCATAAAAGTCTTTTGCTTCAAAAACAGATTTGAGAACTTACCGCAATTAAGAAACAAGTAATCCCTAAGCAAAATGACTTAGACTTCCTAACATTTTGATTATATTTACATTCAACCTGCCGCTGTAAACAATTTCCCAAACTTGGTGAATGGTTCTCATGCTTCTTGAAGAAAACATCTGCTTATTTAACTTGTATTTCTTAAATAGTACCTATTTTACCTTGTGATAATTTAGCAAATCATTCATTGGGACAAGCTGATACATATCTAGGCCTTTATCTTTCAACAATGGAGTAAAACTGAGCAACCAATCACCCTTTCTCCACGTCGAAACAATGGGACTCCTTTCAAACAAATGTAAATATACATCCATTGTATCCGAAGCTTCTTCAAACAGGAGAATACGTTTTTGTCCCTTAACTTACATCTTGCGTGAGCTGATTAAACTTCAACTCCCTGACACATGAGTCAGATGTAAACATTCTAATACTTTCCAAATTTTAAGCTTTTAATGGAATAATCAAATTCAGATAGATTTACCAAGAATAAATATATTTCAAAATTGTAACTGTGTTGAATTTCCATAGACAACGTTTCAGCCACCACTGTAGTATGTGTTCAATTTATTTTAATTTAATTCCTTTACCTATTTTATTTAAAATTAATTTAAGACATTATTTGCTTTTTAATAACCTAAATATTGCTTATGTTGTTGTTAGTGATAGTTGGTATTTTTAAATTATTATGGCGTTATCAGACCGCATCATTAAGAGCATCAAAATGAGCAAAGACTAGTTGCAGCTTCTTTCTAATCTAAACATCCACGTATTATTCATATGCGAGTTGACTCTAATGTCTTGACTTAAATATAGTATATAGTTTTGTAGGATCTAGACATTAGACTAGATGAGAAAAGATTACATCCTTATCAAATCATAGGTACTAAGATAACATTGGATAACGATTGAACTTATTTGTATGTTAATATAGAATTTAAATTAGATTGGCTATTGCGTTGAAGCGTAAACGAGTACATGTGATGTGAACGAAATTCTTATGTCGTTATAACACACATGTGCTTGAGAGCAGTTAAAATAGTTTTCCCGGATATTTAGGTAGTTTAGAATGAATTTTATTTCTTTTGTGATCATGTCTTGCATGGACTGTGTCATCAATAACCTAAATTAATCACACAGTATAAAGTAGCACATTTGCTTTAAGAATCTGATTTTCATTTGTCGTTTCGATTATTTGGTATAAGTATAGTGTCTACATTGATTACAACATTCATGTCTAGTATGTTGTTTGTAATCTGATAAAGAGAGAATTTCAATTTATCCGTTTGTAATTTCACTAGTAGAGCAGTAATTGTAAGTGTAATATCAAATATTATTTAATTGTACTTGCCTGAATTTGGTACTAGACAACAAAGTTCGCTTTTCCCCCCTATGATTGCCTGACGTGTCTCAATGTTGGAAACTGCCGGTTGTATCCAGAGGGAACCATATGAACCGATATCCAAATTGTCATGAGTTCCTTTGGAATAAAGCATATCATGGTAGCTGACTTTTGCATATTGCAATCAACATCATTGTTGTCTACGTGATTTTCTAATTTCTGCATTTGCTTTACAATGCATTTCCTGTATATTCGCGAATCATCTTTGAGCCTTCTTAAGTCATTCTTTAGGAACACAAATTTCTTAGATTTTTCTATCAAACTCACGATCTTATTCTTCCAAATAATAATTTTTCTTCGAAAGTATAGAAAAAAATATACACTATCCTGGCCATAGTTGTTTTTCATCTTCTGCTGAAAAATGTATGGCTTGCAGCAGGGTACAAAATATACGATTACACTTAGCATTCTGTCGAAATCGTTGCAACTACATTCTGATCAATAGGCCTCCTTTACCGTACTTGTTTGTCTGCCGCACGATTACTTTATGATTAGACTACATGAGTCTCGTGGGTCACCTCACATTAGATTTAAGATAAAATTATCCTTGATATGTATACGATGCAACAGGACATGAATCGCACGTCATATACAAGAAGAAACAATACTTGCCAGATTAGGATTTGTTGTACCATACAAAAGACTTACAAAAACAATATTAACATCTGCCTCGCATGGCATTATTTATTAAGAGGTTAATGTTAGGACTGGTTGGACTGCTTTCAGGATAATGTGTCTGACGAGACATTATGCTACATGTATGTGGCATGATAACGCAGTGCTAGATATCACTATACACTGTCACACTGCAAAAACATCGAAGCGATATGACCAAATTATTAAAGCTATGTTAAAATTCCAAATCACAATTGAAAAATCACAAACACCCAGATAGATCATCAATCTTTCCATCGCTTCCTACAATATCTTTATCGCCTTCTGCCGGTCACCTCAACCAAAGTGTTATGGACAGACGGACTACAAGAAGGACGAACGTAACACTATAAACCACTTCCATATTAGTGGCGGGACATACAGATAGACAACAAAAAAGAGCTATATTTGAAATGACATGATAATCTACTCAGAACTAGATTCTAAAATACAGTCAGGTAGGAGAGTAAACTTACCAGCCGTAGATTTCGGAAAAAGTGTGGGTCCTGACCTAAGCAAAGTGGCAGGTCATGAAGTGAATTGCAGTTCAGTAGTATTCTCCTGAGAATACGTGTTCACATTCATTGCACGGTGTATCTCCTTCTTGTACCCGTTTAATAAAATGTATTATTGCTTTGGTCTCTAACACTATAAAGAGTGCTACGATCTGTAGTTATTTACTGTGTTCTGGACAATGCACATTTCCATACTGAAGTTGGCCTTTTAAATTGTTTCCTACATATATCCTACTTGGCCAAGACCAGAGGAACCTCTCGGTATATATTATAGTGGATAATAGAGCCATATTATACCGGGTAACATGATAAATATTTTGTATATTACTTGGAATGGATATTTTGATATTTTTCGTGTCATCCGTCTTCTAAAAGCAGGTGTCGCATTATTATCTTTCATAAACGAATACCCTTTCAGTATTGTCTAGCGCCTACATCAGCGACTATTACACTATTTACCCCTAGCCGCTCAACAATCGCTTCAACGGTCTCCAGAACGAGGGGCAGCAAACGTGGATGAGCAATCATCTTTGATGTGAAGGAACCTAAAATAATTGTATTATAAGACATCGAAATACACCGTTAAGCCTTCAACAAGCATGTGCTAATATTAGTTGACAAGTTAATAATGCTCAGGCAATATAATTTATGTAAACGAGTAATAAAAGGAATACTACGGAATATTGTGATTCTCTTGTTTTCTCGAACACTTAATGAAGAATGATTTTTAATAATTTATTGCCCAAGGTGGCAAATATAGCCTTAGAAACTAGGCAAATTTAACTTTTTTACTCCATGTTGAGTAATTTTGAAAACAAGTCTGTTGCGCTACAGTATGTCAAGTAACACCATAGATCTCTCTCCATTTACTTCTATTGCTAGTCATACAGGATGGTAGATCCCAGTGTATCATAACAATAGGGATTAGACAAAAGGAAATCCAGAATAATGCTTACAAAATGGAGTATTACCATGATAGACGAATTAGTTAATTAGTCTGAAGTTGGATACCAAACTTTCAAGACCTTTCATTTGAAAGTGTTCTTACAAGGAATGGAATAAAACTAATCTACATCTGATTGTTAAGTTTTATATATTGTCTGTGTTCTGTTGCTTATATTTACATACTTATTAACAGCAACAAGACATGAGTATCTTCTCCTTGTAGATATGTAATTTTATCCTGCATTGTTGTTAGATAATCCAGGATATGCTCTCTGAAATTTCTGAACTTAATTTGAATGAACGTAGCACTGGACAATGACACGACTGTTCAAAGCAAAGATTCTAAACGCAAAGAAGAGCTTAATGTTAGACAAGAACCAGCTGTTCCAGTGGTTTATTTGCTATTAAATATGTAAAACAAGACGGAAAAAACAACCCATCAATTATCATGTATTTGACGACTTATCATGATATATTAAGTGGGATACAATATTTCATGCCTGTTCGTTGTCATGACCATTTTGACGTAATTCACTTAAAGAGTCACGTAACTAGCAAACGAAACGTTTGCTACTATAAAATTGATGATTACAAGTTACTCAATGAATGTTGGAGAAAGGGTTCATGCTAAATTTGACTCCTAACTATTGCTTGTCGAGTTAATATAATCAAAGACAAACCAGGCTTGAACCATGTTAACTTTATAGATTATATGTTTCTGCATGATGGTGGTGGTGGTTTTAAAATACAAGTAAGTTATGAATAACATCCAATTCTAAATCAAGCAAATTCTTTTGATAGATACTTTGTCTAGGATGTCTAAAACGTAATACGCATATGTTTATATTGCCTTTAAGCTGACCGGAAGAGCCTTTCTTGTATAGTAACTTAGATGCTGTGTATATCATACGATTGTGCGGAATATGACTCGAGTGAATGATTTATTAGTTACAAAATTACACACGTCTCCTATCGCAACAAAAGAACTGCGGTTGTACATCTGTGACCGTATGGTGAGGACTAATCGATGTCTGTTATTGATGTCAGTTCCACATTTAATACGATATTCGATGGAACGAGTTTTTTTCATGATACTTACCTAAATTCGTGCTAAGGAAATACGTTCCTGATAAAGGGTATATAAAGATGTATTCACTTTTTCTGAAGTGAAATTAGTCAGATTATGTTTTGCATAAGAACAAGATTATTTGCTTCATAAGAATTACAAGTATCATCTCTTTTACATCTAGTGCTGTTTGCATTTGGCCACAAATGTCTAGGAAACAAGTTATAAACCACTGCTTATGATTAGCCTAGTAAAATTAAGGCGTCCATTGTGGTTCAAAAGGTCAGAGAACATATTTAAGTTTCCAAGTCAAGAAGTACTTTAAATTATGGGTTATTCTTATGGAAGTTATGAACTATTCACAAATATTTTATTTAAATGCATATAATATAATTATCCGTCCCTACCGCACCTTAATGACACGTGCATAATCCCCATCAGTTATTTGTAAATTCCTGCGTTTGATGCTTGTCTACCTTTTTTGAAAGTCCATAATTAGACTGTCAGAAAACAATTCCTTGAAATCTAATCGTCTTTTAGCGTTAACATGTTGCATGTGTTTCCTTTAACATTGTAATCTTGCATGTTTCGAAACTATGAGAAACTGTGAAGGAACGAGACCTGAACTTGCATCAGTTAATGTGAAATACGCAAAAGATAAGCATGGCTTGAAGTCAGTGTAGTCATCACGATGAAATACTCAAACGATAACCATGGATGATACCACCTTGAAATAATCGTCGACAAATAAATCAACTTGTGACTCCTTGGGTTCTTGTAATTTTCGGCTGAGGGAATCACGGACTCGTAAAAATTTCTTAATTGCTTCTAATCGCTTTTGTGCCCGCCGAGTGGTTAATGCTGCAAGAACTATTATTGGTTTCTAGACATTGTAATCACTTATTATATTCATTCATTCAAGCAAACTCACACATTTTATATTTCTAGTAGAAGAAAACGATAACTGTTTTTAATATGTTATGTCATCTTCATCGGATCATATATTAACGCCAGTAATAAATGTATATAATTAATTATATCCATGGATACCATACGCGGCTCAAATCCAAACCCAATAACAAAGTTTGCATGTAAGTGTAGCAACATTGGTTACTTGAAAATGACTCATGATTAATATTACGTGTACGTTGTCTTTTCCTACTCTTTTGTGTACAATTTGACATTCTACATTTTGTTCGGATATCTATATCATTAGTTATTGTATAATATAGTTTTTATTTACGTCATTACGGTTAATGATACTTTATTTAATCCTTTAATTATATGCACCAGAAGAGTACATATATCTACTCTAATAAATCAAAGTTATTGCCAAGTTCACATCATAAACTGATTTTGTTTGTTTGTTTGGTTAGGATTTGTAACGTAGCTTTAACAATTGTACAATCATATCGCTTCGATGTCTACAATGAGGCAGTTTATAGTGATGTCTATTATTGGCTTTCCCACCCAGTCAGATTATCTTGACACCAGATCGACCAATCCTAAAACTAACATGTTAATGCTTAGCGCCAAGAGAGCTGTTATTATCATTTTTGTTAGTCTTTGGTATGACTCAGCCGGGGATGGAACCCACGACATCCCGCTTCCGCGGCGTACGCTCTAACCACTTGGCCACCGGACTGGTCAACCAATTTTGTCAAAAGTGGACTAATTAAACGGTTGAATGGAGGTCATGCCAATATCTCATATTGCCCTAAATATATTAGATCATGCGCACCTTTGCTGCTGATTGACATAATAATTAAAAACGTCAAATGTGGACTGTTTAATATTAGACAATACATATTAATTTAAATATACGGACATTTTTCTAGTGGTTCCGAATTGTTGATTTGATGCGTATTTTGCATTACAAAATATAATATGAGCGCGAATGTCTCATTTTACATTCATATTTCAATCCTCTGACAGTCATAGAGATGTATATATTTATTTACACTTCGAACGTTGATATTACAGACCTTGAAAACATGTATTTTAAACAGACCTACCTTCATGAATATTTAATAATTTCGTTGGATTACATGAAACATTCAAGGACTGTTGTGACATTCTATGTCAGTGGATTGAATCATGAAGGAAAATGTTTAAATAAATAAACAATGTTTCTTGAGCGGTTGTACAATATGAACACAGAGGAACCTTCATTCAGAGTACCTTTCGATGGTGTCTGGATTACTGTTGAATTGTCAGTATAATTAGAAATATTATATCAAGTCATACCACACTGAAAGTTACTTTTAATTCTTTAATTTAGTTTGATCTTGTATTTTAGGAAAATAAATTGATATTTTAAAAATTGAATGCTTGTTGGTTTACATTGTCATCTTATATAAATTTAGCCAATAGGACGTAACAATTTATAATTCATTTCGTTTAATGATTCATTTATTACAACGCAGAGTTGAAACGTTGTAAACTGTGAATTACTATTAAGAGTTTAACGTATTAACATTTTCCAGAACTCAGTATTATTACCAGTTTGGTTTTCTTGTAGCTGATTAGTTTAGTTGACTAGTATATAGTTTTTGAGCTGGCTATATGTATGTACGTATGTCTGTACATATTGTAGAGCAACGACTGTAGACGTAGCTAATACAAGCGTGCTGTATGATGTCTGTACGTGTATATGTATGACTGACTGTACATGTGGTGGATCCGTCATGAGTGCGAGCGGCCGATACAAGTCTGGGCCAACCCAAGAACTCCGTGAAACTGTGCGATTTATCAGTTTGTGAATCGGACGACTGTACAAGTGTCAAGAAGTCTTTATTTGTTCCAATTGTTGTTTCAGTTGGGTACATTTTTATTTACACGAGATAATTTTGTATCTTAGTATTGTTCCAGGAGATTGTGAATCTCACGGTGCAGAACATTTGAAATATATTTGAATACCTTGAGATTGTTTGAATGTTAATCGTAATCCATACGTACAATTATGTGAATATCTTACGGTGCATACTATTATTTGAAACGTATATGAAATACAAGAGGTTTCTTATATCTGTATTTCAGATTGATATGATATTTTTGGTTTATTGTCAATGTGTGAGTATTTGTATAGAGTGATCGGATCAATTCCTTTGTCATCTAGACAAGAGTCTCTCTGGGGCAGCAGGATGAGTCTGGAGATGAAATAACATCTTTATGCTGCAATATTCCCTTGCATGTGGAAAGTTGGACAGTTGGAAAATTATCGCATTGATATTTACTTTATTATTTCTAACATAATTCAGGTTTAGTCTTCACCTTTTCTAGCCCGTATTCTAAACCGAGTTTAGGCTGAGATACATTTGGATTCCCTTTATGCACATCTGTCTCTTCGTATTTGTTCATCACGCATATTTTCTCCATTATTACAGAAATAATTTCACCATCGTAAAGCTACGCGTCTTTGTTCCATTTCCTGCAGAATGGTATAGCACTTTCAAAAGAGTTTAGAATTGTATAACTTCAGGTAAATATAAAAGAGATTATTATAAAGGTGCTTTCTCCTCAGCCTGTATTATGTTCAAGTAAAATGATACAACTAGTCTTGTTAAATATACTTTGTTTGCTCTTTACATTCAATTACTAAATTGTAAAGTAAAATTTAAATTGATATTATTCCAGTACTAATAGATACAGGCATATGAGACTCCGAAGAAGAGAAGGAATACATCTCTGATTTATTTACTGTGCTTGCTAATTAACCTGACTCGACAATGATGACATTGGTTCGCATCGTTCTGATTTTTATTATGATATATTGTAAATGGTATTTGCAAAAACTTATAATCTAAATTTGCTTATGGCAAGTCCGTTAAAATTAATAATTCTTTTGAATCGAGGGGATTCAGTGTTACATTCAAAAGTGATTTTGTTAAAGATTTGAAAGATAGCTTATTACTGTTAGCCAATACATTGTTTTAAAACTATTCTGGCGGGTGTTAAGGTGATTATTGCATAATTGTTTTGATTGAGATAACATGTATTATTAAGAGAGGGGTGCGGTTTTGATTGTCACAATGTTTGCAAACATCCATCTGGTGGGCGTGGTAGGTGTAAACATTTTCATCGAGTTGCAGGATGTTTTTTTACAGATTGTAGTTTATGATGGTGAGAGCTAAAGTTACATTTTGACAATTTTAGTTTTGAAGGTTATATAGCATGCACTGTTTAAATAAGCGTAGATGGGAAATGGTTTTTTATTTTGAAAAGCTATTTGGAGAGAAATTGTGTTGTTTTGTGGACAGTTATAGTCGTCTGGCACGCACCAGGCCTCTGTGAATAATTGAGTACATTTTGGGGAAATAACCGCACATATAATTTTATCTTAAAATGACGAGAAGATACAGAACACAAAGAAAAATACAGAGAGGGATATAAAATAAACGAAATACCAAAAAACCTATCAGGATAGGCATTGAATTATAATTTTTGTTTAATCAGTAGAGAACTCATCTTTCGAATCAATATTGCATTCATAATTCATAATTCGTTATAATGTTTTCAACCGACCATTCGAAGAAATCTGATGTTACGTTTAATAAATCAATGTAAACGGTACGCTAACGAAAACTGATGAAAATAGGACGATGACCAGTGGGTTCAATAGAGCTTGCAGGAATGATAAGAATCGTATGCCACGATACAGTAGGAAGCTCTACAGCAGCAGAGAGGGTGAGCCGGACAACATTTTTAGACAAGTTTTCATTGAAATCACGCTTAAAAACAATGAAACCAGTGACATCAGGGCCCCCAAATGTGTATGTGAATCATGGATTAGGTCCAAAAAAAATATATGAAAAAATCAATGAAATTAATGAAATCCTCCATCGATTGTTTTGGGAAAAGGGACTACAACGTCGTTGTCACTCACTATAACTTTCAGTTGGGGTTAACCGAATATTTGATCCAGTCCGATACGATATCGTGTTCGAGGGTCATGTAAATTTATTGTTACAAATCCGTGTGGGGCAGACTGAGCATGACTAAAGAAATTTCTAAATTGATTGAAGTCCATATCAGAACACCATGTCTGCCAAATATTTCGTAGCGTATGTGTATCAACGCCGTTGAATACAGCAAGCATATTACAGTTATCTCTAACCACTTTTGGAATCTGAGTGTAGCGTTGAATGACATAGATCACATCCGTGTTTTTATGCCTGCCTCTGGAAAATATTCTAGCAGGATTTTTTTGATTATCTAACATGACATCGTCGTATACAACTAAATTGTTGATACTTCCATCGAGGTCATTCACGGATGGCGCCTCGTCAATATCGGTTATAAAATCAATAACATCCTCGCCGGCAATCTCTGAAGCGTTTTCATTAAAATCTTTTAGCACTTCATAGCATCGTTGATCATCTACGCTAGGGGCAATTAAATACAACTTATCCCACTTCATCCATCTCATTATTAAATTGAGCAACAATTGCGTCTTGCCGGATCCAGATGGCCCGATTATAATTGCGCGGATAGAGTTTGGTAGCGCTGCATGATGCTTCACTGGTTCTCTTGTTTTAGTCGCTGAAAATCAATTATATTCATATCTCTATACATAAATTATGGATCTATATTGCGTGAAGTGTAGGGCGCGTACTAGCACAGATGACTTGACGACGATTACAACTAAAAATAACCGATCAGCGCTTTCTGGTAAATGCGTACAGTGTAGTACAAAGAAATTTAGATTTGTTTCTAAACCCAAGGAACCCAAGGAACCTTTAAAAAAAAACGAGGAGGTGATATCGCTGCCAAATTAGCAAAACTCCCTGGAACCCCATGGGCAAAATACCCCGGAGAAAAACACCTTCCAGGGTATAGTTATTGTGGACCGGGAACAAGACTTGATATCAGACTCAATGATCAAAATCAGCCCCGACCCGGTGAGGAACCAATAAACGCTATTGATAAGGCCTGTCACCTTCATGATGTTGCTTATAAAAGCAGCAATTTGCAACACAGGCATCTAGCAGATGTGAAATTAATTCATGCGTTGAATTCTATCACTGATAAATCCTTCAAAGAAAAATTGGCTTCCTTTTTGATAAAATCGGCAATGAAAAGCAAATTGATGTTAGGTGCTGGTAATTAATAGCAACATGGAATCTATTTATTATTCCCCAAGAGGATACTGGAAGGGTAACGCTGCAATCAGTAAACTCGCTAGCGCCGCAAAAGTGAAAAAAACCACTGCGGCTCATTGGTTATCCAAACAGGCACTATGGCAAATTTATCTACCACCGCCTAAACAAATTCAATTCTCGCATTTTGATGTGACCTTTCCTAATGAAGTTCATCAGGCTGATCTATTATTTCTGCCACATGATCGTGGTTACAAATATGCGTTAACTGTAGTTGATATTGCAAGTCGATACAAAGAAGCAGAACCGTTAAAAACAAAATCGGCCACTGAAGTCGCTTCTGCATTTGAAAGGATTTATCGAAGGAGTCCTCTGCACTGGCCAAATCTATTACAAGTTGATCCTGGCAAGGAATTTCAGGGTGCAGTGTTATCTACAATGAAATATCACAATGTCGCTATCAGACGAGGGCATACTGCACTGCATCGTGATCAGGCCATTGTAGAACGATTTAATAAAACCTACGCATAAGATATCTAGTATAACACGATCTACGGGTAGACTTCCAATCTATAAACTGGATTCAACTGCCCCTCAGCGTGGGTTTACTAGACAACAACTACAAGTAATTCCTGACGATACTCAATTACCACCGCATGGTCTTAACTAGCACCCTTGCGTCTATTGCACTCAAGACAAGTCAACATCACATTATTTCTGACATGACCGAGATTGTTATTTTTTCTGTCTACGGTGAATTGGCGAGGATCCTTATCCGAATACTGCCAACGCATTATACAATTGCAACTCGCGCAGTGATTATTCTGTTGTTTCTTCAAAGTGATTATTAATTCAGCATCAATATCAAATTCTCGTTGTTGTTTTTGTCCTGTTGTTTGTAACCGGAGAGTTTTTTATCAATAATATCATTATCGTCACCAATGATTTCATCATCGCAAATGATTTCATCATCGCCTGACTCTGTCAGGACAATTCTTCAAAGTTGATTTATTTTTCGTACTCTAGACACTGCGAGATAGACTAAATTTGACCATTCTATGCGATTATCTACCATCCAAACAGTTGTATCCGATATAGTCAATCCCTGTGAAGAGTGTATTGTTGCTGCATAACCTAGCGTCCATGGGGATTTATTAGCACGCAATGCATCTTCAACGACATTGATATCAACCAGCACAATATCATTTAATACGAGAATCTTCTTTTCACGCCCTGACTCTGTCAGGCCTGGAATATCAACTTCAATATTCTGTTTTCGCGTATCCGATGGCCTATAACATAACGGTACTGGAAGTGTTGCAAATTTTTGTTTATGCAATTCAAATAATTTCATCTGAAGTGTGTCCCTGACTATTTTTCTACTTGCAATGATTAAATCGTTTGGTCTCCACATTTCCCAGAAATCATTCATGGGAGTTTCCGAAATTATTTCACGGGTTATTTCACATTGGATTCTATCCGGTTGTAATCTAATTAGTTTCTTCAATTCTTTTAATTCATTATCAAGTGATCTATGATCAGTATCAATTTCTTCATAATAGTCTACAAAATCCTTTAGCCATTCATGGGGAGATGCACCGACAAATGGTGGTGGTTGCCCGTGATCACAGCACATGACGACGTTTGTATTTTTTAATAACAACCACTCAAGAAATATTTTTAAGACATCTTCTGACACTGTGTCTATTTCATCCCAAATGATAATTTCAGGAATAAATTTCTCTCCCATGCGCTCAGGAGTCCATTTATCTCCCTTCCATCTAAAGAAACTATGATAAGTGCAGGCATTTACCCCTCTCTGTATCATTTCTCTTGCAAGTCTGTGAGTCGGTGTTAGCACAATCATGTTTGGATTGGAAACGCTAGCGTTTCTACGAAATAACTCAATTGCCCGGGTTGTTTTTCCTGACCCACCACAGCCGTTTAAATAAACTGTTTTATATCTACAGATTGGATCAGAAATCGGTGGTGCACTAGAAAATTCTGAACACTGATTGCTTTCTAAGTAATTATTTTCAATGGTAACATCTGCTGATGGAATATAATCATGAATCATTTCTTTCTTAATTCTCCATGATCCCCATTTCTCGTTGCCAGTAGCCTTAAAATCAGCCATTTTGCTATTTATGTAAAATGAGTCAGTAGCAACTCTAACTGCGGTGGTAGGAAATCTATTGATCATTGAAAACAGATTGATAGAAGCATAACCGAGCATAGAAGCTCTCAAATGTGTGTACTGCGGATGGTATCCATCATTGTAGGTGACAATTGTACCCAATTTGGTTCCATCGGACATAAATGCGTCCTTACGATTGACATATAGGCCCTTATTCGTTAAATCCGCCATTACAAAATCGTATTCAGCGTTGTCTATAATCAATCGTGAAGAATATTTCGTATTATCATCTTTGCCACCTTGGGTAAATTTACCGATTATTCTTCGTCCAAGATTTTTTGCTTCATTGTTTCTGATTTCAAATAACTGTCTGGACCAATCCATGATTTGTTGTTCATTAAAATCAGGAAACAGTTTTCGCTCTTCGCTAATTATTTTTTCTAGATCAGGTTGTGGTAACCAGACTGATTTCTGTGCCCGATAGGATATAATTGCTTCACTGACAATTAATGATTTTAACATCTTACAATCAAGCATATACCGTAACAACACTATTGGCATCCAGTGTTTTTCAGACATGTGTTTACCAATCCAAAGATAACTACACGGATGAAGTCCTTCAGCCATTTCAAATGATACTACACAAGCGAATCCGGTTAAATCAAAATCAGGAAGTGGTCCATTAATAGCAACACGGGTCATTTCGTGTGTAGGGTGTCCAAATCGTTTGAAATATTTCTCGCATTCTCCATACCCAAGAAAACTTCCTGGATAACACGCAATCATATCAACGGAAATAACGGTATCAGCGGTGTATTTTGTGTTCCATAATCCGCCGTGGCTGTATTCAAGACAGGATAATTTGACATCTGATAAGAACTCACTTCGTGTTGGTTTCCACGCGTTTTTCTTTCTAGCAAAATGTTCTGCAATGGATGGTACTGTAAAACAGTTTGCTAATAATTGATCGTCTTCTTCTCCGTCCTCAGAAAACTCACTAGCTAGTTGTTTCATTTGATTCTGCAGTTCTTCAGTACGGTATAATTCTCCGTTGGGCCTTACAAACTGATCAAATCTGCATTCCTCGTCTGAATTACTATGAAATAGCCACGCTGACACAGGATCGTTTTTACTCAAATGGTAAATAGCATCAGATAATTTCTGCTCTGAAAAAAACTCTTCGGTTTGGGATAGATATTTTACGGTTCTATCCCGTGGGAATATTGTTACTGCAGATGACCACGCGTGCGCGTTATGATCAATAATTTCAATGGGGTTTCCTTTTTTTGATTGATATTTCGGTTCTTTTAATACTTCACCGGTGATTGTCCTTACCGATATTGGAAATCTTAATGATGTTTCTAATTTAGTTATATCCTGAATTGTTGCCCCATGCTCTTTTACCGTGAACTCCCACTCGGTTATTTTTTTTCGTCTTAGATCAGTTAGTTTATTCCCCCGGGACGCATTTGTGAAGTGTTCTATTATTCGTGTTGCTACACAATTTAGCCCTGTCGAATATTTCATGGGTGCTAGTTTTGAAATATCAGGTTTTTCATTGAGCGGATAGATCCCGTAAACAACTGCTGTGACAGGATAAGACCTTTCGTAGTAGGGTTTATCAATTCCAGTCAAAATTCCCGGTTTTGAATCCTGATTCACGGTGACAGTTTTTTTGCCCTTGAGAATGGGTTCAAATTTATCCTTAATAATCCATTTGCCATTCTCACGGATAATGAATTTGATTCGGAAAAAATGACTTTTTTCCCCAACACGTGAAATGATCGCTGCTGCCTTTTCATCATTCATGGTAGCGTCAACAACACCATCAATTCGAAATGTTGACCAACAATAAGATGCTCCATCACGCTTGAATTCATTAAAACAGTCTCTGATGGGTTTATCAAGAATTTTATTCTTGGGTGTATTAGAAACTATATCAAGATTGAATTGAGCATCCTTCCATGATGATCTCATGTTTCCGTCTCTTGGACGTTTGTTACGTTTTTTGGGTCTATCGCGATTAAATCTAGGATTGATTTTTAATAATCTCTTAAACTCTTTCATGTTTCCGTCTATTGGGCGTTTTGGACGTTTTTTGGGTTTATCGAGATTAAATCTAGGATTGATTTTTAATAATCTCTTAAACTCTTTCATGTTTCCGTCTCTTGGACGTTTGTTACGTTTGTTTCCGTCTATTGGACGTTTTTTGGGTTTATCGAGATTAAATTTAGGATTGATTTTCAATAATCTCTTAAACTCTTTCATGTTTCCGTCTCTTGGACGTTTTTGACGTTTTTTTGGTCTATCGAGATTAAATCTAGGATTGATTTTCAATAATCTCTTGAACTCTCTATCAGCATTGAATTTAGCATTTTTCGAAGTCAATCTCTTGAACTTCTTCATGCTATATAAAAAACAAACATTTAAATGAAAGTTTTATGTATAATGAATCACTGCAAATGGCTCATGATGGGAAATGTAACCCCGTGTAACAAATCATGCAGAAAAAATGAATACTGTAGGTATCATATGCAAAGTTTTCGACGTGGAATTCTTGGTCCGTTACCCTGTATTCGATGTGGGGTTGGGGTTAAGGGAAGATCACAATTGTGTATTGATTGTGGTGGTAAGCGATATAGGGAATTGAAGCGTTATTATGATAAAAGAATAAAAAATGGTCAATCCATCAGAAATTATGACCCTGAAAAAGCCCTTGACCCTGACAACATCAAGGATAAAATCATAAGAACCCCGCAAGACTATATCGAAAGATTTTCCAGTGATGTAATTATTGAACCAAACACTGAATTAGACGAACAAGAGAATAGTATATATGAACCAAGAATTCAGACCACATCCAGTGATTACAAAATATGAATCATCCAGTGATGGTGTTGTAAGACACTGTAGAATGAAGAAACCGGTCGGTTTTGTGAGTAATCAAGGGTATTTGAGGTTTACTGTTAGGGAGGGAAAAGAAAAGAAAACTTATCTCAATCATCGTTTCGTGTATGAATGTCATTATGGATTGATCGAGAATGGTTTTGTTATTTATCACAAGGATTCTAATCCAAAGAATAATTCTGTATCAAATCTGCAGGCTATCACACTGAGTGAGAATTCCAAACGAGGAAGAGCTGGCACTTGCAAAACGGTTTGGAAGAGACCTGTGACATCTTTGAATACAATAGCTAATGAAGAAAAAATATTTTCATCTATGAATGAAGCCGGTAGGCACTTCGATATTTGTCCAACTTCTGTTCAAAAAGTTGCAGGGAGGATTTATCGATCGGCTATTTCAAAAAAGAACGGACAGAAAGTTCAATTTAGTTATGTCTAATGCTTCATATTTTTCAATTAGAGATATGTCATTCTTATAGAATAATGAATTCTGAAAACATGAATAGCATCATAGTTGAAATAGCAAAATTGAAAAATCAGGATATCAAACTATCAGATGGATTAAATCCTGATCAAATTGTGTCTGATTTTCAGGATATAGAATACGGGGTTAGCACTAACAAATATATGCTACCCAAGAAATATGCACTCATCAAAAAAATTCAGAATTCTATTAAAGACTCTCTTTCATTTTCCAGTGACATCAGTGTGTTCGTCCCGTTGTATACTATCGTAGAAGGAATACGAAAAGAATTAGGTAACGAATACGAATTGAAAAAAGAAGTCAACTCTAAAATTAGAAACCTACGAGCATTAATTCAGGAAAATGAACAATTTTGACTGACCGACCATTAATCATTTTTTGATTGCCCGACCATAATCATTTTTTGATTGCCCGACCATTTATCATTTTTTGATTGCCCGACCATATCATTCCGACCCTCATTTTTTTTAGCCGACCCTCAAGGGGGATGTCAAAAATCGATGGACGATGTGTCAGATTGATCAATGAAAAAGTGGGGAAACTGTCAGTATTAATTATTTTATATACAATTATGACACTTTCCCCATCAATGATAGAAGGTGTCTCACGATGAAATAACACTTCCATGACCGTGTTAAAAATCATCCGACATGTCACTGATGTCAAAAAGGGAGTTGCACGATGGTGTTAGGTCGGATTAAAAAATTGTTTTACAATTGAAAAATGGTTTCTGATTTCAAATAATGGTCAATGAAGCATTAACAACCCGACTGGCTCGTGAGCGACTAGATGCAATTAAGAAATTTATACCAATTCGTGACTCTGTAAGAAATAAACTGCAACAACGACAGAGTTTACAAACTGATTTTGCTCTGGGGTCTGAAGAATTGTTTAAACCAGTAACCACAGCAACGAAGGGGGTAGAGCGTGCTATACTGGGAGATGGTCCCGAGACGGGAAAATCTGTTATTGGTGAACTTGAAAAACTAGCAGCGAAAACTGAACAGACTGAAAAAACTGATCCGAAAAAAACGACTGTTTCTCTGTTGAATAAATTTACTGATCATGCTAAAATAGAAATAAAAAAACCTAGTTTATTGAAATCAAAGGATTATCAAGCCTTTGGTAATTTTGCTGCTCAAAGCTATAATTCAAAAAAAGATTTTTTAAAGGACGAGTATAAAAATGATAGAATATCAAGTAATGATTGGTTCGATAATTTGTATAAACTAAATAAAGGGATTGGTCGTTTGAATAAGGATGAGATAGGATACAAGGAATTTCAAAGGGGGATTAGTAATTATAAAAGAGAACAAATAGAAGAGCGACAACGAGAAATAGAAGAACGGCAAGAACTAAAACGTCAAACACCAACACGTAGACAAACAAGAAGACAAAAAAAACAACAACTACCACCTGATGATGATGATGATTTAGAAGAACGACGTCAAACACCAACACGGAGACAAAAAAAACAACAACTACCACCTGATGATGATGATGATGATACTCTTGATTATTTACAAACCACGGATACAGACAAACTAGATGAAGCAGCTGGTTATAGCGGAAGTGGACTGCAAAATCCAAGGATTGGAAACACTTGTCCTGATAGTGTTATCAATGATATATCACGATTAGATGTTCTTGTAGGAGGATTCCGAGCTGGAAATAATTCACCGGAAATAATTAATGAAGCAGCTGATATCTGTAGACGGTTATTTGCCGGCGGTATCATGGATATCAAAACATATCGAGATTTCATTGACGAGTTAGCAAATGGGTATCATAGTGATTAAATAACAATTGAAAACACTATTGTTTTTATAATAATGATCGTACACTACAATCATGATAAACCAACCCTCGTCTATGTAGTTAATTCACGGTTTCCAGTTTATAAAGCATACTATGGAGATGGCCTCGGCAATACCATTTTAGGATTCTTTTCAAGAATGGCCCCAAAAGTGATGCCGTTAGCTAAACAGTTATCAATGAAAGCCATTGATGTTATTCGTGATAAGGGTATTAGTACCGTTGGAAATCTTGCCGGGAAAGCGTTTTCAACTGCGAAGGATAAAATAACATCATTAGTAAAATCACGAAAAAAGAAACCGTTACCGTCTACAGAAGAAATGCCTGCAATTGTTAGTAAAATAATAAATAACGCAGTAGATGAAAAACTAGCGTCGATGGTAAATCAAGGGGACCAAAGCAATATTGCAAACATGATAGCGGGAAGTGGCCTTAAAAAACTACGTCGATGAAAATGGAAAAATCGTTTACGATTTCACTATTTAGACTCTGATAAATAGAATAAAATGTTCAAAAAATCATCTGATCCAGCATTTGATATAGACGCCCCAGTCCCCAAGAATGATTCTGTACGCGATTATCAATATTACGCCTATCATGCCATAGACTCAAATAGTCGAGCAAGAATTGATCTTCAAGTCCATGATACCAGTAAATACTTTTTGCCCTGTGAAGCATTTATTGAAGTAGAAGGAGAAATTATACGAACAAATGATACAGAGTATCCAGATGGTACTCAAGTCGGTTTTGTCAATAATGGTATCATGGCGCTATTTGAGAGTGCTAGATATCTCATTGATGGAAAAGAAATTGAGTCCATAGATCGTGATGTTGATGTGGCCACAACAATCATAGGGTTAGCGAGATATTCTGATGATTATACAAGATCAGCGGGTCCCTCTATGATGTTTGCAAAAGATGGTAAGAATACCGCTGGAGGAAATCCATTTATTATAAGACAACCAAAAAATCGTGATAATACTAATGCTGAGGTCGAGAATATGATTATAAACAACGATACTAATTTCAATCTAGGAGCTGCAACACGAAACGCAATGTTGCAAGGAGATCGTAAATCATTTTTATGCGCGATTCCACTGCATCACATATTTGGATTCTGTAGAAACGTCAGAAAAGTTATCTACGGGGCGAAGCATACAGTATCGCTTGTACGAAAGGGTGATGATAACGACGCAATTTGGAGGATTCCAGCAGATGCTGCAAATCCAAATGCTGATGCTGGTAAAGTCAATTTAACAAAAATATCATTGTGGATGCCAGTGTTGACTCCAGCAATCGCCGCAGAAGGACGATTACTATCATTTATGGACCAAGGAGGAAAGTCGTTGTTGAGTTGGCTAACCGTGAGTACAGATGTGCAACAATCAAATATCAACGGGTTATTCACTTGGAACCTAGCATCAAAACAAGGCGTTTCTGCGCCACGTCATATATTCGTTACGTTACAGGATAACACACGAGTTGGCAATCAACAACGAAGTCATATGATATTTGATCAATTAGGTGTGAAAGACGTCTCACTGAGAATAAACGGCCAGCAGGAACCATCTGAGGATATACAACTTAATTACACAGAAAATCATATTGCACGAGTTTATCATCGTCTGTTGTCATTTATGGCACGCGATCAAAATGTGGATACTGGTTTGCAAATATCACAATTTGATTTTAAGAATCTGTATCCGATCTATTACTTCTCACTGGAACATCTCGATTTGATGAGACAGTCAGTTGTTGATATACACTTTAGAGCTAATTAGACTCGTGGTGCTATTGCTGATTATAGAGCGGTTGCTGTCATTCTCAGTGATAAATCAATGTTACTTGAAGGTGTTGGTGGACGAATGAGAGTGGTAGATGCCCCAGTAGAAAATCTTTGAACGATTTTTCTCGATTTTTCATTGAATTAGAATCAATCAATTATATATAATGTCATATAGTGTTATTAGTGTTACGTTAACTCCTAGTCAAATCAAAAAATTGCAATCAGAATCGGCTAAAAAATGTGGAACCACAATCACGTTGAAACCTAATCAAATGACTGGTGGTGAAAATAAATTATCGCTGACAACTCGTCAGGTGAAACATTTCAATGATGCTTTCAAGGATAAAAAAGGGGTTCAGATTACTCTTTCTGCGGCTGCTATTAAAAATATGATGAAAACGGGTGGTATATTTCCATTGTTAGCTGCAATACCAGCATTGATTGCAGCAGCAGCCCCAGCGGTGGCTAAAGCAGCGGCGTTAGGAGCCGTTGGTACTGCAGCAGGAATGGCGTTGAAAAAGGCAGCTGGACAAGGATATAAAAAAAAGAGACGATCCGTTCAAGGATTGGGTCTAAGACTACCAGGAACCCCGTATTCATGGTACAGCGGAAAGGGTCTAAGACTACCAGGAACCCCGTATTCATGGTACAGCGGGAGATCCGTTCACGGATCAGGCCTCAGACTACCAGGAACGGTTTATTAATTCAGAAATCTTCAATTTCCGAACCTATGATTCCCATGTCCAATTTTGATTTAATGGATGCTGCTAAAAAACTAGCGATTAAACATTTCAAAGGTGTTTTTATGAAAGATCAATTACCACATCAACCAAACAAAACTGAAACAGGTATTATTAATCTCGATAACAGCACCGGACCTGGAACTCACTGGGTTGCATACGCTATTGATCCACGTGGGATTGTCTATTTTGATTCATATGGATTAGCCCCACCAAAAGAGTTTATGCGTTATATAAAAACCCTTCCAATGAAGACTTGGTATTCTACGCTACCAACACAACAAATCAATGACCCACCAATATGCGGCAGTAAAGTATTAAATGTCCTTGACGCTATTTCTAACTCCTTGGGTAACCCAAGGGGGAAACCACCTCATATTGTCGTAAATGACTACACCAGCAATCGCTTTTTAGAGAGAGAAAGAGTTTTACAATAACATGATTGATATTTGGGGGAGATCTTTGAAACCCAAACCCGATGACACTGCAACCGGTGATATAACAAAAAAAATTAAAGATGAAATCGCTGAGACGTTGAACTTAACAAGTGTTGACCCGAATGAAATAGTTGTATTTCAAGACAAACAGGGTAAATTGAAATCTAGTAATATTTCTCTGGATGATATTTTAGTTAAACAACAAAACGCAATCGAGAACACCGTTGCGTTATTTTCCGATCAGGGTAAATTGAAAACCAGTAATATTTCTCTGGATGATATTTTGGTTAAACAACAAAACGCAATCGAGGATACTATCGCGTTATTTTCCGATCAGGGTAAACTCAAACCAGGCGTACTTGTTTCGACGATTACAGATCGATTTAAAACTCTCAACGATTCTGCGTTAGAACTAGCAACACTTCAATCTAAAACCGAAGAACATATAAAACAGTTTACCGCATTTCGTAGAAATATCATTGATAAATTTATTGGAACTACATTCGATAAAATTGAACTAAAACTCCCTGATATTAAAAAATCCATCGATGAGACGAAAACTTCCATCGAAGGCATCAAAGGTGATCTTTCGAGGATGATAACAGCCATTGAAAAAACAAAAATTCCTCATGAGAAAACCAACAACGTAGTATACACGATCCAACACGGATCATTTGAGTGGACACCTACAAACAACACATTAGATATCACTGCAACCGTTAAGGGTATTTATCGATTAACACTAGTAACACCATCGTCTCAATTTAATATATCATCGTCCAGTTCATCCGGGGTCAATAATACGATTTCAACGATCATCGACAAGAATACAACTGAAAAGTTTACAATCACATCTACTGATAAAAATTTGGTTAGGGTCTCAACAACGTGGTATGTGGAATTCGTAGCGAATTTAAGTAAATCGTAATTGAAAACGCTAGCGTATTTAAAATAAAAATGATTTCATCATCGCAATATCGCTATGATCAGGTCAGAGAATATCAAACTAGACTCAAAACCTTGTCTGAGGAGTATGAATTGAAAATTAAAAAATATCGCAGGAGAATTACCGCAATTGATGTTACTGTGTATTCAGTGAGTGGTGTAATCACCGGAGCCGGTATTATACTGTCTTCAGTGACAATGATGGCTCCGATAGCTGTTCCAATTTGCATTTCTGCGGCAACAACAATCGCTGGAATTATTTCAATAATCACAAAAAAAATATCCTCATGCAGCCAACGGAAACTACAAGACTACATAATTCAATTTCATGTTGTGTCCACTGCATACTCGCAATTATCCTCATTGATATCGTCATCGCTCGATGATACAATTATATCAGAGAGTGAGTTTTCAGCGATGGTAGATATATATGATTCTGCGATGTCAAAATTAGAAGTACAAAAACATGAGTATAATAACAATGACAACACAGATGGAATTACTTCAACAAATAGTGGAGAACACAAACCCAGTACAAACAAGCATGATCTCAATAACCTCAACGAATCCAGAATTCAGTGTGAATTTCCCCTCTCCAGTCCCAGTGAAAGAGATAGCGCTAGCAAAATTACGAGTATACCACAGTTGGCCAAATATTAGGTCAAAATCATTTGGTGGTCAACAACCCAATAATTCACTGGTATTTGCAAATAAGAATAAACCCGACGGTACCCCAGACTGGAACGTTGTTTCCATACCAACCGGATCATATCAAATTGAACAAATCAATGATGAATTCGCGCGTAGAATAAAATCGATTACTGGAAAAGAATCAAAAATAGCTATAACAGTTCATGTGCCGACACTATCATCTGCCATTGAAATAAGCACAGAAGGATACGTCGTAGATATCTATCAGAGTTCTATTAGAACCGTACTAGGATGGCCTGAATTACCACCCGGTGGAAAAACCGTTAAATTACCAGAACCACAAAAAACCGATTATATCACAGACAGGATAAAATCTGATAATCCAATAAAAAGCTATAGATATTATGATAAGTCATATTTTTTCATTAGAGTAGAATATGATGAAAGAGTACGACTTATTCATCATCTTGCTAACCGGGATAAAATCACTGAAAATTTCACAGCTTTCAATAACGATATTTCGTTGTTGTTTATATCTCTTAGATCCGGCACTCTCACCCGAGATGAATTTATCAGTGTCGTAGAAACATGTAACAAAATCATCAATGACATGGAAACATTTCATTCACAAATTATTCAAGAAGTATTAGGTGACAGTAGTCCTAAAACAAGAGATTTATTTGCAATAGAATATAGGATCCGCATAGGAGATATTCCAACATTCAAACTTCCAGGATATAATATCTCAGAACTACAAAAATCTCTCGATGATGCCATCGAGGAAGGTTTCAAAAAAATCCATGATACGTGGAAAAAAACACCATCACAACCACAAACAACTATCCTGACCCATAATAATGACCCAGATGGTGGTGGCAGGCATATTGCTCCGTTCAATGTGAATATTTCAACGGTGATTGCGCTCAATTTAGTATGTGATGTGATCGAAGGAAGCTATCAAATAAATTTAGAACGATCAAATCAAGCTCAGCAGGGATATATTCTTTATTCATTTGCACCAACAGCTCCTCCAGGGTTTTTAATAATTGAGTCCCCGGTGAATCCAGTCTATATGCGATGTCATAATAATTCATTAACCAGAATTAATTTCAAACTCACTGACCAGTCTAATAATCTGATTGATTTACAAGAGGAGGTTTTACAAATTAGTCTATTTGTGAAATCGTAGTGATTTTCGTCCCCCCAGACAAGGTCTGGAACACGATATCGTATCGGACTGGATCAAATATTCGGTTAACCCCAACTGAAAGTTATAGTGAGTGACAACGACGTTGTAGTCCCTTTTCCCAAAAAAATCGATGGAGGATTTCATTAATTTCATTGATTTTTTCATATTTTTTTTTTGGACCTAATCCATGATTCACATACACATTTGGGGGCCCTGATGTCACTGGTTTCATTGTTTTTAAGCGTGATTTCAATGAAAACTTGTCTAAAAATGTTGTCCGGCTCACCCTCTCTGCTGCTTCTACGTTTACGTGGCAACGTATAACATGAAAGCATTTCAGGCAGTTATTTTGGATGTTATGAAATTGTATTGATTTTGTGACACGTTACGAGCAATCCATTCGCTGTGTTAAAAGTACATTGAAAGAGAAAAGAGAGCGATACTACTCTGAGACATTATATTTTATGGTGAAGAATGGTATGATTCGAGAAAGTACAGATCTAGATGAAAACAGCACGATAAATGTAGTCGAACAAGACGTTACAGGCAGTATGTCTAGCCATACCCAAGTGTATTATAATTAACAGCTGGCGTATCTGTTTATTCTTTTAAAACCCGAACAAAATAATTATATTTTGTTATGTCGTTTAATTTAGCAAATTCTATATGCAATTCGAAGATAACACATAAATTATAAAGTCTATTAAGATTTTGCAGCTTGCACATTTGTCCGTTTAGTGACTTACTGATAAATAATTGCTAAGTTTTAAGACCGAATTAATTTTTTTACTAAACCCAGTTGCTTGGATGATTGTGGACAGTATTGATAAATATTTAACTTTGATATTGACCATGTTCATCTTCTACTTAGCCTTCATCTTCCTTAACTCATTGCACACAAAGCAATATGCATGTGACGCTTGTTGAAAGATATAGTGTTTGATATGACAGGTGGTGTACGTTATGAAAGGTAGTGTAGGTTATGACTTGTGGTGTATTGACAGGTGGTGTAGGTTATCACAGGTGGTGTAGGTTTTGAAAAGTAGTATAAGTTTTGACAGATTTTGCATGTTATGATAGGTGGTGTAGGTTATGACAGGTGGCGACGGATATTACAGGTGGTGTAGGTTATGACAGGTGGTGTCAGTTACCGCTTTTGGCGGTTGATTGTCGTTTTGATCTTTAAACTATGCTTATAACATTTTCTATTCCTATATTCACTCTGTCCCATGTTTGGTATCATTATTTATATAGTATTAGTGAAAACCCTAATTGTTTGGCGAAGCAACCGTTTCACATGTTTGCTTACGTTTCATCCAAAAGCAAAAGACAAGAAATCAAGCTAGAAAAAACAATGACACAAGATTAAAGAAATACGTTTAAAATAATATCATTAGTATGACGGGATCGCACGTTAATATGGTATTTCTGTAGTTTCAAAGGTAATAAGGAGCCGCCTGTCCAATTTACTTCACATTAAACATATATAGGAAACTTTAGTTTAAATAGGACTGGTTGACATTCTTATGTATGTTAAGATTTCAATAATATGCAATGCCACAAGGAACGTTACATTTCTCCATATCGCCTAAGTTTTTACATGTCTTTTTTATTTTGTCCCTTTGTATGTTTATTTCCAAAATCCAAATATATGAGACAACGGAATCACACAAGAAAATTTACCCTCGCGATTCAACATCTGTTTTCGCCTTGCAAATCCTGGATTATAATTTTCATTCTGCTTAATCATTATATCGTCAACAGTATCAACATAAACAGATTTATCAGCTTTTTGAGGTTTTCTTACAACACATTGATTATGATCAGCGCTGCTATCAGTGAGATCCTTTGCGAACATAATTGAATGACGCGCAGACTTAACAAAATCATCAGAGTATCTAGCTAGAACCAGTATTGTGGTTGCAACGTCAACATCATTATCGATGGATTCTATTCTATTAGAATTAATCATACAATGAGCACTACCAAACAGCGCCATTATACCATTGTTGACAAATCCGATCGGGGTAGTTTTAAGTTTAGCAATAAGTGTCATATCATCATCTTGTACAAGCTGCCCCTCCACCTCGATGTAGTCCTCACACGGTAAGAAGTATTTGGATGTGTCATCAAATCGAAGCAAATTCGTGATCTCATATTGGGCGTTGCCGCGTTATATGAAAAATATTGATAATCGTGTACGGAATCATTTTTTGTACAGGAGCATCCATATCAAATGCATCATCTATCTCACTTTTAAACATTTTTATTATATAGTTGTCGATCTAAATCATAATCTTCTTAGATCAGAACCAATAATTGATTGTTCCAACGGAGTTAATCTTTGGTTTACTATTTTATTAATTTCCCTACTTACCTGAGGTGGCATCTGCTCCGTAGACGATATTTTTACTATTTTTTTCTCTTTGAAACAATGATTTAAGTTTTTCTTTTGCAGTATCAAATAAATTGCCAGCAAGATTACCAACCTCGCTACCAACTTTATAGCCAATAGCACCAATAGCTTTTGATCTATTTGTTTAAAGACCGGTAATACCTTGGGAGCAATTCGAGTAAATAATCCTGAGAGAAAATCGCTTACTCCATGCCCGTAATATACCTTATATACTGGTAACCATGAATGCACGGCAAAAACAGAGGTTGGTTTATTATGATTACGATATATGATCATTTTATTTAGATGTTATTTATCTAATGCGGTGTTCAGTCTATCACTATGATAATCATCAACGAGTTCATCGATGAAATTATGATATAAACCAATATCCATTACACCACCTCGAAATAATCTTTGACAGATATAAAGCTGCTTCGTTAATTATCTCCGGAGAATTATTTCCATCTCTCTTTCACCCGATGAGAACTTCTAATCATGATATATCATCGAGGATACTTCGTGAATAGGGTATGATACTACCGCCACGTTGATATCCCTGACCAGATTTACCTTCTTTGTAAGGTTGAGGAATTTCCGTCGGAGGATGATTTTGTCTTCGTTTTCGTGTTGGTGTTTGACTTTGTCGTCCCTTTTGTCTTAATTGTCCTCTTATTTCTTTATTTTCAAAATATTTATTTTTAACTGCAACATCAAATGCACCATATCTTAGATCTTCCTTTTGTTAATTTGATTTATTTGTGTTTTAATTTTATAAACCAGATCAACCCAATGGTCTATATCCTTGATACATTTTTTGTCTTCTGCTTTTAAATATTTACTTTTATCAAACAATCCCGCGGCTGTAAAATTTATCAAATCCTCTGGATCACTTTTATCGATAAACGCTAAAAAATTTTCGGCAAATATGTTTCGTTATCCTTTTATTACTATCTCATCCGTTTTCTTTGGAGTAGGTATAGAAGTTTTTTTCCTCTGGTTTAGATTGTTCTATCGCGGTAACAACATTTTCAGTTGCTGTAGTTATCGGCTTAAATAATGCTCCAGTATCGCCAGTAAAATCAAGTTTTTGTTGTTGTCGTGCTTGCAAATTATCTCTGAAAGAATCTCTCTCTCTTATCTCATTAGATAAATAAAAATTAATGAAACGGTCATCATGCGAGTGTGCCTGCTACACAGAACTGCATATAAGACCGACTAATTTGCATCAATGTTTGTTTATGAGTGTTTCGTCGCGATAAAATCTGGAATGATGTGTGGTAGGCAAGGCGATGAGTACCGTGTATGCGCCGATCTAAGTTCAAATCTCCCTACAGAACGACTTAAACATTTTGTAATTTGGATTTGTCCTGAACACTAGCTGGAAACACTCAATGTTTTTTTTGTGTGGTATTTTCCTGATATAAAGATTGTGTTTAGATATTTTAAAGTTATTTGAATGTAATATGCAGTTGATGATGTTACAGGTCTGATGCATTTGCCATTAATATATGATGTCATACGTTCCAGAGTTTCAAAACGAAACAACATCAGCGGTCTTTGGTGAGTTGATAACGTGTAAATAATTTTTATTTCAGGCTATATTCCGCATTTCCCCCAAAATGACGCACTATTTGCAAGTATACATGATGCTGTGCTAATACGAACTTCAACTACATTCGTTACAAATAGTATCCTGAGAAGAATGTAGGTATCAGTTGCTATTTGTTGCATCATCATCCTGCCACAAAAGAATACCAGTGAAAGTGGAAAACACATCTCCCCAGGATCGGGAACCCTCCACAGCCTGTACCCATACACGCTGACCAGCGTTGCAATGCAGTGATGCAGCGGTGCTTCCTTGATCGTATTCTTCCGCATTATATGCATGTGTTCGTCCTTTTCCTTGACCTTCAAATACAATTTCAGTTTCTGCTTGTCCAGTGTGAGGGATTGATACTATATTGGTAAAGAAAAAGTATGTGCCAGATACGGGACACGTAAATATCCCGGTGTTTTTGTCATATGCATTACCTTCATTGTATTCAACTCTGTCAAAATTAAGGGATCTTCCTGGTGTAAACGGGATTGGAGTATAGGAGAACATAGCTGTAAAGGCAGCTTTTCTTGTTACGGACCTCTTTTTATTTTCTATGGCAGTCACTTTTAACGCTACAAAGATAAAACAATATACAAGTCACTTAACGTTTACAGTATTCTTTTGTTAAATAACAAGTGTATACAAAACATTCCTTAGCTGATACTACGTGCAAATAACGAAATGATCCACGTGAGTAAAATTTCACTATTTGCAAAATAAATTATTTTGTACCCAGCGGTTGGAAGGTTTGGTGGAAGGATTCTTCTAATTTTAAAAAAATATTACAGCTGCTTTCGAAAATTGACAGGTACATTTAAAAGTGTTTACTTGCCAAAAATATACTGATGCAAAATCACTTTGTTGCCTTTGAGAACATTTTAGAAGTCATAAAAGTCGTCAAATTCCTGCAAAGATAGGACTAGGAAAGGGAAAGAATTATCTCACCGTTTGCTTCAGTTATGGAAACGTTTGAGTTAAGTAAACGACATGTCTACAATTTGTCCTGCAACAAGATACCTGCGATGTTTCCCGGAAGCATAATTCCCATTCGAAGGAAGTGAACATCAAGGGATTCATTGGCATGAACATTACAGTGTTAGAGAAGTAAAAGAAAAACAACAACAATCCGATTGCGTACATTTTGGTTATGGAGCACTTCGAATAACGTAGAAGTAGGAAATATAATTTAGTAGAACTGAAATATTAACTTATGGGTTAGAACCTGTTCTAGATTCCCTTCTCAGTTTGCAAATATATCCATAAATTACACGCAATCAATTTATAACAATTAACGCATATTTTTTGAAACGATTAACGCATATTTTTTTGAAATGGTTCACATTAAAATGGTTCACATTTTTTTTCAGTTTTAGTTTTGGAGACTGATTCAGTTTTGTTCAATATGCAAAGGACTTTATGTTGTCGAACAATAATGTAATATATGTATATGACTTAACTAAAGAACCGCAATAACGAGAAACAATAAAAATCAAAATTGAATAAGTGCTATTACTTATGGCTACTAAACGCTTGGGTGGAGTAGAGACTTAATACAGGTAAAGCCCGAATAACAGAAATTAACATATTTGACATGAGAAACAGAATACCTGTTTAACGTTTTCTATCAAATTGACGCAATACTTTTAGTTCTTAATTCACTCTCACAAATCTTTATGTGAAATTCCTCAGAGCATTTGATTTGAACGTGTTTACTCCTGTGTAACATCTATTTAGTGCAATCACTCGTTCATTTCGATAGTGTTAGAATGCGAAAGGTAAAATAAGTCTAAAATGACACAATCCATTTTACCTTTATTCAGGAAGTTCATATTTAATATTTTGAAGTACATTTATCTACATTTAATTTGTTTTACCTCAGAAATTGTCTTTTGCCCCGAGTCTACCATCAGCTCTTAATAAGTTTGATCGATTTTAGAATGATTACTTTTTACGTATGGCTCGGATGATAAGAAAATAAATCACACAAATCTTCATTGTGGCACTTTAGAATATGTACTCAATTACATTAGTTTTGAATGAATACACATATTGCTCTATGATGATTTTGCTTAAATCATGCTGGTACGTCTTAAATATTTTTAAGTTCAGAAACGTATTATATTATCTTAAATATATGTCTCACTTGCGCTGGAATTGGAAAATAAAGAAACTTAGCCTAGCTCAATGACTGTATATACCAGGTTTGTTTATAAATATATATACATATAAATATAAATATATTTTTTACCCTGTTCATAGACTTTGACACCATTCAATTAAGTCAACCACAAACTATACTGTAACACATTTGCTCTCAATTTATGCTCTTTTGTCTCCAATGGTTGATATCGGTTTATTATTTAATACCAATTTTCCACCATCATTATTCTATTTTGAAACTGCATTCCCATGTTCGAAAGACAGAACTCCATTTTATCAGTTTAATTCGCTGGCAGATAAGAGGTCTCATCGCGATAGTTGTGAAGTTGATAGTAAATAAAGCATCTATGTGTTGTATTTATTAATATGCAATCTTTTAATTTGCCTTTTGAACCCAAAATGATAATGTTGCTTAAAAACACAAGTAACTAATGTAATCGTAGGCTCTAAGGACTCTGAGTAAGAAATGTCAATACGCAGAACAGGTTTACTGGAGAATATTTGACACATACATCATGGAGGTGCATTTATTTCTGTATTTCTTTTAATTCAAAGATTGAATTAATATAATCTGCAATATTACCTGTCTGAATGCGATTCTTGAAGGAGAGAAGTTCCGCAATTTTGTCATCCATCTCAGTCTGTCGTGACTCTATGCTTGAAATAGCACGTTTGATCCAGAAGGGGGAAGATGAATTGATAGATATGGTGTCATGTGTTCCGTTAGTATCAACAACCTTCAATGTGGCTGATTTGTTCATTTTATTGTTGTCCGCATGATTTACTAGTATCTGTATTTGCGCTTCAGCCTTTTGCAGCCTGTGCTCTAGTTCCTGCATATTCAACAATCGTCTTTGGGCCTCGTCAAGACGCTCTTTAAGTACATCAATCTCTTTTAATTTGCTATCAAATTCACGATCCCGTTCTTCCAAATCCCGTATTTTCTTCAACAGTACAGAAATAACCCCACCATCCTGGTGGTCATAGATGAGTTTCTCATCTGCCGCATCAAGATATGCTACTGTTTGCACGAGAGCACATACAAGGATTAAATTTTTCATTCTGTCACTTATCGTGGCAAAACACTGCTGCTCAGTAGATCTACCTTTCAGTACATGTATATATGCCAGAAGATATCTTTATATCGTCCAGTTATGGTTTGATAAGATTACACATGGCATTGTGAACCTCACTTTAGGATTCAATTTAATTGACCTTGACACTGTATTTTGTTGAAAGATACTAATATCAAGTCCCCTACATACATACATACATACATACATACATACATACATACATACATACATACATACATACATACATACATACAAACATACATACATACATACATACATACATACATACATACATACGTACGTACCTACGTACGTACGTACGTACATACATACATACATGCCTTGTGTCTTCTTACACTTTAGTACTAGACAATCCCGAGTGATTTAGTAACATAATTAAATGACATGAATAGACTAACTACATTTCCTTAGTGTGTAGCTACAAAGGATAACTTGCTTCGGCTAATTATATCTGACGATATAGGCATTTTTGTTCTCTGCTATCGTTTTTGTGTCTATATTATGAGATTCCAAAATCAGCTGGAATTGTTTACTAGCCTTCGTGAATGTCATCACACCTATTGCAAACAGATTAAACATTAAATGACACTGAATTGCAGGGAATGTATTTGCGAAATGCATTGTTTAAAATAAAAGTTCAACATGGAAAGCCTTGAACTGTATCGGGTTAGGTTAGAAAGCAAGCAAAGCTAACTACTTGTAAAATTCAGAACGTCGTTTGGTTCCATAAAATCGTCTTCATCTAGTTTTGAAACAGAAAAATGAAAATAATTTAATATCTCGTGAAATAGCTAAAGAGGAAAAAAACATAAAACTGTTAGCAACGTTCTAAGCCAAATTCGTTTATATAGAAAAAAACGTAAACAGTTTTGGGAAATCAGTGAATGTGAACAAAAGCAATTGTTACTGAAACTTATAATTTACAACACTAAACTTACATTTGAAATGGTTTTGAAAATCTTAGTCTGCGGAAAGAAACGGT
This sequence comes from Unio delphinus, assembly GCA_029339505.1. NCBI lineage: Eukaryota > Metazoa > Mollusca > Bivalvia > Unionida > Unionidae > Unio > Unio delphinus. The sequence goes on along the minus strand of JAQISU010000033.1, from coordinate 8,232,155 downwards.
CATTTTTGAACTTTCGTCTTGCCTCGATTTGGATTTGTCCATAAAGTCAATATCCAACTAACAATCTGGTACTGCAGACTTTTGCTATTTTTAAAAATAAGTAAAAAGCTGATGGTCGGTTATATAATAGTGGCATACTATATCAGAAAACGCTACACTCAATGACTAATGTCACAAAAATACTCATAATCGTATGTCGGGCGTATATATTCTGAAACTGAACCTTTTATACAATTCTGGTAAGTTTAGAATTCTCGCATATATCAATTTCCCTTAAGAACGATACAAGCTCTTTACTGACATGAACAACTAGAGACATGCATGTGTTGTCCTTTGTTGCTTAGGTTTGATATACTTAAATTTTCTCCAAGATTTATATGCTCGTCTCTATTTGTAATTACATTTGGATAATTATTTAAAATGTCGTTAAATCCGAGCACAGGCAGTCCTCATCTGCTCCCTCCATTTCCAACACTTTGAGGTATCCAGGTGGGTATCTGTATTCGGGTCTAACTTTGACTTCACACGTATTTCCTTTTCGATGTCCACAATACATAGTACATTCAATACCCATTTTTCTACTCTTTAATCAGGTATTTCCATCATACCTGACGTTTCTATTTTGTAATTCCTTTTTCACCCTTGATCTGTATGACCCAGTAGGGTCGTTTCAATCGGCAAAATAACTGGTTTCTACTTGTAGATTGAAGCATCAATGCGCAGTCACCCAATGTCGTACTTCGCGTTCCGTGTCTTTACTACTTCGAGTACTTGCACCCCGACTATTTGAGCTCCACGTGGGCAATGGACAAGTGTCTCCTAATTGTTTACTCACATTCCCCTCCAAGCCCCCACCTGGCGGACGTTATCGTTGAATTAACTTTGACCAAGAAATGTCAAGATTTGATGCGTATCTCATAGCACATTTGATGTAGCATTTGTTTCACACCCAGTTAAGTTTTTCTACCAATCCACTACCATGTTGTTGTGCGTAGCTGCTAAAGTAACATCCTAGCATAATTTCTGCCGTCACATCCGGTGTACGTTAGACTTCATAATCCATGAGAAACTTATCAGGAACCAAAACCCTTCTGGACATGTCGAAAAGCGCCTCATCAACACATGCGATTTCAATTGATGTTTAGAAGCTGAATTTGGGGTAGCTAGCTGCACAGTCAATTAGAGGTAGGAAACATCGGTGTTCTGATATTTATTTCGAAAAATAGGTGAAAATATATCGAGAGCGAACATGATCATTGGGTATTTATTAAATGTATCCTGGTCTTCACTCTTTCAGATGCGATCTTGTGACAATCAATAAAAGAATCGAGCCACTAACTACTCGTCGATTCCAGAATGTCAATACAATTCAGAAAACACACTGGTTTCTTTATATTTAAATTGTAAGCCATACTGGACTCTCGTGTCACTATGACTACATGGGCCCTGAATTGCTTGGGGATAGTCAGTTGGATATGTATCTAGAATCCGACGTTGTGAATTCATTATACATTGATACGTTCGTGCGCAAGAATTTAGAGGACAGTTTGCAAATACGCTTTTTAACGGTATCGGACACCATTTTCGCTGCATTCGAGATGAAGGTTGCGTCATGCACTTGATCATGGACACCTTCATCGCGCAAGAGATCATACAAGATATGTGGATCCTTCAACGTCTCAGCCGTTGTGTTTCGCCGCTGTTTGACCGCATGTATAATGCGAAACTGTAAATCTGCCTGAGATGAAAATCTGGGTACCTCGATATTTCCAGTCATCAACTCAGATGAGAGTATCCATGATCGACATTTCAGGTCAAGAGAGTCGCTTCCCTTTCAATTCTTATGACTGAAACGTCACCAATAGTTTGATCAATAAACATACACGGAGATTTCTAAACTAACATTTGGTCATCATAAACGAGACTCGGCTATACCCCGACGCTTGTACACCCAGTGTCGCTCGCGATTGTACGTTCTTGATCATGAGCGTAATCACAAGTTGTCTGTAATGTCGTTTCTGGAAACTGACTATTGTCAGTTGAATGTATTGTATCAAAAACGATCTGCGCACACATTGCGGGAAGACAGACAGTACTACTGAAATTATTCCAGAATTATCACGAGGGAAATTAACGCGCTCGCCTCCTCTTGACCAACCACCAGCATTCAATAGCAGCATCGACGCTTTCGTCAAATTGCGGACAATCGCACCATTTTTAGCAATAGTTTTAGGAGTCTCTCTACCTTTGATGGTTATCTTGCGATATCACTGCATATTACACTATTTAATGTCTAACCAGTAGAACCACCGTTAAAGCTCACACAAATAGTTAATTTTATCACCGATCAGAATATCGTCGTCTTCTTCTCGACATAAACATGGCTAGAAACAACAGGCGACGAGCGTACACGGATCTAACACCCACCTGTTACTCCATCAAGTCGTTCCCTCTCTACTCTTGCGGAGGTGGAATTGTTATCGTCACAAAAATTTCCATGATAAAGTGTCTTAAACAAAACGAAACCTTTGATTTCTGCCACTCATCGCTTGAACTAGTTCAAACAATACTCACACCAGAACAAAGTTCAGTCAGTTGTTTCTGCCACTACCACCCTTTTGCTAGTGTAAAAATAACAAGCTGGCTGAATCTCTCATTTTGGAGCAGTTTCCAAACCTCCTGGAGTCTGGAAATGCGACAGTTGGCAACCTGAATATTCTTATCAATTTCAGCTTTCATTATCACTCTCCTGGCAAACCATAAACATCACAACTAAAAGATTCCATTAATATTTTCAACCTTAACAGTCAGTTAACCAACCGACTCATAGCCATGTTTACACTTTAGACTTCATTCTTCAAAGACCTAATTATAATATTCTACGGTCCACCCTTGTATCCCACGAACTTGCATCCTATCACCCCTGCATAATATGCCATTTGGACGTATCAGTCCCAAAACCTCCATCGTTTGGCTACTAAGAGTAACTTCAATTAGATTAATATTACCAACTAATTCATGACATTCAAGGAAATGTAAGATCTTTACCTCATACAGCACAACAACTTGATAACTGCCCTTGATCATTGCTTGAAAAACATGCCCCAGCCACCAAGTCCAGACTATCAATTCAAAACTTTTCTCCGTGGTATAGTAGTGTTTGGGACGAGCTTAGCCCTGCTAAAAGAGAACACCATAAAGCGGAGAGGCTTTGGTTTTCCACCAGACTCACAATTTATAAATAAATCGATGAAGCCGCTAAGACGAACGTCACAAACACAGTCGGTTTAGCAAAACTAATAGACTATTGTCAAGGAACAAATATATACCACTTCCAACTACCTTTTCTCCAGTTGACCGTTCGGACAGGTTTGCAAATTTCTTCCGTGACAATATCCAAAACATTAGAGATAAGTTTGGCAACACAATTTAAATTGCCTCTTCTTCACCATACAGTTACGATACATAATTTCAACGACAACCGTTCGCAACATTTGAACCTGTCTTTGTGGATTCAGAAAGGTCACCAAGGTCAAGTGAACTTGATTCCAATTCCAAGATCATTGCTACTTGAGTGCTTCGATGTAATAATTAATTCACTCTCATCCTGAGAATTCCAAACATTTTTCCGAACTGACATTGTAGAGCCTCTGCTGAAGAAACCAACACTTGACCATAACGAATTAAATAACTACCGCCTGGGTTATAAACTCCCGTTCATAGTCAAAATCTTAGATAAAGTTGTTCTAATCCAGTTTGTGTCTCATCTGAATTCAAACAGTCTGCATATCGCTCTTGACACAGAACTGAAATTACTCTTCTGATGGTACTTAATGTCATTCTCTCTGCTTTGGATAGCAGTAAGATTACAGGCCTCAGCCTGCGTGAATTGTCTGCATAATTTAATACAATATACCATGCTATTTAACTTCACGTTCCACAGCATGTATTTGGCATTCGCAATACACCCTTACTGTGGTTCAAGTCCTACTTAGTAAACAGGACACACACTGTTTTAGCAAATAGAATACACCTCAACCCATATCGACCTATGTTGCGATTTTTCACAGGGGTCTGTTCTTGAACCTGTCCCCTTCTTAGTATACACTCAGCCGCTCTCACATGTCAAAGAACATCACCCAGTGTCTCACGAATAATACGCTGATGACACCCAAATATATCAATCTAGCCACCCAACTTAAATTGATGCTACCATCCAAAGAGTAGAGAGGTGCCTTTTTGATGTGAAATCATGGATGACATTTAACAAGCTGCAGACGAATGATGATAAAACGTTTGCCATTCTGATCACAGCACAAATCCATTCACACAGTCAGTACGAAACCTGGGTCTTACTTTGGACGGTACTCTCAAATTGCACCAACATGTCATGAACATATGCAAGGCTGCATCGTCTCCATTAGTAAATATCTTTCAGTTGATGCCACTAAAAGGCTTGTGTGTAAATTAATACTGTCTACTGTTACTTATTTACATCTGGTTTGTCTCAACATCTACTCCATAGACAAATTCAAAACACAGCTGATAGGATCATCCTTAGAGTATCAAGATCAGCGCACACTTCCTCGCTGCTATGTACCATACACTGGAAGTACATTCAACCCAGAATCAAAAACGCAAATTTGTTTCTCTGTACTACTTTTAACTGACGGAATCCAGTTCACAATAATATGGATCAGACAAAACAAAATCCAGAATAATGCTTACAAACTTGATTATTAGCATGATAGACATTTTCAACATATTCATACAGCATTCTTTGAAACGGATTTACATTAATCCCAGTGGCTAATGAGTTACTTCGTTTAAAGTTGGATATTAGACTTTTAGGACCTTTTATCTTAAATTGTTCTTACAAATAATGGAATTAAGCTAATATGCACCAAATTGTCAAGTGTTATATATTCTTTGTGTTTTGTTGATTATTTTTGCATTATTATTAGCAGCAACAAATCATGAATGTCTTCTCCTTTTGGGATAACTCATTTTACTCTTCATTGTTGTTTTCAGAATTAGATAATCCAGGATTTGCTCTCTGCAATTTCTGACCTTGATTTGAATGAGCGCAGTACAAGACAATGACACGACTGTTCAAAGCACAGATTTAGAAAGCTAAAAAGAGCTTAGAGTTAGACAAGATCCAGCTTTTCAAGTTATTATTTTGCTATTAAATATGTACCGCAGGACGGAAAAATAATCTATTCATTATCATGTATTTGATTACTTATCGTGATAGATAAATATACAATATTCTTTGTCTGTTCGTTGTCATGACAATTTTTACGTAATTCACTTTAAGAGTCAATTGCCTAGCGAAAGAAACGTTTTGTACTAAAAAGAAATCCATGATTCTAATTTCCTCAATGAACGTTGGAGAAAGGGTTCATGCCATATTTGGCACTTATATTTATGTTGATTTTCTAGTTGATACAATCAACGACAAATCAGGCTTAAACCATGGATACGTTATAATTATTTGTTTCTACATGATGGTGGTAGTGGTGGTTGTAAAATACAAGTAAGCATTGAATAGCATCCAAGTCGTTAAAATCAAATATATTCATGTGATAGATAATTTACCAAGGATGTCTAAAACGTAATACGCATATGTTTATATTGCCATTAAGCTTACCCTCTTTGCATTTCTTGTATATTAATTGAGATGCTGTTTAAAGCATCCGATGCTATGGAAAAGGACTCAAGTGAATTATCTATACGTTACTAACTTAGACACGTCCTCCACGAACGTGACGAAACTACTGCGGCGGTACTTATCTGGCCGTGATTGAGCGGACTGATCGATGCCTGTAACACATTTAAAACGATATTCGATGGAGCGAGTCCTGTTCCATGATACATACCCACACTCTTGCAATGGAGATACGTTCCTGATAAAGGATATATAAAGATTTATTCACTTTGTCTGAAGAGAAATTAATCAGATTATGTTCTACATAAGAACAAGTTTATTTTCTTCAAGGATAAGCATCTCTTTACATCTAGTGTTGTTTTGGATTTAACCATAAATGTAACGTCAAAAGGTCAGAAAACATTTAAATTGCAAGTCAGGGAGTACTTTTAATTATGGGGTTTTCGTATGGAAGTTGTGCACTATTCACAACTATTTTATTGCGGTGCATATATTATAATAATCCGTCAATACCTCACCTCAATGACACGTGCATACTCACAATCAGTTATTTTTTTAAATTCCTGCGTTTTTTGCTTGTCTACCTTTTTAAAGTCCACAATAAGACTGACATAAAAACATTCTTTGAATTCTAAACGTCTTTAGAGACTAATGTTAACTGGTTGCAAATGCTTTCTTTAACATTGTAATCTTGCATGTTTCGAAACTATGAGAAACTGTGAAGGAACGAGACCTGAACTTACATCAATGAATGTGAAATACTCAAAAGATAAGCATGGCATGAAGTCAGTGTAATCATCACGATCCACTTATTCAAACGGAGGTATCAAATGTTTCTCTCAGAGCACAAAGATAATTTTTGAATACTCTGAAGTAAAATAATAATGCATTTGCAGCTAGTTTATGTGGTGACCGAGATCTTAAATTGGTTATGACGATTCAAATGTTAGTTATGATTATTAGCAGAATGAAGATGCTTGCGATGAAGTAGTATTAATGAAAGATCAAAGGAAAGCAATTGATGCAAAATGTATTTAACACTTTCTTTAAAACAAATCAGGAAATATGATATTGAGATGTATGGAATACAATGGAAGGAAATGCGTAGTTTGGTGGTCAATAATAAAGTCAATGTGATATCAATTGTTGTTTTATGGTTTAATGCCATTTTATTTCAGCACACGATACGCTATACATGGTGGCCAGTATTACTTGTGGAGGAAGAAATCGGGAAAACCCTCGGAAAGAACCATCGACCCACGAGACGCTACTGGCAAGCTTTCTCACATACCCACATTGGCCGAATCTGAAACTCGAACTCACGCAGACAGAGGTGAGATGGCAGTGTTCCGTAACGGTGAACGATTTAGACCACTCGGCCACCCAGTGACATGAGTTACTGATGTAAGATCGAAAAAGAGATGATGCAGCTGGTGCTCATGATAATGAAGACAATGTTGATGATAAATGTAGCTAATGTACCCTTGCTACAACTACTATACATCATATTAATCGAAGCTGTTGTAAATGGGAATTTGACGTCACCATGCATCGCCAATGCTAAGTTATGGAGCAGCAATATTTTGTACCTAACCAAATAGTTTCCAGCATGGGAATAGACGAGAGATATAAATCAAATATGGGTAGTATGGCAGTCAAAGCCAGGTGGGCAGCAAACGACTACATTTTTTTAAAGAAGAGATCTTTATTGAATTTATCTTGAATGCTTACCATTATGAGACGGATAACAAGGGCAAATGTTATGGTAGTGCTGTATGCCATATCAATTCCATGAAGTGTACAGTATGTTAGTTCTCATGATGGTACATAACGTAGTGTCCGCTTCATAATTGTGGTAACCTATCTGCGTTTAAAAACTTGATTCCATATATTGTCTGATGTCTCTCTCTCTCTCGTTTTCAGGTGTACTCAGAATCCAATATCATTCATCATAACATAATGGATTATTTCGAAACAATTGTGATTTTAGTTGTTGTAGTGTTTAACTCCATTTTACAGCACATGCTAGGATATACATGGCGACCGGTATTAATGGTGGAGGAAGAACCCCGGAAAATCAACGGAAAGAACCACTGACCCACAAGAAGCTAATGGCAAGCTTTATCGCATACCCACATTGGCCGAATCTGAGACACGAACCCACGCAGAGGTGGGATGGCAGTGATCCGTAACTGAGAGCGCTTTAGACTACTTGGTCCCTCAGGGCTTCTCAAAATAAATGTGAGGGATGCTCTGAATTTGCATGAAATTGTACTCACTATATATTTTCCCTTTCGTTATTGGATATTATTGAGAAGATGCTCACTATTGTAAAAAAAACCTTATTATGTTTATGGCTTCCATTGAGCTGTTGTTGATCTTCGAGTTTGTCATAAATATCATCATGACGAGACTCAGTTTGAGACAGCACATCGCAGACAGCCAGAACCTGAAATTGAGCTAATATATGCAGAGTTTTATACATTTTGCCTGTCTCTGTTTGTTTCATTTCGTAGAATTTATCCAAAAGACCAGATATAATTCCACCATCTTAGAACTGCAATATGGTATATCGATTTCATAAGAGTAAATAGTATAATAAAAAATGTATAATGTCAGATAAATATTTGTTATAAAGTTTCATCGTTCAGAGAGGGTATTTTGTTAAGTAAGATCATATAAACAACACTGGTCACTATAATGGTTCACAATGTACATTTAATTACTATAATAAAAGGTACACTTCTCATTAGTATTAACTCTTAGCTCATGGATACGTCCATATGAGACTCTGACACTGACAATAATTGCAATACATCCATGATTTATTGCGTAGATGCACAATGCTAAGGTGGCTGCCACTTCTGAGTTGTATTGTGGGTACTGTATAGGGATTTATTTCCCCAACGTTAAACATTTTTGAGGTGTGAAATAAATGTTGGGCCAAATTATTTATACAAGCTTTTCTCCTTCTTAGTAGGATAGTTAGTTGATTTGATTAGTGGATTTAGCAACGTTATCTAGGGAATGACCTCCCTCGACAGTATGACCCGCTGTGAGTAAAAGATTGAAAATCAGCAAAGAAATGGGCAAGATTATTGGGAGGAAATAATGCTTACGAGATAGACAAGAAATCGAACACATTTGATCAAAGAAATTAATAGCGGTAATTTCAATTCAACTTAAATGATATCAACATGACTTATTAACATCATCATAACGTGTGTTAAAGAGTACGGAATATCTATGACTGATTGTATCAACATTCCTTCGAATGTGTTCCAACATTGCCTATTTCTTCGTGTTTCTTATCCGAATGCTTTGACCTTCTTGGATTTCCTAGATTTGACTATCTACTCGTAATTGTTTCCTTTCGGACATTACTAGTTACTTTTTTCTTTCTTTAGACGCCGTTTTCGGACTGTCGAGTTCCCTCTCCCACGGAAAAATGTTTTCTTTAAGGACAAACTTATCTCTAAATCGCAATATGTACCATTTTATACATGTATATAAAAATATTTCATTTATGTTACTCAGAATACATTAGCCGTCCAGACTCTGCGTAAAGCCTACCTACCTTGCCATAAACTACCGAGCGACGTCTATCGAAAAGTTACTTGATGCTACTGCATGTTCAATTACTATTGCATATAATTCACAGATCCTTACTCTTATAAAGATTATTTAAGCATTACCAAAGCATATGTTAAAGCTACCATTATTAACTCACGAAAATCAGTAACAGACAAAAGAAATTGGCTCTTCTTTATTCATAAAACTCTGTAAATTTTGCACAAATGAACATTTGGATCGCATGCAATCAATTCTGCCAATGAACAAATAACTGTAAAGTTAAAAGTTAACTTGCATAGCAACTCTAGCATCATCTCATTTCCATGAAACTGAATAAGATAACATGTATAACCACTCTAGGATCAACACATGTTATTTAAATTGAATAAACGATGCATATTATTGAACTTAGTCATAACAAACAAATGTGCACACTGCAAACAATAAAAAAAATAAAATATTACGTGAAATTAAAATTGTGTACCTTAATGCAGTTAATCTTAAAACTTGTGGTTCAAGCACTATCACCTGCTGTTTCTCACACGAAATACATCTGGTTCCTCCTTGTTATCGAGGAAGCACTATTGTTTTATTAGGGTTTCTCCGGAGCCAACATTCTCTCTTTGAGAAAAGCTCGGACTTAAACATTTCGACCACGGTTCTCACTTTAAATGCTCATTACATCCAAGATGGACGCCTTAATTTCACTTGGCCAATGATAAGCAGCAGTTTCTAATTAGTTTCCGAAACAATCATTTGCTTCGTCAGACAGAATCTCTAAACTACTTTATATAACTTTTCACTTTGAGGAATGCCTATTTGACACGGACGGAAGTTCACCTGTCTTTTTCCCAATCCGTGTTAAGATATCTTGCCAATTTCATTGAATCGGAACACTGGCCCCATTGAAGTTTTAAAACTGCAATGGATGAAATTCAGAAATAAAGGTCAAAATGTTCCTTCGCATACACTCACCTGGGTTTAAATGTGATAAAATATTGATGGTCGGTACATTAAACGTTAAGGTTCACCACTTATTTCAAATTCGACACTTCGACAGCCAATTTTTAAGATAGATAAATATGGCATGCGACGCTCCTGACAAGCATGCTTGTTGAATTTGCCCTTTCACATAAGGCGTATTAAGGCGAATTGAACTTCCACTGTATTACCTGTATAATCAGCAAATGCTTCCCTGGTCTAAATGTGATAAAATATCATGCCGGCGTGTCGCTGATACAATACGTGAGTTTTGGTCTCAGCTGAGATCTTTCCCAGGTGCCGGTTCAATATGATTCCTTAACTCAATATTCTTGTTTAGGCAATTAAATACAAAGATGGAGATCATTTATTACAAACTTAAGCGACCACACCTGACGACTGTTACAGTTGAAGGTTGATCATATGCAATCACATCACAATTAGTATTTCCGGTTCAGAATGTAGTACTAGTCTATGTTTAGAACATTTTTATAGTGTCTCAATTTGGTGGTGATAGAAGAGTTTTATTGATCCAGTTTTGGTACGGATTTAAAGGTAATTGTTTTTTCTTGAGAATATGAGCCCCAGAGAACGGTTGTTTGTGTGTATTTCGGCGACAGTGCACATTGAGTAATAAGACCTTGGTGATGATCCGGAAATGAAATATGCGTCATCGTTATACGCTGTTCTGTTTACAGTGCAGATTCTCAAAGAATGCCGGTTAACCTTTGACAAGAACTTCATAGTGAAGTCATCTTTAGAGGAATTGTAGGAACATATCTTTTGTATTGATTAACACGCAGTGGAAAGGTCACTGCTGAGAAATATATGTAGAGAACATATAGTACAATTAACTGTGATGTAATGTCCAGATGATTGTCGCCATAAATTCACGTGAGAACTCCCGTTAGATGGAGGAATTATTGTCATCAGGTTTAGATTTCATTCCTAAGTAGATATGAATGAGCATGGAGCACAAATATGGTATAAAAAGATCCGCTAATTTGAACGAAAAGGAGAAAAAGTTTACTTATATATATATATATATATATATATATATATATATATATATATATATATATATATATATATATTGTTTTAGAAAATTAAACGTTCTCGTTTGATAATTGAAAGGCTGTGGTGGTGTGGAGGGAGTTTCACACCCTGTACAGGAGACAGCATGTGTACATACATACATACATACATACATACATACATACATACATACATACATACATACATACATACATACATACATACATACATACATACATACATACATACATATGTGTGTGTGCGTGTGTCTGTGTCAGAAAGTCATACGTGTAAAGACCAACATTTGAGTTCGAATAGGGTATAATACATCAGTGGTTTGGCACGGCTAGGGGACGAAAAGTCTCATAATCATGGTGATGTATAGCGTATTCCATGGTCGACTGACCGAGGAACTAGTGGCTACGATTGTAACAATATCTCACGTATTTGGCAGCCATGTTACAAGTATGCACATATTAAAATCTAAATGCGTTTGTCGCAGAGCTCTTCTTCCTGAAGGAGTAGAATCCTTATTCAGTCACGTGGAAGCTTCACCTACATTCCTATTGTTTTAAGTTCTATCAAATAACATTAGTGTCTATGTCATTTAGATGTGTGCCTTAAAAACCTGATATATCTATTACATTTGTCACAATCAGCGAGAATCTCTTGCAAAGAAGTCACCTTGCATATTTAAATTGCTCTGGGTATCAGGAATGAATGAATACAATAATTTTCCTTCAACTGTGAGAATGAAATAAAAGCCACGATACTGGAAAAAAGGTGAAATGAAATAAACTCAATAAAACGAATTCAATTACTAAAACGTAAAACGTTAAAACCCATTCTTTGTGTTTATTGTTAGGAAAAATAGGAAATGATAAGCGTAAATCACCGTAAATGACAAACAAGGAAGATAAGTGACCTATAGTAAGTAAATCATAAATGTATTCATGAAATACATCAGTGGACAAACACGATCGCAGTAGCCTTCATCGTGCCCTTAGAAAGGTCTTGACCCATTCTGTTATTGTAATTCCTGTCCATACTTATACATGTGCCGATAAGGTGTATTTTATGATTCATCGTTAGCTTACATCGCAACCATCTGGGCTTTGTCACTGATTTTAATACATCGGATATGCGACGTTAGTAAACAATAACTACACGCATTAATCTGCACATAATATACATACGTATATATATCCCACTTATTATAGCTTACGTTTGTTAATACTACTTTTACGAGTCCATTACAATAAGTAACACAAAAGTGAATACAACATGCTTTGTAAAATGTAAAAATAATGTATTTCCGTGAATATGGTATTGTGAAATATATCCTATCATTTGAAGAAAATAAAACTATTTAGAAACTAGTCACCATATATTACAACATAAAGTGCTCGATGCTAAAGCATCGAATGGTTAAGTCCTCAAAGACATCAAAGACAGATACTATTATTTTTTTCTTGACATCAAGTCACAATTTGCGTTTTTTAAAAACAATTATTACCTAATGGAAAATATCCTTCTATAATGATCTAACGGGCAATGTTTGTTTACAACACATTAGCATACAAAACTCACTTAGGAATCTCCTAAACCCAGACCTTAATTAACATATTTACGCCATCTTTGTTTATCTAAATAATAAACTTGACAGTGAGGTCATAGACATAGAGATGCTAGTATTAGCTGTTTACATAAACGAAATAAATAAATAATATATATATATATATATATATATATATATATATATATATATATATATATATATATATATATATATATAATGACAATCAGGTCAAGCAGAAATGAACTCAATTTTCGACAAGGTCAAGTCTAGCATACAATGTCACATTACAATCACATGTAATTTGATTTTTAAAAATTTAAACTAACAAACAAACTAACAATTAAATTAATCGTACATAACATTACGTTTTAGCATGTATACTCACTGCCCTAATTCAAACAGATAATTATTGCAACTGCACGATCTATCGGGGGTTAGGATTTTGTTTTAAGCCCAGTGATTGGTTTTCTTTTATCTTTCAATCTTTTTAAACAAATATGATCGACATAATAATCTTCAATTGTTGTTATAGATCTTTGCACTGCATGCAACTTATAACACGTACTGGTATAGATAAGTTATATGTTTTTGGGACCGGGACTGACCGTTATATAAGTGCTGCTAATTCATATGCATGATGGTTAACGAGTGTCTCTAATTAAATTGTATTTCTGAAAGCATAAGGCAAGAACAAAACAAAACAGTATAACTTAATTGTTAATTTGTTTTAATGAATTTGAGTTATTTAAAAGTTGTGTTCAGCAGGCTCACATATGAGTAAGAGATATTAAAGTGAAAATAGTTCGATTACAAGAGGTTACAACGACATTGCGAAAGAACAGAAACACAGTAAATACACTAATGAATAACTCATACATTTAAACGCAAAATACCATTATTCGTTAATGCTTACTTTTCACTCCATAGTTTCTATAGTGCTTGTATTTTGTACGATTGTTTAGATGAAATTGTCAGCATTATAACTTGTGACGATTTTACCCCAACCCCTTGTATGTAGGTATAAGTAACTATAACTTGTGATTCTGACTGGCCTTGTACATGTATAAATTGTAGGTCTGCCTGACCCAGCTGTGATGTTTCCAATTGTTCTAAGTTAGCTAATTCCCTTACGTAAGATGGTCTTTGTTAGCTCTCGAGGGGAGAGGAGACTGTGTCCATCGCGCACGGGTGACGTAACCACATCAAAGGACAGGACAGTGCCTAATAAGAAGCCTGTAACAATTGATAGACACACAGACAGACATTCGGATGATTGACAGTCGAAGAACTGACCAGAGTCGATCGCCATCCAATCAAAATTCGCTGAGGGTGGGCCCTTGATTGGAATCTGCGATAATAACTCATGTTTAGTAAGAATTCGTCAGTTGCTACAAGAATTGAGAAGAGAGTAGAACTCCGTACGGCCAGACGAAAATTGGTGGCAGACTCAGATTTTGGAAATCAAGGAAATCTTAAGAATGCTTCAAAGGTCAGTGTGATTTTTGTTTGATTTCTGCTTGATACGTCTGCGGAATGGAAGGATTCTCGTATGTATATTCATTTTACTTGTATTGTAGTATGAATAGTTAATTATGAGATTAATATTTTGCATCTTTCGTGATGTTCGTTAGTACCTTTGCTTGCAATTGATTATGATGTAAATTCGTTGCATCTTCTTCATGATATTATATTACCCCCTTATTTTGTGAGGTAAAATGTTGCTCTTCTTTTGTTAGTAATAGGTGTGCATATTATTTCGTGAAGAATTGTATTGTTTGCTAGCCGCTATAAGAATTAATATTATAATTCTTTGTGTAGGTATATTATGGTAGACTAGCACTTTGTTTACGTAATGATATTTTGCCATTGAGTTAACGGAATTCCGTTATTGCAATTTGAATGTGAATATTGTGGATTCGGTACGCTTGTGTAGGACATATATATAAATATATAGATAGTCATATTACTAATAGTAGTAATATTATAATACAATAATATTTGAAATATTTGTATGTATATACTGATAGGGCTCAGTATGTAGATGTTTGAATTCTTTGTGAGATTGTGTTGTGGCGCCATTTTGCATTTTTATGCCTTTGGATCGTCAGTAATGATGGTGTGAAAATCTTCATAGAACATGACCTTCACTTCATCTGAATTGGTCATGGTTGCATCATAGCAAAATATTATGTTAAGGCGTTTTCTTCCAGACAGGACCGGGGATTTCATGGTCCCTGAGCGATTTAGAGACTTTGTCCATCAGCAAAGCCGAAATCAGCCTCACGGCCCTCTTCACTTGTTCGGCTTCTCCGAAAGAATGTGTTTTCGAAACCCCTTTTACAGAGTTGCCTTATGCTGCATTCCGGGTCTCACTCATAGCAGCAATGTCTACGCTGTATCTGGCGAGCTTCTTTCCTATTAGGGCGATTCTTATCCGGGGCATTCCGCATCGTCTCTGTCCAGTAAGGTGTGTATATACCATGCACCATGTGTGAAAGGAAGAAGCCTCCTTTTAATCATTATATTCTGACCGCTGGAGTAGGGTCGCTGGCACCTTTTCTAGCTCCTTTCTCATGCCAGCAGTGTAATCGTGAAGAAAGCTACTTAGCTGAGCAAGGGCATGTCTCCACTGTTGATCAGTATCAGTCGTGAACAACCCTAATGGCCAGAGCCGCCTGTCTGTCGGTTTTCAGCTACTGCTGCCAGTGTACCAACACCCGTTGTTTCGTCGCTTGCCTGTCGCCAGTTGACTTTAGTTAGGTGACGAACATGGATGGGTGGATTACAGGATCTTCGGAGTTCGTCGACTTCACAATATCGCCCAATACCACGAGTTACCCGCACGACAGCATCGAGACAATCGGAGACTGGATTGACTGCAGTGGATGACCATTACGTCCTAGTTGTCTCATATTGTTCGGATTTCTCCGCGGCACATTATTGGTGGATCTTCTGCGCATGGTGCCGAATACAGTATTCACATACTATGATTAAGACATGTTGGCTACCCTCAGCTTGGTTTAGTCAATTTCCCAGGATGTGTACGCTGTGCATACCACGTCTTCTTGGAGCCACAGGTGGAAGCCTATTGCCTAGTTGCTACCAAAGTTGGGCGACTTACCCGCGAAGGAGTACTACTGTTTAGCCATCCAGGGCAGTTTCCCCACCCAGGACACACCATACAACCAATTAATCTAAATATCTACAGTAATTCAAAGTCGCACAAGACTACAAAATATAAACTCTCAAGCGCATGATAGGATTTGAACTTTATTTGCTTTATTTGTTACCAATCAAGGCAGACATAATGTAGTGGGGTCTACAAATAGCTACAATTACTTGGATATAATGTTATTGAAGAATGCTGATGGTGCAGTGAAAAAGTAATTATGGTATCAGTTTCCGTTTATTGTGAAATTTCAGAGCATTTCGATCTGACATAAAACATATAGCGATATTATTTTAAATGTCAAAAAATACAACATTTGCTCTGGACATGATAAATAGGAGGATATACCATCCTCAGCCTACAGGATATTCCGAAAATTAGAACATCAAGTAATGGAGAATAATTTCTCATAAGTACCAGAATGACACCAAAAATTATTGTTGTTTATAGATCACGAAAGGGATGCTGTGTTTATCCAGTCATTCTAGAGCATCAGTACAAATTTAATCCACCAGTGAACTTTGCTGATATGTTCATCTTTAAATGTTCTTGAACGAATTTAATCTGGAAACTGGTACAGATATGCTGCTTGTCATCTCTCTCTCTCTCTCTCTCTCTCTCTCTCTCTCTCTCTCTCTCTCTCTCTCTCTCTCTCTCTCTCTCTCTCTCTCTCCGAGAAAAACACAACCTTGTTGAACGTTTATAAAATCATATGGATTTGTTTCATTTTTATAGGGAAAAGTACGACTGGATTGCCGTCGCGCTTAGATATAGGTAAGCCTAATTTGGGTTAACAAAATTAAATTAATGAGTGGAATAACTTCGTTTCCTTCACCTATGCATTGAAACAAACAAATAAACAAGTAAAACAGCAACTATTGTCATATAAATGGTTCCTTGTTTTGACTTTACGATGGCTAATTTATATGAGCTGTAAGGAATAAATATGTAACGAACAGTTTCAATGCAGTAACGCACAAAAACATGTACATCCGCCAACAATATTTTATATTAATGTGTATTGTTAAATATTTTAATCAGATCATTGTCCAATAGAAACAATAATTACGTATATACATAGGGTTAGTTATATCATTTAAATCAAAATTAATTATTACGGCTGTATAATGTTTGATATAAGGAATGATCATCGAATCAATACAACTATCACATTTTGGTACATATGTGTATACCTATATGTTTGTATATATGAACATAATTCTGTATCATAGTCTGCCTATAAGTTTGTCTGTGTTGATCTATATGTACATAGTCGTTACATCTTTAAGCTTGCATGACTGTGTGCGTTTCTTATATATGTCGTTGTGATACAATCTGTTAAAACCTGAATGTAATATTAGCGTACATTTGTTTCCTTCCAGAGAAGGAATCATGGTTCATCATCTCTGCACTAGGTATCTCGATTTTAGCCGTTTATCTGGTTGTGGTTGCTTTATGGAAGCTGCGAGGCAGAAGAGGTAACACTATTAGTTAATTATACCTTATTTGCTCCTCAAAATGCATCCGTACAATAAGGCAAAATGTGATTTTTAAATAATGCATCGACATTATAATATTAATATAAAGAAGTGGAAGATAAATCTACGTTGAAAGTGTATGACCCCTAAGGAATTTTTAAAACCCATTGAGAATCTGTACTAATACAGATTTAGATAAACTGTACTATTCAGACCTCAGCGTAAAGTCAAAATGGCTCATGTTTATTGGATCATTTTCTTTAACAACCTTGTAGTGTTAACAACTATAATGTTTTGAACATTAAATTCAAATTTGAACTATATAGAAAATTTGGTGTGAAATTTATTTACGTCTGAAAATGTAATTATATATATTATAAATTTTTGTCAACGATAAACGTATCTAGTGAGATATTGTCCCTTTATCATAAATTAAAATATATGCATTTTCTTATAGATTGAAAATCAGGTATATTTTGTTTGTTTGCATGATATTGGTTGATTGGAATAAGTGAATTTATTCTTTTATAGCTTGTTCTTAAATTAGAAAACAAGACATTGTAAAGTTAATTGTATATCTTTAGTTCCTAGTTTGCAATGATAAAGAATTTCTATAGTCTCAATTTTAAGTTGTCGAGCCAAATATTTGATCTAAAGTAACATATTTATTTCAGGAAATAACATTACTGAAATTAAAATATCAAATGAAGTAATATACAATAGCTAACTAAAACTAAATGATCAATTAGTAATAATTGTAACAAAGCATCTAATAGACCAAAATAAAAGTACTTGGACAAAATAATACTTTAAAAAAGGAAGATTTACACACGTCATTAGTTGCCGAAAGGGTTAGACCACATTTTACATCCGATATATGTATGTATGTATGTATGTATGTATGTATGTATGTATGTATGTATGTATGTATGTATGTATGTATGTATGTATAAGAAGCAAAGAATAGTAACCTCTATTCTTCTTTGCTGGTATATGACTCTATCATTCCGTTATGTATAAAATGTCAAAACATCGTAAGGAATGCACAATGTTCCAATTTAATTCCTTGGTTTTTTTTGACTAATGCATAATGACAGAATTGTTTTATATCTAGTTTAATTATTAAGCTCTCCAAATAAATATAATTCCTACCAAAAATGTATTGTTCGCCCCCCCCCCCCCAACCCCTCAGAAAAAAATTGCAATATGTTAGGATCATGAACATCAAAGAAAGATGAATTTGGACCGTACTAAAATTAATTTCCTAGGTAAAAACATTTTCTGTTCAAAGAAATATCAACTTATTTTTAGGTGTATTATAATTGATTTTCGTCGTTACTTTGTAGAAAATTTAATGATGTTTAACGCAAAATACATTATAATGGGTGTATGTTTATTCCCATTCAATAAGGGAATGATTCACATGACTGTTTTAAATACAATGTTTAGATATATGATCATATGCGTGATATTTATTTTATATTATCATATACGTATTGAATATTTGAATTGATAAGTATTGAATTTCATGTCTCCAAGCCAAGAAAAGTCATTGTGCAAGATTTCGCAACGTTACTCGATCTCGGCAAATAAAATATACGGTTGACCATATTAGATTGTAATGCCAATTACCCAGATTTGTATTGTTTCTAAAATTAAGAACATTAATTCGATTGTGTCGATTTTTAGTTCATTATGTGATTGGCAGACACAAATGTAATTGTCCTTTTAATGCAGATAAAACATTGTCAATGTTCACTTGAACTTTTAATATGCTAATTTATCCTTTATGCACAATATTCTTTAAACAAAACAATGTATGGATATAAAATATCAAAAAGACTTGGTTCCTGCTTATAAATTGTTGAAAAGGATTACTCAACCGACATCCCAGCAGACTAGTGATATATTTTTAAAATTGTTATCTATCTATCTATCTATCTATCTATCTATCTATCTATCTATCTATCTATCTATCCATCCATCCATATATCTATCTATCTATCTATCTATCTATCTATCTATCTATCTATCTATCTATCTATCTGCCTGTCTGTCTTTACATACATACATACATACATCCATCCATCCATCCATCCATCCATCCATCCATACATACA
Source organism: Unio delphinus (assembly GCA_029339505.1). NCBI lineage: Eukaryota > Metazoa > Mollusca > Bivalvia > Unionida > Unionidae > Unio > Unio delphinus. The sequence goes on along the minus strand of JAQISU010000033.1, from coordinate 8,212,549 downwards.
TACATACATACATACATATATACATTACATACATACATACATAATCCATATGTGTGTGTGTGTGTGTTGTGCAATTCGATCAAACTGACGTTTGATTTTTGTCTCTCGCGTTTGAATGTTTATGGCCTTTTAACTCAACTTAAAATATTCCATTGATGCAGTAATACAACGACCATTTGAAACCTTAAAGGCAACATATTTAACTTTCATGTCTTAATTTACCGTTAGTCCTTTGATACAGATTTTTCCTATCTGAAACCAGACACTTTCCTCATCAGATTCATCTTTATTGTTCCTATATCGACGAAATGACTTTTTCCAAACTAAATACCGAACTTTTGTTGCATCGCGACCCCTAGGTAGTGTTACTGTATACATACAACCACATATCCAAAGTAGGCTGAAACTTAAATAAACGTATCCAATTTTCAAATCAAACTGGACCCAAATGACTGTTAAGAAGGTATTGATCATAGTTATTCTCATTTAACCAGTAAGCCTCTTTATCCTAATCGGGGTGATAAACGATAATCACTGTATATTTAAAATGACACAAATCCTGCGATCTCATGTTTGCTTTGAAGGGCCATTACTGAAACTGAAGCCTCTGATGCACCTCTCTGGAAATAGAATTATCAGGAGAAAATGGAGACCACTCGATGTATCGGCTGGTGATGAGTGGTCCGTGCACTTTCAAATTGAAATAACTTACAGATCGGAAATACATAGTCTGATCCATGACACTCATTTTGCTGGTCAAGTTTTGATTATAAAGACTGATCACACGATCTTTACTCACTTTCAATGGTCAATATCAAAAATTATTTTGATATATCGTATTTTTCTTGTCAAAGGGTAGGCAAACCCCAATCAGGAAAATATATAAGACTCATCTGCAACCTATTCCTGCATTTGACGAACCATGTAGTAGAATAGTGGTCGATTGTATTGGTCACTCACCAAAGACCATGTCAGGCAACCAATACATGTTGACCATTATGTGTACGTCACAAAAGATTCCAGAGACGCGTTTCTTGTGAGGAATACTAAAACTTTCATAAAGTTTGTTTTACTCAATTGGATTTTCCTAATTCTATCCAATCGGATCAAAGGTCAAAGTTTAGGTCTGGAACTTTACAGCCTATTGTTCATAAATTTGGCATTCTGTAGTACAAGTCGAAATTGAAATTATGGTTAGACAAAACTACAATGGAGAGAACGTTTGAGTCTGTTTTCAAATTTAAGAAGAAAATGTATGACTTAAAATATAATATTAGTGCCACTGGGATGTAAATAAATTATAGGAGTATGAGTATAATGAAAAAGATAACTATGATAACAATGCAATTAAAATAGATGTACCTGTGCCATTCGTTGACGAGTTAAGTAAAGGAATATCATCAGAATCTATTGATATTGGAAAGACAAATCTTCGTAATTCAGAAAAATTAAAGATCGGGGCCAGAGACTTTCACATTATCTATAGCAAGAAAAAATCGAACTCAAATATTTATTAATTTAATCGGAGTACTCTTTTCTAGATGTTCATACAAGGACAAACAAAATGTTCAATGAGGTTAAAATCGAAACTTGTGAAACAAACCTCGTAGACAATGAACTGTCTCAAACAGGATAATTTGAAAAAGAGTATTTGCTGGATAATCATTTCATACAACCCAGTAAAAGTGAATGGAGTTCACAATGTATACTTGCTCCAAATCCAGACAAATGTTTTGTATGTGCACTGACTCTAGGAAAGTAAACTGTGACAAAAACAAATTCATTTCCATTAACAAGAATCGATGACGGCATTCATAAAGCGGAATTGCCAAGTATGTTACCAAAGTCGACCTTCTGAAAGGGTTTTGGTAAATTCCACCAACGGAAATAACAAATGAAAAATTCTCATTTGTGACTCCATGTGGACTTTTCCAGAATAAATCAATGCCGTTTGGGATGAAAGGGTCGCCAAGTGCATTTTAACGTCTTATCAATATAAACAATTCCGAAATACTTTGACTTACACTTCGATGCAAAGTTGACAAATAATTTATCCAACAGTGAAATTTGCAGTGCTAGTATAACGTTTCTAGGACATATCTTGTAACATGCATGGACAAGTTAAACCTATGAATGTTAAGGTCAAGGCTATCTCTGAATTACTGTGTCTGTTAATATAAATCAAAGTCTAATAAGGTGGAGTTTATTGATAGAGGAATGTAATCTTTACAAAAGGCACATGAAGGGAAAAGATAATTTAATAGCAGATGCACTTTCTTGTGTGCAGACCTGTATTATTTCATTTACACTGTTTACAACTAATACTAATACTTATGTTTTTCTTAAACCTCATGTATAATTAAGATATGGTAAAAAGAAAACTTTATCAAATAAATCTTTCTTTTTCTTTATGGGGAAATTTATACGTATAAATAATTCAATATATATTTATATTAGTTTAATGGTTTGTTTGTCAGTTTATAGAAAGTTCTATTTTCATTAAATCCTATTGTAATGTACACTTATCCACTAAAGATGATGATTTTTCAGAAAATCGGTTGAACTAGATTCTGACCTTGATTCCGAGTTAGTGACGTCCACGTAAACATGTATTTTTTCTATCTTAAATGATTGGTTGTTGTCAAGGTCAAGATGGGACTAGTAGACATAGATAGTAATCAGATTTTTATTTTTAAAATACTATAAGGTGTTATCGTCTGGGCCATATTATTAGTCCGTGATATAAACACGATCACGTGACGCCCCTATTGTCTCACTTTCGCAATTTGGCGCTTTCTTTTCGAAACTGATATTTATATTACGATATAGTCTTTGTTTTAGTGAAATAATCTTGGTTTGGTCGTTTTCACCTGACGTTCAGTCGTTTTCTTGTGTTGTAGAACGATTTTGAATTATTGTGGATTCAACCTTTCGGTCACCTTTATGTGAAGATAAATATAATAATAACTGCGTGATAATTTCAATAGAACCATGTTTTTTGAACTTCGTTGCATCAAATGAACAGAGTGTTTCGCAAGGAGAAAGAAAGAAAGATCCGTGAATACATATGAATCATCAGAGAAAGAACATAGTTCTATAGCAGTCCAAACTTGTTATCATCCCATTCACATATGTTAACATTTCACATGAATTCACATTTAACTAGATGTCTACAATTGTGAATACGGATTTTATATCAGTCACCTAAATATCTACATTAGTTATGACAAGGCTAAACGCTATATTAGACGTGCCAATGTTCTTGTATGCAATAGAAAAACATCCGAAAACTGTCCCTGGTTTATAATTAGCAGCACATCTAAATTACCTAATCTCAATTCTTAAAGACTCTTTTCTACTCTAATGACAAAGTTCAGAGTTAATTTAAATATCTCAAATCTTGTATAAGTTGTTCTTAGCGCACTTGAATATTAAATAACAGATCATGGTCAATTTAAGACCATTTAAATTTGCAACATGCTGGGTTGATTAGTTTTATGATCTTAAAATAGATTCCTATTCCGATTTTAATTTCAGGTAAATAGTACAACACTAACCTACTAACACTGAAACGTACAATTAAAAACGCTTGTACACAGGAGTTATTGTATATTACGCGCATATTTTATTTAATGTCTCCTTGTTTAAAGAGACGACATTTAATTATGATATGTTGATTAGGATTTATTATTCACTGCATACACACATCTTTAATTTGTAGAAATTATCCATTTACAGTATATGTTTACAATATATGTTTAGTAATATTTTCTTCACTTTGATTGCACTGTTCTGATGACGTATATGTAGACTGACTTAAGCAGAATATAAGTAGCTTTCAGTTAAAATACTGAGAAAACAAAATAAATAAAATTATATCAGTTTTCCTTACAACCAACGTCAAATTCGTAAACTTAATAAAATACAGAAAACGTTGACCACTGATGCATTCCACAGGGCTGTTAATCATGCAGCGCAGTTAAGAAGAAATAACTCAGTTTTCGACATCGCTGAGAATCGAAAACACAAAGATATTCCGCACAATGTGTACGCTTCAGGAAATGCGGATCCCAGTTTACCTTGATGTCAGACTTAGACACAAAGAGTATAAACTTGTATATGTAATGAATCATGAGCAATTTAAAGACAAGCAGATTTTCATAATGACAGAAAGTGCACAGTTTGTGACATGGTCAAATGTTATAGAGGACACCAACATATACAAATTAATTACAGCCACACCGCTAATTGTTGATAAAAGGATTTGAGAGTGTGCATACGTCAGTGCTGATGCAGTTATTTATAGAATCGTGGTGGAGGTAGATACACATTAGTATGCATAATGCAATAAGAAATTCACACGGTCACAACATGAGCTAAAGAAAATTGAGAAACAGAATATACGCAATTTGACGCCCATTACAAAGTAACCATAGAACATGAAGCCTGTTAGGGCTTGTTTCAGTAAATTATAACTGCATTTAATGCAGTGTGCCGTACATACCAAAGTATATGGATCACATCAACCCAACATTTGTCTCCTCGGCATTGATCAACAGAAGCACAAAACTATGATAACTGAAAATGAAGAACAGAGGTTGCTCCTAAGCAGCGGGTTGGGACACAGCGACTGATACCATCCACTGCAGCAATGTATGAAATGTGTGTAATACTAGGAAGAGTAAGATGCTCTGGATAGTCGCAAGGCAATCCAACAATACTCTGTGGAATGAATAACAATGGCGATCCTGGAAGAATATGCCCACACCTGATGAACTGGCAGACACTTCTTTCGATATGATTGATATAATTAATTTGGCTCAGAAAATGATTGATGATCAAACCAACATCGGTGGAGAGGTCCTGTTAATAAAACGGTTTTGGCCCAGAAGAATGGGAAATGATCAACCCGACATTGGCGAAGAGGTCATGTACGTTCCTTCCATTACTCTGAGGACGTCGAGGATTAATGTAATGTTTGGTACATACCAGTTGATAAACAAAAGTGAAGAAACAAAAGAGTCAGCAGAGAAGAACAAGTACTACAGCTACAGTGATCATATCCTCACAATTTCTATACCATCTGAGAATATTTCCGAGCGAAGTAAGAAGGAAAAGATGCCATTACTGAATTAGTTTTGGACAGCAGAGTACACTGGGAAAAGGAACTCTACAGGTCTCATTCTTTCAAATGTGCCTAGCTTCCTAACAATTACATCAGGGTCACATTATTTCAGATATGTGGATTTAATACAAGAACAATAAACCTTATCAATGAGAAAACTCTTGGCACAGAACATTAAGATATTAGTATTAGAACTGGTCAGCCCGGAGTCCGGGTAATGTGCTTTGGTGGGACATCATGATAAATGTTTGTTTCATGATGCCCCTGTGCTAAATATCACTATAAACTGTCACACTGCCGATATCGTAGCGATATGACGGAAAAAGTCTCTCTCTCTCTCTCTCTCTCTCTCTCTGTCTCTCTCTCTCTCTCTCTCTCTCTCTCTCTCTCTCTCTCTCTCTCTCTATATATATATATATATATATATATATATATATATATATATATATATATATATATATATATATATATATATATATATATATATATATATATATATATATATATATATATATATATATATATATATATATCTGTGTTACTTATCCCAAAGTAAAATATATGCACAACTTGAGAAAATAATTTAAATATCTAAAGGATCACACAAATGTTTTGAAAGGACGGCATCCATGTATTATATCTAAAAGAAAATTTAAACACTTTCAAAAACGTTTTCGCGCCTAGATGTTAGTAAATACCGAATGAACCCTATCACAAAATAATATTGAATGAATGGTTGTATATAGATAGGGTCTCTAGGACATGTCTGCGTCTGGATATATGCATATGCACAAAGTATGATTGAAGGTATTAATTTATGCATGATAGCTTTTCTAACACCTGAGAAATATCATAATGTTCTATTACTCTTTCCGGCATATTTTCAACTACAGTCAATTGCTCCATGCGATACTATCGCTCTTCATAGGTATTATCTTCAAATGAATGGAATATACTTTCGGAAATAAACTTCCCTGCTTACATCAGTAATCTACACTTCACTAATGTGATTATGTGCCACCCAGAGCAAAATTCAAAGAGGGAACATTTATATTAACAGTAATCATACTTGCCGAGTATAAAGAATCGTTTTGGACAAGGAACGGTTCAATCTTTTGCTCTTAAAATGTAATTTTCAAATACAGTGAAAATTATACAGTAACATAAACGTCAATTGACGAATGTCATATATATATATATATATATATATATATATATATATATATATATATATATATATATCAGTATTCTCTTTGAAAAATTATATCATAGGTCAAGTCAAAGAATAGCAATATAAATGATTTGCAAAGCGAGTATGTTGATCAGTTTTCTTGTAATTTTATTTTACCTTCAATGCCGACAAATATTACAAATTTGTTCTTTTCAGAACAGCAGCCTTGATTTAATTTAACTGTTTATTAGTTTTAAATGCTTTTAATTCCATTACATGCTAAAAAGCGTAATTTTATTTACTGGATTTGAAAGTTTCAAGAACTTTTGCCTCCGGAATATTTAATTTAATTTGACCTGACTGTGTTTTGCGGACACTAATAATAAAAACATTTTATATAATGATGACATAGTTCCTGACCTTTCGTCAGTATATGAGTTGAAGAAAACAACGTTATCTATTTTTACAAAAATCGTCCATACGTGACGTTAGACATGTAAAAGGCTTCTGTTTGGTCCTAGAAACATGATCATGTGACCCTCTTACGTGAATGTACTTTCCGTCTTAATTTTCTGTATAACTGTTTCCTATAACAAATTTGGGCAGCCGTGCTTTAACGCATTGACACTTAAATGTGTTTCCTATTCTAAGAGGGTGTACTTATCTGGAAATACTTGTGCACTAAATTAGTTCTTGAACAAAGACAGTTATCGAAATTTCAAACACTTTAATAATGTTAGACACAGCTTCTCGGATCATCGTTGGGGTACCACGATCAGAGTACACCTCCCCACTGCTCTGTACCGTACACTGACTGTCCATTCAATCCAGAATCAAATACAACAGTTGTTCTCTGTGCTACGTTTCACTGGCGGACTCCAGTCCAAATATACCTATCTTGCCTCACCCATGTGTACAGACTAACAAGATACTTACGCTCCTCTTCTGTCAATCGTTTACTCATTGTTCCTACTTTGAAAACGAAGTCATACGGACAACATTCTTTTGCATGCCAGGGTCAAGCAATGTGGAAATTTGATACAAAGACATAATTATCCCTTTGAAGTGTGCTCTTAAAACTCACCCTTTTGTACTGCAAGAACAAACTTAAAGACCTAATATTTTCAGTTTCATGGTTGTTTTTTATGTAGTCATAACATTATAGAGGTTGTAAAGCACTTAGGGATTCTAAAAATTAAGCGTTACACTAAGTCCACCTCAATATTTTTATTTTCTGTTATACAATAAAGAACTGTTGACACATCACTTCCACCTAGCCAAAGCAATTCTTCATAGCTTTACATTTTGTATTTCATCGGTTTTCGAACTCAATTTAATTAGGACGTTTTAGTAAAAGGACCTTCATTTTATAATTCTTGGATTATTCATGGATTATGTTTGGATTTGATTCGTAAAACCGTATGTTTTCTTCTTCTGTTTTACCTTTAATTTTTAAGAAAACAAATTATTTGTTGAATTGTGCCAAGCTTGTCCTCTTCACTCTTTTCTTCTGCGTTTTGTAAGAGCCTGAACGTAATAATATATAATGCATTATTATATGGTGTTAATTATCCCTTGGTATTAAGTTAGCAACAGCGACAATCAACATGATGACAGTTGTTTTTGTAATTATAGGACAAGGACAGCGGCAACAGCAGAAAATCATTAGTACAGTGAATAACGTTGTCCTTACAATCGAATTGTTGTTACTATTAGTAATATCATCAGGCTACAATTATGAATAATCTGCTCTTTCTCTCCACATTTGCTCCTCATCAGTCCAGTGTACGTTAATTTATATTTGGTACTATTAGCCTGTAGTATACAAAATTTGGGATTGCATACACTCTACATTTTGGAGGTAATATGCATCTATGAATATACAGGCAGTTATATATAATATCATTTATTACAAGATAATTCCATTAATTGACTGTGCATCAGGTTCACGAACCATTATTATTTGTTATATATATATATATATATATATATATATATATATATATATATATATATATATATATATATATATATATTAGTCCTGTCCAAATAGTTTTTAAAAGGGACATGTTCTCTGTACGCCAACACGTTGAGGCCGAAAAAAATGGACATTTAGAATTATATAGTTATGGTTGTTTTCTTCACGTAAAATGCAATTGTAACTTTCCAGACGTTAAAAGAAATCTGAATGAACTAATTCTAAGAAAATCATTAATAAAAAGCATTTATTTTACTAACCTGAAGAAGAAAAACACACATATATGCAATCATACTTGTTAAACTGCTTTTATAAGAAAGCGATGTCTTGATATTAGTCGTATAACTTAGCCCAGTATCACAATATCGAAACGTTTATGAAGAACAAAGACAAAATAAAACTTCATAAAATGCTGTTAGCCAAAACTTTGTAAATAAAACCACACAGTCTTTAAGAATTTTATAAATGAAGATATATAATTTCCGTTATCTGTTGATAGGCTGTTTGTAGCGAGAGGAGGTGGAGAAGGACTATAGAGATGTAGACGAGGAGGAAAACAAATTTGGAAGAAGTCTTGGAGGAAGAGATAATTAATTTAGAGAACCTCTAATAACGTACGGATTTAATGGCAACGGATATGAAGGAGTTCAATGTAAGTCAATCAGTTATCTTCAGACTGGGAATGTCGGTTGACTGAACGCAACTAACTTATTGTTCTTATGTGTTCTCTGTTCAGTTAATAAAGAAGTTTAAATGTAACAAATTTAACTTCAAGAATATTTATGTAATATATTGTACTAATTTTTTATGCAGGAAAAAATTGATCGATTTTGTTATTTTATATTCAACATGACTTAAAAATGAATGACGAATCGGAATATGTGTATATGCTTCGTGCTCCATGAGGCGACATCCTGATTCGTTATCTCAGTAGCCAACATCCGTTTTATAAATCGTCCTACTCTTGAGTTTTCGTACTTTGTCTGACTCACGGTACGGAGACTAAAGCTAGAAACGAAACTTAAACTCTCATGATCTGGTTCTATCTGATAAATTGATGATTTGTACAGGTCATATGGTAATAAGAGACAAATGTTTCCACAAAATCTCTTTCTGAAATAATGGGCAAAGGACGAAACAAAACTAATAACTTAAAAAGCGGGAACTCGGTTGAAAGAATTGGAGTTATGCAAAAGTAGTTCGTTCAGTGCGCTCAAACACATTTAAGTGTAACATATAATTCGATACAAAACGGTTCGATTATACTATGTACAGTAACAGAGAGAAACAAAATAAACAAAATAAATAAATTAATTAATAAATAACCAATTCTTTAGAATTAAAAACACTAACATTATGCTTGGACATTTTACATTTGGACAATTTACATTTAACCCAGTATTTGCAAGATTGCTTGCATTAAATGAAACTATCGTATATAACAAACTGTATCTCATCTACAAGAAAACTTATCAAAGAATCCTTATGTAAGGGTCATGATTAATCTAGTAATTTATCCAAGTTCTTGTTAAAATATATTTTCAATAGGAATGGTACAAAAGTCATCATGGATTAAAGTTGATAATCCCAGTTCTACATTGATCCGTTCTGTTGTAACGTTCAATGCTACTAACGGCAATTGTGCCTATACAGCTGTTGAATTGGTGCTAGCGAAAACAATTCATTATTGTGTATTGAGAAAAAGAGAATATGTACTAGCACCAAAATGTTAGTCACGATCAGAGGTTATTTGCTTTAAGCGAGTGAAAAGCGGATAATACATCATGTTGTGGGAAAGGTAAACGTATTATTGAGATGGAATATATGTGTTATCCTTACAGACGAAGTAAAGTTTCCTTTTTATTTAGAATCAATCTGATAAAAATAAGAACTCCACTCTTACTTGAAGATCCGACAGTGACCACCAAGGTATTGAATTAGCCAATGGATATGCAGCTTTTAGAAATTTTGAACGTGAATCATATATTTCGGAATACATTGATTCTCCTCCCCGATACTAAATATCCTAAATGCGATGGTGTAAGACTTCATATGACTCTATGATACAATTATCGAAAAGGGTAATACCATAGGATACTTCAACAGGAATCCTAAGCGGTCGCTATCAGATATACACTGAGTTTAATCAGATTGGTTTACGCTAAAATGTATTGCTATAAATTAAGAATACATGTTTGCACTGCATTTGGTTGCGTCATCCGGTTGAATTCCTTTCTCAAGAGTATTTTGGAGCTAACCCACAATCCATTCCAAAGGTGCACCGACTGAGTTGATACGATTCTGTCGGAAACCGATTAGCTTTTTCATCTCTCCTCTATCTTCCAACAAATCCGATTGCATGCTTTCTCGGCTATTTGCCAACATTGGTGACTACCTTTCTGCAACTAGGTCCAGTAATCCCGACAAATCTCATGGAATGTATGTGATGCAAAGCCACTGGATCATATTTCCACAGGACGATTTCTGGTCGGCTATCGCTCATGGATGAGTGGCTGATACTTGGACAATTCCTTCTCATGAGACTCCTCCATTCTAACTTTCCATATCACTTCCATTTCTAGCAGCAACACAACACTGGTAGTTCCTTACCACAGTACAATATCAAGTATAACAAGAGTAAGAATTTGAAATATTGCACATCGTTTTAATAACAGCATTTCATTAAATACGTTCATCTCTGTTTCATGTATATTCGTATTCAAAAATATCAGCAGTACCACATTTATCTTTATTAATTAAATTGTACAATCACATTAAAATTGGTTCATGCACAAAGTCAAATACAACAAAAAATTGCTGGCTCTAGATATGAAATGACAATATTTCCAAGCAGTTAATATAGCGACTCTGGATATAAATGTAACGTAAGTTTCTTATATTTGTATTATAAATAGTTATTCAATGAATTTCTCTCTCTCTCTCTCTCTCTCTCTCTCTCTCTCTCTCTCTCTCTCTCTCTCATTAGCAGTTTTCTGATGATCAAGATCCAAGGTTGTAAGGGGTAGCTGACTTGTTGAACATTTTCAATTATGTTACAGGTTCAAAACACCCTTCCTTTATACATGAAATGCACATGATGACATAACGACAAACGACTCCTAACACAAATATACTTGGCGATCTGGAAAATATACTTGATTACTTTTTTCTACGAACACTGTGATTTGTTTCTTGTGAAGTCTCGTTTGAACGATGGGATAATTTGCCTCTTCTTTAATGAACACCGCGAATAGATTTATTAAAACGATATTGTGTCCCTGTTTAAAATGAATACATATATATCGTACATTTTATTGGACAATAGCAAACATATATAAATCTGCAGCTATGTATAATTATTTATTGTGTGCGCTTTAATTTTCTAATCAGTTTATTTTCGATTTGCATTTACGGGAATTAAGGATGTGTGTAATTCTCTTTAATTTGGCGTATAGTTTTGGGTATCATCTGAATTATCGAATGTATATAATGTATATCGTTTTTTTTTCTTCATTGTAACATCTTAGATAGCATTGATAATGCGTGATGATGAATGCATTGTTTTAGGGTCATTGTGTGGTAATTTTATTAATTTCCTTAGTCAAGATTGGAGTCGATTGTGTTTCATTTTCAGTTGCTGTGGATATACCATCTTGTTTGCAGCAGAAACAAATTTGACATGGGCACGTTCGTTCGGTCGTCTGTGCATTTGTCCGTCTGTATATCCGTCTATATATCTAAGTTCATTAGCGTGATCAGGCAATATACCTGTTGTAGACAAATTAAAGTCAGTAGGCAGTGCTATGACCAGAAAATAATTCATCCATATTCTCCTTCAAATGTGTATTTTTATAAACTATTTGCATTTTTTTTTTTAATGTAGATTCTACAGGAGCAGTACATATTCTATAAACACCGCGATCATTATCTTCAACTCCCCAAAGAACACTATTTTGAATTATAAATTAATATATCTTTCAAATGTATATTTTAAAGTCTGGTACTGTAGAGTAAATAACAATTTGGGTAGATTTTACATTGAACGTTTGATGTGTCTTGTAATTATAATACACATAGACATAAAATGTCTGCTAATAAATTACCACCGCTTCGGTGGCCTAAGTGTTAGAGCGACGACCTCGGATGCGGGATGTCGTGGGCTAGAACCACGTCCTAGTCATGTCAAAGACTAATGGGACTAACAGCTGCTTCACTTGATGCTCAGCATTAACATATAAGTGTAAGAACTCGCTAGAATAAATAATTGGCCTGTTTGATGTATTGTAGAACGTTATCATATACAAGACGGGTCCTACTAAACACATCAAGACAAAGTCAGACAAAATGCAGGCGAAGTCTGTTTATTTTTGTTTTATTTGTACATATTCGTACAGCGACAAAGTAATGCCTTACTGTTTGTAGCATAATCCCTTCTTCTCATCGGATTCCGCAAACATTAATAGCAACATTAAAGATTTGTATTACCGCTTAAGACAATGCAATGCAGTGGCGTAGCGAGGGTGTCCGGCGCTCGGTGCAAGGTTTATATTTTTAAACACACACCCGGCGTAGTGGAGAGTATTAGGCGCCCAAGTGGACAGGATAAGTACGCGTGAACCAGATTCAGTGTGAAACAGAGTTAATCTCAATCATCCAGACATCCTGGCACGGACTTAGTTGTTTGCTTAGTTGTTTCTTATGAAGCACACTTTGTAAAACCGAATCCTCCAATCCTCTTCTTCCGGCGCCCCCCCCCCCCCCTCCCAAAGTGCACTCCCTGCACCAACTCACCCCCACCACCCTAGCCACTTCTGTAATGATTATGCTGAAACAAATTATGATCTTAACATGTTAAATGATGTACTGTATTTCAACTATCAGTCTTGTCATGGTCGATCTTTTTCGATTAAAGTAGAGGACGTTCATCATGAATATATGATTATTAATGTTAATATAATATTTATCATCACTTACATCATATTATTACGTATCTATCAATACGATAATTATTAGATAAAATTATTAAATCTGGTTTTGTCACATTGAGATTGCTCTTGTCATATTCTACATGTGTTATATGACTTCATCATACTCTATATGCCTTATTCTACTAAATGTTCGTATGTACCAATTTTACTTTCAAACAACATTAAATCACGCTTTTTAAATATTTAGATAATCAAAGTTCATATAGTATAATGTATACGAATATGTACAAATAAAACAAAAATAAACAGACCTTGTCTGCCTTTGTCTGACTTTGCGGTGTTTAGTAGGACCGATACACGACGTCTCGATTGTCTCCATTTAAATGAATAATATAAATAATCGCTTTAATATCAGCGTTTAATTGAACGATCTACTTCATTCGTAAGTTTTCACCTATGTCTGTATATAGTCATTAATGAATGTATTCTGTTTAAAACATATATTTGATGTTTTTCAGGGTAGATGATCAGCTGTATTTTGTGCGCAATCATTCCCTAATGAAAGTTAGACTAATCCATCGAATGAGTTGGTGTTTGTGTTATGGATATTATATCGTCAGATCAGACGTTGTTGCTAGTAATTTAGAGGAATTCAAAATGTCCACGCTCTTGCAGCAAATACTGATCTTTGGGTGTCCTTTCGTTATGGCAATGTTTGGAAGGAATTATGTTTTTTTTATTTTATCATCATATCTGCTATCATTTTAAATATAGAATTTCCGAGTCTTTTGCGTTTTAGCATTCTTTTTAGTTTTCTTTTATTTCTGTTTTATCATGCTTTTGCTTTCTGTCTAAATTCATTCCCTATGTTTTCTATCCGTCCCTTAGCAACATTTTCGAATTTGTACTGAATATTGCCGTATAATCGACATGTACCTATCTCTTTGTAAAGATTAAACATTGTCAATGAGTTCTTAAGCTTTATATACATATATATATATATATATATATATATATATATATATATATATATATATATATATATATATATATATATATATATATATATATATGTACGTATATATATATGTATATATATATATATATATATATATATATATATATATATATATATATATATATATATATATATATATATATATATATTGGATGCAACATTGTTTTAAAAAACATATTTTAGGCAGCAAGGTGTACACCAATGTACGTATTGAAGTTGGATAGGAAACTTGTACATGACTTTGTTCCTATTCAAAAATTGTATAAGTGATTTCCATACCCGACACCTAAACCTAACTGCAAATTATATCAGTTTTAAGTAACTTTGATCCAATAACTCATCCACATATAAGATGGATTACCCACATTCGGTGTAAACGTCCTGAATTACAATTATAGAAGTATCATAAAGAAATTAATGCTATCTCTCTCTCTGTCTGTCTCTCTCTCTGTCTGTCTGTCTGTCTGTCTCTCTCTCTCTCTCTCTCTCTCTCTCTCTCTCTCTCTCTGTGAAGTGTCTACAATACGACGATGATTTAGTAATAAACGTCAAAATATATTAATCAAGGATTAAGGATGATACATGTCTAATCTTGAACCAAGAGAAAGAGTCAGATATAAGTAAAATTATTAATAACTAATTGCTTGATGGAAAGCCATTTTAGAAAGACTGTGTTTATTTGCCTATTATCTAGTTGTATTTGGTGCTGTTCATTTGGATGTTCTTTGTTTTTAATAAAGTTGTCAGGGGTTTATAAACATGACATGTGGCTTAATTATGATGCTTTGGCGACGTGTATCGACAAAGCAATTTTCTAAAAGTTTCAATCTGTGATATACCCTGCAGTTTTCGATTTTATACAGATTCTGTTAAATATAAAGTTGTGATTGTCATGTATGAGCGTTATAAGGATATGGTGCAAGAAATGGGTCAGTAACACAAGCCATATAAGACAAGCCACATAACTTAAAGCAAGATGAAGAAGAAAGAACAAAAACTGATAACGGTCCACGCCTCAGGCTTTCTTCAAGCGAAGCACCTGAAATGTGAACATTTTGAATTATACGGAATTGAAAGATTAATTTGAAATCAAATTTACAGATAGGGAAGATATTTTAGAACAATAAAAAGTGTTATAATGAACTTTGCTCTCGTGGAACGTGCTTTTGATGGACAGAGAAGTTAAAAAAATGAATTTGGTCCTAACGTATACATGTTACAAAATGTGGATAGTTACAATCACTTATCAAGGATTAGCAAAAAGTAGTTAAAGATAAGCACGATCATAGAAAATCTGCTTTGGATGGATTTACCGAAGAGTTTTTTTTTTACTACTTAATTTGTTATCTTATTTTTGTTGTGGATGATATAATAGCTGATGATTCAGTTCTTGAAGATTGTTCGGGGACAGAAGGAAAATGATCCATGATTTATACAGGAAAGCCTCGATAGTCGTGGTCTAATTTTATCAATAGATTTTGAGAAAGCACTTGATGATCCTGCCGATTTTATGGCTTAAACGTTATCAAATAACTTTTCTTTCGGGATTTAGACCACTCCATTGGTTAGAGCCTCCATCTTTGATGCGGGAGGTTGCGGATTCCATCCCCGGTCGATTCATACCAAAGACTTCGAAAAATGGAACTAACAGTGTCCTCGCTAGCTGATCAGCATTTAGAAGTTCGTGTTAGGACTTGTAGGCCTGATGTCCGGATAATGGGACTGTGTGGGACATGATGTCACATGTCTTTGGCATGATGCCGAAGTTTAGGGCCTGGGGAAAAATAACTAAGGCCTCTCCTAAGTCGTGTTAAAACAACAATTGTCTTTTATAAAATGAAAAAGTGGTGTTCAGCCCTGATCCCCTTCTAGGCCCGGCCCGTGAAGATACATGCCCGGTTGCCCTCATCCCAAGTACGCCTTCTTGTCAGCCCTGCCCCAGTGCTAGACATCACTCTAAACTGCCACGCTGTAAACATCGGAGCGATATGACTAAAAAATTGTTAAAGCTATGTTACAAATCCAAATCAAACAGACACATTCGGGATTCAATTGTTAGTCAATAAAAGTTACATAATAAGGGAGATAATTCATGTACATTCCAAAACGGATATAGATACGAGTTATTTATTCTATAAAGATGTGGTGCCAATACATACAAATTATCCAGAATACTTATGGTTTTTTATTAGATTCATGGTAAAATAATATAAAATTATACAACAACTAAATTACTATTAGTAAGGTCATTATGTTGAAACTCAAATATATTTGGATGGAAGGAGAAAAAAAAACCTCTAACGCTACAATATATGTGTTAAAAGAAGTTTTTAAAATGTCAATACTAAAATAAAGGTAGAAAATTTCCATTGACACATTACTTAAATCAAATGTTAGATTGTGCCAGGACATGGAAGGAAATATTTGTTTTAGTCCATATTAGTCGCTAAATCGCATAAATTCCTAAAGACAAGGTCTCTCTCTGTCTCTGTCTCTCTCTCTCTCTCTCTCTCTCTCTCTCTCTCATACGTGGAAGTATGTGTAGTAAGAAAAAAAAAACATAGAATGCTAACGTTCCTTTAGATTCTAATACAAAATACAACTGATACAAAGTTACAATTGCCTGTCAAGACTTATACAGTACAATGTACAAAAGGAGAGTTACACATACTGTAAAATTGTGTACACTTTGTTTGTATTTCCTTCTTCATATTAAAATGTCCGAAGGCCTCTCTACACACACACACCCTTTCTGCTAAGGAAGCAATCAAGTTTAATCGACAACAACATAAACTCAAGGTGGGAAAGGAATAAATGCCATTATGGTAAGTCTTCCCAACCCACCACGACGTCTCCCCCCCCCCCTCTCTCTCTCTCTCTCTTAGTGATGGAAAAATATGTAGTCACACAAAGTAATGGAAAGGGGAATGTTATAAATGAAGGATAAAACAATATGACAGTTGGTAGCTGTCCTAACTAAACCGTAATAATGACTAGACCAACACATTGTTCTCCACCTATTTTTGTATGACTATTCTGCCGCTAGTCAAAATAAACAAAAAGGCGGAAAACAAATTGTTGGTTCAAATAATGACATAAATTAACTGTACATACTTTTCAGTGTTTGAGAGACTTCTTGCTGGTTACTCAGATTGCATCTTTTACTTCAAACGTATTTCAATATGGTAGTTCCTGTGTGAAAGGCGGCCCGTACAGTGTTCAAATAGGTAACCATACTGTGTATGAAGTGTTCTACTTTTCTGATTTAACCATCCTTCTTGTTTGAATTATAAGTCTGTTTCTAATAGTTTAAAAAACTAAAAATGAAAAAAGAATGAAAACAGAAGAACAAAACTAGAAGAAGCATTTTATGTGTTTGCAAAAGAGACTGATTATTCGCAAAAGGTTAAGAACTACACTTTGTACCAGACATTGATCAGCTGTGTAGAATTCGTTCATCCCTTCAATACACAGTTGCCCTTTCCCAGTCTAAACAGATTTGTTATATATATATATATATATATATATATATATATATATATATATATATATATATATATATATATATATATATATATAACAAATCTGTGGTATACACGCTATATCCTTGATATAACAGTCGTTGTATAAATTCTCGTCTACAGGAAACTAGGTAAGCCTCTTTTCCTTTTAATGAAAAATGTATACATCTCGTGACGCGCCGTATATACTCTCATATAATTTTGTTTGGGGCGTCGATTGGCCGAGTGGTATAAAGCTCTTTCGCCGTTACGAATTATTGCCATCTCACCTCTGTCTGCCTGGGTTCGAGTCTCGGATTCGGCCAATGTGGTTATGCGAGAAATCTTGCAAGTAAGGTCTCATGGATAGGTGGTTCTTTCGAGGGTTTTCCCGGGTTCTTCATGCACCATTTATAATGGCGGCTATGTATAGATTATCGTGTTCAAAAAAAAAGTTCGTTAAACCCTACAACAACTTTATTTATTTTGGATTTGCTTTTGGCCAGTAACCGTCTAAGGGAGTGACAAGCCTTAATTATTTATCCCGTATAATTGATGAGCGTTGTAAAAACAAAAACTTCATTGAGTAGCCCAGATATTCACCTGAAACTGTCAGGAGAGCAATTTGTATGGTATAACGGTAGCAATTGTACAACACCAGGTGGGCGGAGATTAATATGTAGCGAACATTGCATTGAGACATAAACAACAACACTAGCTGTGATTGGTGTATTATATAAGAGTTGTACCTTCTGTTTCACTCAAAAAAAGTTAATCCTCTTGGCAACATGTGAGATTATGTTAAAGTATATTTAGATCATATTTTATATTATTTTTAATGACTTTTTTTAAACAGAATGTGGCACACGTGTGTGATAATGCGTCTGTTGTAACTAGATAACTCTTACTCTTGTCTAGTTCAAACAGTGTTAGCTATCTTATATGCAACGGAGTACCTCGTTTTGTCCTTGTCAAATTGAGAATCTACCATTGCTCTCTACGATTGTGGATGACATGCAATTTGAAGTAGGATAGAAAATAGATTTATTTCCGAAAAGATTAATATTGAGGTCTATGGTAAACAATTGATACCATGATACCGTATATGCCTACGTGATATAGGGGGTTTCACGGTTACTAGCTCACCAGAGGGCGTATCGGTGCAGCTCACTTTGGGATAGTTCAATAATTAGAGATGGCAGACGTAGAGCAAGAAAATTTGACAAACCGCTCACATTTTGCAAACAGGATCGATATCTCACTGTCTTAAAATGAAATTCTATCAATATTTGATAAGTTTTTGTTACATCTTTATTTATTTCCACTAACATGCGCTGCAGCCAGCCTTTAAATAAATGTTTTCTGCCCGTTTCAGATCTTCATTATGTTTCCATTACTACATTATGTAATAGTTTGTGTTATTTGATTGTTCAAAAGTGTATCGCTGCGTAAAAAGTTCTTGCAATTTATCTCACTTGAAGAATATTGAAAAGATGTTTATTTTTTTTACAGTTTTAATCATAGCAGTAAATTTATGTTGAACGACAACAAAAAGTTCTAACTTTTTAAAGTTCATTTATTATTGATTTAGACTGTTGCATTTCTATTAATGTTAATTATATTTTAAATGAAATAACTTGAGTTTCTTTCAAAATGCACAAATGTCGTCCGTGCTTGAATAGACAGGCGCACGTACGAGTCTCCTTGATTATTCTAATTTTATTTCCTGGAACGGATGGAAATTTTAGAGTATATAATGTGGAGAAATATCTATGTTAGACCCACTATGCGTGTAAAGGACATTTGTGGTTCTCACCTATCTGCCTGTCTTTCTGTATGTGAGTCTATCACATTTCATCTGGTGCATTGGGTACGTATATCCTCGAATGAATGTGTTTGCATGCGTATATTACATAAACGTACTTCAGGTGAAAAATGAGTATAATTTGATGCTAAGAAAGAAAGAGTGACCGATAGAAAATAAAACAAAGATGAATATTTGTGAGTAATTATTTATTATTGACTTGTAGGGCCTTTTCTTACAAGTAGTGTCATTTTAAAAATAATACTGTTTGCAATTTTACTTCCGGTCACGTGGATTGATATTGAACAAAAGTAGTAGGACGAAATCTATGAAATAATTGTATTGTGAAACTTTCATCTTTAATGCAAGTAAAGTTAAACAGAATTAAGCTAATTTTAATAAGGCTGTTCTAAATGAATTAGCAGGTGTCAATCTGAAATCTTGTTACAGACCCTAGCAGATTTGAAAGTTATTGCATGTACCGTCCGATAATTTATGTTCAAAATTCTAAACGAAAATGAAACAAGATAAAACATCATTAATCTGAAAATTGTATAATTTGTACACCCAAATATGAAACAATATTCCATCAGCATTAATTACACTCCTTTATCGATAGCTAATGTAATTATTGCTTTGTCAAATTCATCTGAATACAATAATATACTGTTCCATTTTTAAAATTTGAAAAAAACAACAACAACGTTTCTGATTTAAAATATTTAGCATTACATATCAGCTGCTGGATTGAATTCGTATTATAATTTCCTTATCGAACTTGTGTAATAACGTTCTTAACTCGTGTTATAAACGAACTATTAGCCTTGCGAAAGTAACTGAGAAAGACGGATATATCAACATATCAAAAATGCAAATTGTTGAGATTATTTTTCTTTAAAGTGATGTAGCCAAAAAGGTGCAAGAAATGTTTAAAATTGGAGAGCAAGGTGAAATGTTCCTACAAATGTGTTTGAAATTATGGATAGTGAATCTATATTATCAGGTATAATATAAATATAGACAGTGTATTTAATTTAATTAATTGACATTCTTAAAGTATGGAAAGGAAATATTTAATTATCTGATATAATATAAGTATGAACACTGAATCTAATTATCTGATTTATTGTCTATAAATATGCTCCTAGTATGAACAAAATAAGTTTGACATATATAATTGATTCATTGGTTTTCCTTTGTTAGCTTTATGTTTCGCTAATGAAGTGTAGAACAGTAAACTATCCGGAGCTGGAGATTTTTTGTAGGCATGCGCATTGGAGCTAAGGGAGGTAATTTTAGGCGCTACGATCAGTAACTCCGTTGTAACCGTGAAACCCCACAGACACAGACTGTAGTAAAACGGGTTGGACATGTATATCACTTACATAGATGAGCCAACTGACAACTAGGGAATGCTGCCATAGAAGTTTAACAATGAGGGAGGTGGGTCACGATGTGTTTTTCATGGGCATTGTTTACAAAAAATAGACTTTTTTCTCCAGAACAAAGTCATGCTAATTAACACGAATTATTGTTTAAAACGTCGTATTTTGTATAACAAAGGGGGCATACAACGCAAACCCAATCTTACCCTTTCACGATAATGACTTTTCCGTACTATATTCATTATCAGCATAAACAATATGTCAGTATTCCAATTCAATGATATATTAATGCTTGACACGTGACGTCACCTGTGAACATTCGTTCATGATATCTGGCAATCACAGGGCATATGATCTCATACCGGTTTCAACATGCATGCAAAACTGGGACATATTTATGTTTCAACAGCAGCAGAGGAATTTGAAAAAAAAAATCGATTTAGTCAATTTTTTTTGAAGGAAGCAAACGACAGAAGATGCATATTAGTTTCTCTGTGTGTGTTATATGTGTGTGCGCGCACGTGTGATTGTGTGTGTTCTATTCATCAATTATTTATGTACATTTGTATCACACTTCTATGTACTTAGTAGTAGAAATCCATTTTGATAACCCAATATCGCGACTGATTGTGTTTAACTGATAACCATTTGCTAAACTGATATAACGTAGTGTGAATACTGTGAACTGTACACACATGGAAGATTGATTGACAGTTGAAAGGATATAAATGTCACAATTTGTCAATCGGATCAGTAAATAATGATTCAGTGTCCTACAGTCTGACTGAACTGTTTTAAAACACATAACGACAGTCGCTTTATAAACTAGTTTTGGGTGTTGACCAATATTAGTGGCCAAATTATTCTCATGAATGAAATTTGTATTGCATATGGAAAGGAAAGGGGAGTCTCAACCGGACATCACCCAAACTAATTAATTAATAAAAAGAATAATAAAAATGTTAATTATTCTGTAGTCTCTGTTTTTATTTATTTGCATGGCGTCGTTTGCTCGAATAAGAGAAGGTAAGGTGAAGTGTACATTTTTAGTTGCTCAACAACTTTTTCATCGTTGCTAAAATTAACAGTCGTGTATGTTGTTCGCCTACGTTGGTTAACAAATAATGTTTGACTACTTAAAGAAACGAAGATGGTATCTGATTATATATATATATATATATATATATATATATATATATATATATATATATATATATATATATATATATATATATATATATAAACATACATATAGCACAAACAAAGATAGCATACACAGGATACAGGTGACCTCTAGCCAAAGTCAACAAAAACGATATAGGGAAGGAATTCCGAGTGTAAGTAAATAAAACCTACTCGGATGAACAACCAAATAGAAAACAATAGGAAATAATACCTCTTCAAAACTAACTTAAAATACAAAAAACTTTTGAGATGAAAATAATATATAAAATAAACACATAATTACACATTTCGAGGATAACAACACTACATGAATACTTTTTCTCTCTTTTCTCACAGGAGGAGGGGGTACAAACGACGAAGAATGGGAAGGGTTTATATTTTGCCTTATATCATCGAACAAGGAAACTCGGTAATAGACATAACAAAGATTTTCTAATGCTTCATAACCCTTGTATCAGACTCTTGTATCTATTCGTTTGGGCAATCATCATCATCATCGTCATCATCATCATCATCATCATCATCATCATCATCATCCTATTGACCTAGTGTAGTCGGCGAGACGCTGTCCAGCTAAACATCGGACAAGTTACCTCAACTTGTCTTGATCATGTGTCAATGTCTGTGTCTCCGCAAAACGTTTACTGGTCCATTTTGTGATGTTGTTAGTCCACTTTTGTCTCTGTATACCTCTCCTTATGTCACCCTGGATGTACTGTTGGGGATAAAATGTTGGCTCTATTGACATAGTGATACCGTTATAGCTTTCACTTTTTGATAGTGGTGATGAGGTCTTTACATTGGCCTACTTTGCGCCTGATGGTGTTAAGCATTTTCATGTGTGATGTGGTCCATGTCCATGAAATTGATGCCATAGATGGTTCTCGAGCATCTCGTTTAAAGTGCCTGAATTATGCACTGTAATTATGCTGTCAGGGTCCAGGCATCACATGAATACATAAAGACTGAGTTGAGTAGTGTTCTCAATAGTCTGATTGTAGTTTTCAGACAGTCATTTTCTCTCTAGATGGGTTTTAGCCTTAACATAACTGCTGTTGTTTGTGCTTCTCGTGACAAAATGTCTGCTCTTGGTCCTTCTTGGGTGATTAGGGAACCAATATATTTGAACTGGCTCACTATTTTCACTTTACGTCCTCTGACTTTAATCTTCGCTGGAATTTGTTTAACACTATTTGTCATCAGCATTGATTTCTCAGCGCTTAACTCCATGTCAGATCTGGAAGACGTTTCATCCAGATTGTTCACTTAGGTGGCACGCTCGTCGTCAATGTTTGCCAGCCCATCAATGTCGTCTGCAAAGCGAACGTTCGTTTTATTACGTCCTCCAATGCTAACTACAGTGGTTTTTGAAGGCTTCGCTCATGATACGCTCTTAGTTGATGTTAACAAGCATGGGTGACAGGAGACAGAATTTATGTTTTCCAGTTGTTGTCTGAAATCAGCCCCCCCCCCCCCCCCATAACCTTGAGTAATTGCAATGGTGGCCTTGGCGTACAACTACTTGATGGTATTACTCAAATTTTCGACTTATGTTGTACTTCATTGTGATCTATATATGAGGATCTTCACCTGTCAGTTCCTTGTCACTAGCTAAAGTTTCCTCTAGTTGATATATAAGGCTATGGGACCATTGATTATAAGCAATCACATTTGTGGGCGTACCGAGATTTAAGTTAAAACATTCATAGCCCACTCAATACGTTTTCGTAGCTTTTTTATTGATGTGGTTTGGGGCTGCTAAAGTTTGATGTGGTTATTTGGTTTTTATGATATTGGTATTATTTGTGTAAGTGTATGTTCCAAGCAAGGCCATTTGAGATATGAACGGCCAAGTAGTTTGGCAGACGTTAACATTTATATTAGATCTTAACACCATGTAGATGTTTAGACTTATTCACTGAAATAAAGCTAATTATTTATTCGCAGTTGAAAGCGAATGTATTTATGTATAATTATTGAACACTGATCATTCTTTTATGCACTAGTCAAATCAAGGACAGAAATCAAAGGAAATTTATTTGCTGACTTAACATCGACATATTACATACATACAATTGTATTTATGTTACGTTGTTATAAATGAGAATATTCAAATGACTGAAAAGTTTAACACTTGTTAAATTGCAGTGTTACGTTTTTCCGGTTATTTGTTAAATTTAGCGCACAAGTATTATGTCATTTGCTCTAATTGTTTTTGTAAAGTGTATCATTATTATAGTCTATATTGTATTGACAGTAAAGACGGGTAAATATTGTGTACATACCTGTTACACAGACCATGCCGGAAATGGAAACGATAAATCATGCATGACGTGTCGCCAAAGGTCTCGTACAATTCTCGTGACTCAGAGCATTTGAATTGGAAACAAAAAGACTCAAAATTGGATTTAGCTCAGATTGTGACAACTTTATTGGTCTTACTTTCTATATCAGGTAAGTAAGCATTTGGTACCATAGCAAAACTAACAACTCCATGGTATGTCAGATAAGCTTTGAAATATGGAGAGGACGATGCTTGAAGTAGTGTCGCCTAAGTAGATGTACACTGATGTACACGGGCTCATTACAAATGAAGTTAGGGTATCGTTCAGTGGACAGAGGGCTGTGGTTCAGTCCTGTAACAATACAATACTCATGTTTCTCATAAATTGTACTAGGTTAACGATTTAACGTTATACGTTAAAGTCGCCATTTAAGTACCTTGTATTGTCGCGATTTCTTTGGTTGTCGCTGTAGCTTAAAACATGTGCGTTTTATGTCCTCTTAGTACTCTGTGATGGCTGTGGTTAAAGCATAACATCTAAAAGCAAGCGATG
Organism: Unio delphinus; assembly: GCA_029339505.1. Lineage (NCBI taxonomy): Eukaryota > Metazoa > Mollusca > Bivalvia > Unionida > Unionidae > Unio > Unio delphinus. Next base: position 8,187,618 of record JAQISU010000033.1, on the reverse strand, counting down.
AAGCTGGCATACTAACTTTTAGTTAATTTTAGAAAATTTATATGCTTATCAACTTCAGTTTCCATTATGTTTATGCCATAATCAAATAGCAACCACGGTTGTTTCGGGCAATATGCAGTGTTCTGATTACCTTTTCACAATCCTACAATGCAAGACGTCTACTGTGATCTTAGAGCTTCTAAATATTAGGCGCTATACAAAGTCCTCATAATAATAATAATAATAATAATAATTATTATTTTTATTATTATTATTATTATTATTATTATTATTATTATTATTATTATTATAAGTTTGATGTTGCTTTTGATATCATGATTTTTCGGGCCATCCTAATACTGTTCTTATCGAAGTGTTATATAAATCTACGGTGTATTTGGGAGATTTTATCTCAAATGCGGTTGATAGCATTGGTTCATGAACAGTTAACCTAGTCGGGGAATCATCATCAACACTTTTATCACTGGTGATAGATTTTATTTTACCCTGTAACGCTTCGTCGATATCTTCTATGTCATAAGCGCCTTTAGGAAGATATATTGTTTGCAATCAGGTGTACCGTCTTGTTTACACTTATACGCGAATACAAAACAGTTATTGGCTGGTTTTCGTGCGAATGTTTCTGATCGGATATTGGGCTAACTATAATAACATCGAAGTTGAGTTAACGCGATCTCTTTTGCGGTTATAGGAGTTGAAAATTAAATGCTACATTCTGGTTGTATCAATGTCTTTGATATCAATTGGGTTTTCACCGGGGTGGTATTTTCCGCTATTCGTTGAAGTAGTTCTTGTGACATTGACGTTGTCATTGTTGTTATATTCGTGTTCTTCTCCTAATTGTGACATCACGGAGTCATTTATTTAAAATATTTGTTTTTTCGTGAGGAATTTTTTTTTTCAACTATGGATATCATCCTCGGTAAATCATCTTTGATGGCCTCGTTCGTCTTTTTGATCTCTTCGATGGATGTTTTTATATCTGCGAGCTTCGGTGTTGTCACCAGTTGACCCCCAAAGAAATTAATGATGGGAGTTTGAAAATCTGCAATATATTTTTGTAACCCAGCAAATTGATTTATGTGTTTATTATATTCATCATATCAATTTTATAATCTTCGATATATTTCTCTATCTCTCCGTGCGATGGTGCACTAGAAGCCTTTGGGCTCCCCTAAAGAAATGAATAATAGGAATTAGAGCATATGTAATATAGTTTTCAAAATTCTTGGAATCAGTTAAATATTTGTTGTATTTCCTCACGAAGTGTTTTTAAATCATCAACGGAAGTTTTTATATCTGCGACCTTCGGTGTGGTCACCGGTTGATCCCCAAATAAATTGGTAATAGGAGTTTGAACATCTGTAAGGGATTCTTGTAAACCCGTATATTGATTTATGTGTTCATTGTATTCCTAACGTAGTTTTTCTAAATCATCAATAGAGGTTTTTACATCTGCGAGTTCCGGCGTAGTCACCGGTGGCCCCCCCCCCCACCACCAAAAAAAAAAGAAAAAAAAACTGTAACAGATTTTGTAAACCCGCAAATTGACTTACTTTGGAGTAATGATTTTGTCGTCGATGAATAATTATCACTGAGCGCTGTTCATATTTATCCGTGAAAGTTGAAATGAGTTCACCAGGTTTAAGTTTACCTTGGTCGGAAAACACCGCGATAGCATTTTCAGCTGTGTCGTGTCGTCTAACTAAAATATCATCCAAGGAAATATTACTAGTTTTTAATTTACCTTGACGATCTTGAAATACAACGATTTCATTTTGTTCTACTCCGACGAAATTTATTATATCTGATAGCACCTTCGATATAAGTTTTTTTTTACCTCCTCGAGGGAAATTCCCTTAGTTGTTGTTGCGCGTAAAAGTGGTCTCCCCCAAATATCTACCATTGTTATGTTATATGCGTTTCTTTAAAAAGTTATCGATGGTGTATTCTTGTACGGTTTTATGAGGTAATTTAGATGTTGAGATAGCGGTTAACACTTTTAGGGTTTCTCTCCCGCATATCGGAGGATCAGCAAATGTCTGCGTGGGCAACGTTGAATACCAAACAGGAATCTTTAACTCTGAATTGAAAAATTCTTTCGGCGGGGCTAGCTCATACGAGTCGAAAAAAACAATTGATTTAGGGTGAATTGCGTACGCGACACAATGAGTTCCAGGTTCGGTGTTATCATCGAGATTAATTATACCAGTTTCTGGGATATGTGGTTGATTTGGTAATTGATCTTTCATGAATACACATCTGAAATGTTTTACTGGGAGTTTTTTTTACAGCGTTAATTAAGTCGAAATTGGACATTGTTGTTACATTATCATCTTTGCGAGCGATCACGGGGATATGAAACCTCCGTGTTGAGTCCCGTATTTTCTTGTAAATCTACTCCCTGGTAGTCTGAGACCCTTTCTCTTTTTTATATCCTTGCTCAGTTACTACTATTCTTGGAGATCCTATACTAGATTGAATAATTGTTTTAGCGACATTAGTCACAATCTCATCTTTTGTTTTGTTGGAAATTTGGATTTTTGCTAATTGTATCTACAGCCTAAGGGAATAAGCGGCGGATAGCCGTAGCAGCAAGAGCTGGTGTTAAAAACCCTCCTAATAAACGGAATCACACAAGAAAATTTACCCTCGCGATTTAACATCTGTGTTCGCGTTGCAAATCCTGGGTTATAATTTTGATTATGCTTAATCATTATAACGTAAACAGTATCAACAGAAACAGATTTATCAGCTTTTTGAGGTTTTCTTGCAATAAATTGATTATGATCAGCGCTATCAATGAGATCCTTTGCGAACATCATTGAATAACTTGCAGACTTAATAAGAACATCAGAGTATCTAGCTAGACCCAGTATTGTGGTTGCAACGTCAACATCATTATCGATGGATTCTATTCTATTAGAATTAATCATATACTGAGTACTACCAAACAGCGCCATTATACCATTGTTGATAAATCCGATCGGGGTAGTTTTAAGATTAGCAATAGGTGTAATATAATCATCTTGTACTAGCTGCCCCTCCACCTCGATGTAGGCCTCACACGGTAAGAAGTATTTGGATGTGTCATCAATTCGAAGCTCAATTCGGGATCTCGTGTTGGGGGTTACCGCGTTATATGAAAAATATTGATAATCGTGTACGGAATCATTTTTTAGTACAGGAGCATCAATATCAAATGTATCGTCTATCTCACTTTTAAACATTTTTATTGTATAGTTGTCGATCTAAATCATAATCTTCTTAGATCAGAAGCAATAAGTGATTGTTCCAACGGAGTTATTCTTTGATTTACTATTTCATTGATTTCCCTACTTACCTGAAGTTGCATCTGCTCCGTAGACGGTAATTTTACTTTTTTCTCTTTGAAAGAATGATTTAAGTTTTTATTTTGCAGAATCAAATAAACTGCCAGCAAGATTACCAACCTCGCTACCAACATTATCGCCAATAGCACCAAGAGCTTTTGATCCTATTTGTTTAAAGACCGGTAAGACCTTGGGAGCAATTCGAGTAAATAATCCTGAGAGAAAATCACCTACTCCATCCCTGTAATATACCTTATATACTGGTAACCGTGAATGTACGACAAAAAAAGAGGTTGGTTTTTTATGATTACGATATATGATCATATTTTTTAGATGCTATTTATCTAATGCGGTGATCAATCAATCACTATGATAATCATCAAGGAGTTCATCGATGAAATTATGATGTAAACCAATATCCATTACACCACATGAAACAACCGTTGACAGATATCAGCTGCTTTGTTAATTATCTCCGGAGAATTATTTCCAGCTCGCTTTCACCCGATGAAAACATCTAATCGTCATATATCGTCGTGGATACTTCGTGAACAGGGTATGATACTACCGCCACGTTGATATCCCTCATCAGATTTACCTTCTTTGTCAGGTTGAGGAATTTCCGTCGGAGGATCATCTTGTCTGCGTTTTCGTGTTGGTGTTTGACGTTTTCGTCCCTTTTGTCTTAATTGTATTCTTATTTCTTGATTTTCAAAATATATATTTTTAACAACAACATCGATTGCACCATATCTTAGATCTTCTTTTTTGTTAATTTGTTTTATTTGTGTTTTAATTTTATAAACCACATCAACCCAATGGTCTATATCCTTGATACATTTTTTATGTTCTGGTTTTAAATATTTACTTTTATCAAAAAATCCCGCGGCTGTAAAAATTTATCAAATCCTCTGGATCACTTTTATCGATAAACACTAAAAAATCTTCGGTAAAGCGGTTTCGTAATCCATTTATTACTATCTCATCCGTTTTCTTTGGAATAAGTATTGGAGTTTTCTCCTCTGGTTTAGATTGTTCTATCGCGGTAACAACATTTTCAGTTGCTGTAGTTATCGGCTTAAATAATTGTCCAGTATCGGCAGTAAAGTCAAGTTTTTTGTTGTTGTCGTGCTTGCAAATTATCTCTGAAAGAATCTCTCACCGGAATAAATTTCTTAATCACGGCCAATCGTTCTCTAGTTCATCTAGTTACTTGTGCTTCTCCGACATTTGCCATTTATATATAAAATTATATCGTTAATTTGTCATCAATGAAAATCTAAAATGTTTTCGACGATAACGCTGTTACAGGGAAAACAATCACATGTTATCGCGACAATGAAATCATCTTTGATGATCAAAAAATGCTGAAAAACAGCGATAATTTGTTACCGTATTGTTATTGTTGTTGTTATCGAAAATACAAACTTAATTTTTTTGTTGGGTTGGACTTCTTCTGCTACTAAAGTGCATTTATGGCATCACGAATAGGCACGCATTAGATAAATAAAAACCCATGAAATGATCATCATGCTGCATACAAGACCTACTCATTTGCATCAATTTTTGTTGATGAGTGTTTCGTCGCGATATAAACTGGAATAATGTGTGAAGGCAAGGTGATAAGTGCCGTTTATGCGCCGATGTGAGTTCGAATCTACCTACAGAACGACTTAAACATTTTGTAATTTGGATTTGTGCTGAACACTGGCTGGATACACTCAATGTTTTTTGTGTGATATTTTGCTGATATAAAGATTGTGTTTCGCAATTTTAAACTTATTTGAATGTAATATGCAAATATGCAGTTGATGATGTTAAAGGTCTGATACTTTTGCCATTAATATATGTTGTCATACGTTCCAGATTTTGAAAACGAAACAACAACAGCGGTTTTTGGAGAGTTGATAACGTGTAAATAATTTTTATTTCAGACTATTTTCCGCATTTCCCCCAAAATGACGCACTATTTGCAAATATACATGATGCTGTGCTCATACGAACTTCAACTACATTCGTTACAAATAGTATAGTGAGAAGAAGGTAGGTATCAGTTGCTGTTTGTTGCAGCATCATCCTGCCACAAGAGAATACCAGTGAAAGAGGAATATTTCTCTCCCCAGGATTGGGAACCATACACTGCCTGTACCCATACACGCTGACCAGCGTTGCAATGCAGTGATGCAGCGGTGCTTCCTTGATCGTAATCGCCCTCATGATATGCCTGTGTGCTTCCTTTTCCTTGACCTTCAAATACAATTTCAGTAGATAGTTTTCCACTGTGAGACAGTGATATTATATTGGTAAAGAAAAAGTATGTGCCAGATACTGGGCACGTGAATATCCCGGATATTGCGTCGTATGCATTACCTTCATTATAATCAACTCTGTCAAACCGAAGTAATCTTCCTGGTGTAATCGGGATTGGAGTATGGGAGAACATAGCTGTAAAGGCAGCTTTTCTTGTTACGGTCCTCTTTTTATTTTCTATGGCAGTCACTTTTAACGCTACAAAGATAAAACAATATACAAGTCACTTAATGGTTCCAGTATTCTTTTGGGAAATAACATGTGTATACAAAACATTCCTTAGTTGATACTACGTGCAAATAACGAAATGATCCACGTGAGTAAAATTTCACTATTTGCAAAATAAATTATTTCCTACCCAACGGTTGGAAGGATTGGTGGAAGGATTCTTCTAATGTTTAAAATATTACAGCTGCGTTCGAAAATTGACATGAAAATTTAAAAGTAAACTTGCAAAAAATATACCGATGCAAAATCACTTTGTTGCCTTTGAGAACCTTTTAGAAGTCATAAAAATCGTCAAATCCCTGCAAAGATAGGACTAGGAAAGGGAAATGTACAACAATTATCTCTTAGTTTGCTTCAGTGATGGAAACGTTTGAGTTCAGTAGACGAGATGTCTACAAATTATCCTGCAACAAGATACCTGCGATGTTTCCCGGAAGCATAATTGCCATTCGAAGGAAGGGAACATCAATGGATTCATTGGTAAGAACATTACAGTGTTAGAGAAGTAAAAAAAAAATAACAACCATCCGATTGCGTACATTTTGGTTATGGAGCACTTCGAATAACGTAGAAGTAGGAAATATAAGTTATATTATTAGAACTGAAATATTAACGTATGGGTTAGAACCTGCACTAGATTTCCTTCTCAGTTTGCAAATAAATATATCCATACATTAGACACAATCAATTAGCAGCACTGAGGGTAAATCGGACAACGTTTTGAGGCGTCAATTCGGCTGACTAGTTTTTTTTTCGTAATCGAACAAAAATATGCCATCCTCATTGCCGCGCCCCCCAGTGCTGCTATGGGGTTAACAATCATTGAAACCGAATATTTGACCTAATCCGATTCGATATCTTGTTTAAGGATCTATTATATTTATCGTTAGAATTCCATGTGGGACTGACTGAGCGTGACTAAAGAAATTTCTAAATCGATTATAGTCCATGTCACCGTCACACCAAGTTAGCCAAATATTTATAAGAGTATGAGTGTCGGTCCCATTAAATACTGCTAATATATTGCAGTTGTCTCTGATAACTGTAGGTATTTGTGTTTATCGTTGAGTGACATATATCACGTCAGTGTTTTTGTGTCTGCCTCTGGAAAATATCCTAGAAGGATTCTTTTGTCTATCTAACATTACATCGTCGTATACAACTAGATTATTAATACTTCCATCGATGTCTTCTATGGAATTGGCTTCCTCAATATCTGTTATAAACTTAATAATATCCTCGCCAGTAATTTCTGTTGCCCTTTCGGTGTAATCTTTTAACACCTGGTAACATGGTTGATCGTCTACACTCAGGACTATTAAATACAACTTCTCCCATTTCATATGTCTCATTATGATATCAATTAGCAATTGTGTTTTACCTCTCCCTGAAGGTCCAATGATAATCATTCGAATAGAGTTTGGTAACATGACATGATGTTTTACGGGTTCTGGTTCACGTGTTGCTGAATAATCAATTATATTCATATCCATATAACATAAATATATTATAGATTTATATTGTGTGAGGGGTATAAGGCGTACACCGATAATTGGTATGACTATTACTTCCATCAGAATGATATAATAGTATTATGGATTTATGGGGGATAACGCGTATACCAACAATTGGTTTAACAATCATCGGTCAGGATCTGGTAGCTTTGTGAAACGTTTTACGAGTTGTGGTTCTCGTGTTGCTGAAATATCAATTACATTCATACCCATTATAATATAAATAATTATAGATCTATATTGTGTGAAATGCAAGAAGCATACTAGCACAAACGACTTGACAACGATTACAACTAAAAATAACAGATCAGCACTTTCTGCTAAGTGTGTACAATGTAGTACAAAAAACATTTATATTTTTTCTATGAAATCTGGAGATGTTTTTAAATAAAACGAGGAGGAGATATTGCATCCAAGTTAGTAAAACTCCCAGGAACGCCATGGACCAAATACCCAGGAGAAAAAACATCTCCCAGGGTATAGTTATTGTGGACCTGGGACTAGACTCGATAACAGACTTGATGATCAAAACCAACCCCTACCCGGTGAATATACAATCAACGCTATTGATAAGACGTGTCATGCTCATGATGTTGCTTAGAAAAGCAGTAATCTGCTGCACAGACATATCGCAGATGTGAAATTGATTCTTGCGTTAAATTATATCACTGATAAATCCTTCAAAGAAAAGTTGACTTCATGGTTGATAAAATCGGCGATGAAAAGTAAATTAATGATGGGTGCTGGTAATTAATAACAACATGTAATCTATTTATTATTCTCCAAAAGGATACTGAAGGGGTAAAGCAGCAATTGGTAAACTCGCTAGCGCCGCAAAGGTGAAAAATACTACTGCAGCGGATTGGTTATCTAAACAGGCGATATGGAAAATTTATCTACCGCCGCCTAAGCAAATTAGCTACTCGCATTTTGATGTGACCGTCTCTAATGAAGTTCATGAAGCTGATATATTATTTCTGCCGCATGATGGTTTCTACAAGTACGCGCTAACCGTAGTTGATGTTGCGAGTCGATACAAACAAACAGGGCCGCTAAAAACAAAATCATCAATTGAAGTGGCTTCTGCGTTTGAACGGATTTATCGTAGGGGTCCTCTGCGCTGGCCAAATCTGTTACTAGTTGATCCTGGCAAGGAATTTTAGGGTGCAGTGTTATCAACAATGAAGCATCATAATGTCACTATCGGGCGAGGACATAATGCACTACATCGCGATCAGGCAATTGTTGAACGATTGAATCGGACACTTGCTGAGCGGTTATTTGGATATCAATACGCGAAGGAATTTATTCAGGATAAACGATCTCGTGAATGGGTCAAGAGATTACCAGGCGTAATTACCGCGCTTAATAATGAGATTACTCGAATAATTAATATGAAACCTAACAACGCGATTAAAAAAAAGTATATACCCGTAAAACCACAAAACGATTTTTCAAAACAACCAATACTCGGTAATGTCACTGTTAGATATTTATATGAATCAGGAGAGCTAAAGGGGCAAAAAAGAGCTACTGATTCTATTTGGAGTGTTACTGCACATACAATATCTAGTATAACACGATCTACGGGTAGACCAGCAATCTATAGATTGGATTCAACTTCTCCTCAGCGTGGGTTTACTCGTGAACAACTACAAGTGGTACCCGAGGATACTCAATTACCACCGCGTTGTCTTAACTAGCACCTCTGCGTCTGTTGCACTGCAGACAAGTCAGCATCACATTGTCTCTGGTATGACCAATATTGTTATTTTTTTCTATCTACGGTATATTGTCGAGAGCCTTTATCCGACCAACACCGACTCATTATACAATTGCAACTCGTGCGGTGATTATTCTGTTGTTGATTCAGTGTAATTATTAATTTAGCATCAATATCAAATTTTCTGTTCTTTTTTTTAATCTGCTGTTTATAACCAGAGAGTTTGTTTCTTATTATGTCATTGCTGACAATATCACTTATTGTAGTGTCATTATAATCTAAAACTACTCTTCGAAGTTCATATATTCTTCGTACCACTCGATGTGATTATCTACCATCCAAACAATTGTATCGGATATAGTCAAGTCCTGCGTAGAATGTATCGTCGCTGCGCAACCTAGCTTCCATGGGGATTTTTCAGCACGTAATGCATTTTTGACGACATTGATATCAACCAACACAATATCATTTAACACTAAATTCTGCTTCTCACTTTGTCCTGGAATATCAACTTCAATATTTTGTCTTCGTGTATCCTCGGGTCTATAACACAGCGGCGTTGGAAGTGTTGCAAATTTTTCTTTACGCAATTCAAATAACTTCATCTGAAGTGTGTCTCTGACTATATTTCTACTTGCCACTATCAAATCGTTTGGTCTCCACGCTTCCCAAAAATCATTTAATGAGGTTTCCGAAATTATTTCACGTGCTATTTCATACTGGATTTTATCCGGTTGTAATCTAATTAGTTTCTTGAACTCGCGTAATTATTCATCAAGTGCTCTATGATCAGTATTAATTTCTTCATAATAGTCTACAAAATTGTTTAACTAATCATATGGGGATAAACTGACACATCTTGGTGGTTTAAAGTGATCTCCACACATTATCACGCTTGTATTTTTCAGTAACAACCAATCAATAAATCTTTGTAATACATCGAACGACACTGTGCATATCTCATCCCAAATGATGATTTCAGGAATAAATTTCTCACCCATTCGATCAGGCGTCCATTCGTCGCCTTTCCAATGAAAGAAACTGTGATAAGTACAAGCATTAATTCCTCGTTGTTTCATCTCTCTTGCAAGGCTGTGTGTCGGTGTTAGCACAATCATCACGAAATAATTCAATCGCACGAGTCGTCTTTCCTGACCCAACACAGCCGTTTAAGTAGACGGTTTTATATCTACATAATGGATCATATATCAGCGGTGCATTACATAGTTCTGATATCTGATTATTTTTCAAGTAATTATCTTTAGTCGTAACATCTGCTGATTTAGAATAATCACGCAGTATTTCCTTTTTAATTCTCCATGATCCCCAACTCTCGTCAGAATTTGTGAATTCGGCCACTGCTTTGCTGTGTTTCGCGTGTATGTAAAATTAATCAGTGGCTACTCTAACTGCGGTGTCAGGAAATCTATTTATCATTGAAAATAAATTAATAGAAGCATAAGCCAGCATAGACGCCCTCAAATGTGTATACTGAAGATTTTTTCCATCGTTGTATGTAACAATTGTACCGAATGCGGTTCCATTGGACAAGAAAGCGTCTTAACGATTTACATATGCCCCCGCAGATGTTACATCCGCGATTATAAAATCGTATTCAGCGTCATCTATAATCAACCGCAAAGAATATCGGCTTTTGTCGTATTTTCCACCTTGTGTGAATTTAACAATTATTTTTCTATCTAGTTCTTTTGCGTCTTTATTTCTACATTCAAAGATTTTTTGGACCATTTCAAGATATATTCTTCGTCGAGATTGGGAAATTGTTTTTGTTTTGTTTTCGCTGATTATACTATCTAACCTATCAGGTTGTGGTAACCAGACTTCAGTCTGGGTTCAGTATGATATAATCGCTTCACTGACAATCAGAGATATCAGCATTTTAAAATCAATCATATACCGTAATAACACTATTGGCATCCAGTGTTTTTCAGATACGTTTCTACCAATCAAAACATAACAACATGGATGAAGTCATTTAGCCAATTCAAATGATACCACACGAGTGAATCCGGTTAAATCAAAATCGTTTAGTGGTCCTTTAATCGCATCACGGGTCATCTCAAGTGTGGGATGTCCAAATCGCTTGAAGTATTCAGCACATTCTCCATACCCAAGAAAACTCCCGCGATAACACGCAACCATATCAGCTGAAATAATACTTTTAGGGTCTTATTTTGTATTCCATAATCCACCATGGTTATATTCCACGCAGCTTGAGTTGATATCTGATAGAAATTCGAGTTTTGTTGGTTTCAACGTGTTTTTCTTTCTCGCAAAATGAGCTGCAACTGACGGAATTGTAAAAAAATTTGTTAGTAATTGTTCGTCGTGTTCTGTTGAAAAACTACTAGCTAGATTTTTCATCTCGTTGTGGAGGGCTTCAGTGCGGTATAATTCTCCATTGGGTCTTACAAATTGATCGAATTTGCCCTCTTCGTTTTCAAAACTATGAAGTAACCATACTGACACAGGATCGTGTTTACTTAACTCGTAAATAAAATCGAATAATTTCTCCTTCGGTTATAATTCCGAGAAGTCCGCGGGTATATATTTTATGGTTCTGTCCCGCGGAAATATTGTTACTGCAATTGTCCACGTTTGTTCGTAATGGTCAATAATTTTGATTGGAGTTCCTTTTGATTTATATTTCGGTTCGTGCAATACTTCTCCTGTTATCGTCACTATGGTTATTGGGAATCTTAATGATGTTTCTAATTTGGTTATATCCTGAAGTGTTGCCCGCGCCCCTTCATTGTTAGTCCCCATTCATTTATCTTTTTGCGTCTTCGATCGGTTAATTTGTTTCCACGCAACGCATTTGTGAAGTGTTCTATTATTCGTTCTGCTACACAATTCATTCTTGACGAAGTCAACAATGACAGTTTTGATTGGTTTTAGTTTTTCAATACTCGGTTTATCATTTAATGGATATATCCCATAAACAACTGCTATTTCAGGATATGATCTCTCATAGTACGGTTTGTCAATTCCAGTCAGAATTCCTGGTTTGGAATCTCGACTCACAGTGAGTTTTTTTTATCTTTTAAGATTTGTTTAAATTTATCTCGTATAATCCAATCCCCCGTTTCTGAACGGATAATGAATTTCACATTAAAAAAATACTTTTTCTTGTCAAGATGTGAGATTATCACTGCTTCTTTTTCGTCGTTCATGGTAGCATTAACGATACCATCACTTCAAAATGTCGACCAACAGTGAGATGCTCCATCGCGCTTGAATTCATTAAAGCAATCACGAATTCTACTTATCATACTTCTATCATTTATTAGACTCTTTGGTGTATCAGTGAAGACTCTATTGATATTGAATTTAGCATTTTTCCAGGGTTTAATTTTAGATAATCTCTAAACCCCTTCATATTATAATTAAAACAAGTATTTAAATAAGAAAATTATTATATTGTGAATCATTGCAAATGGCCTATGATAGGATCAGTAACCACATGTAACAAATCATGCAGAAAGAAATTATGTGGGTACTATATGCAAAGCTTTCGTCGGCGGAGCTGTGGTCAAGTCCCTTGCATACAATGTGGGGTAGGGGTGCGTGGTAAATCGCAGTTGTGTCTCAATTGTGGTAGCAAGCGATATAAAGCGTTATTATGATAAGAGAGTTAAAAACTCCATTAAGTATTCGATCTATGACTCTGACGCTGTCAATGACAAAGTCATAAGAACACCTCAAGATTATATTCATAAATTCCAAAGTAATAATTTAACCAAACAATGAATTAGACAAAAGGTATTATAGTATATAAATGGACCAAGAATTTCAACAGCATCCCGTCATTTCCAATTATGAGGCATCCGGTGATGGTATTGTCAGGCACCACAAACTGAGAAAACCAGTTGGTGATATAACTAATATGGGGTATTTGAAGTTTACAGCTGGAAGGAAAATTTATTATTGTTACCGATTCAACTACGAGGTGTTAAATGGATTGATCAAGGATGGTCTTGTTATCGATCATATTGATGGATGTCCTCAAAATAACAGATTGGATAATTTACGAGCTGATACGCAGAGTGAGAATAATTTATTTGGGAGAACTGAGAAATACTCGAAAAGTGCAAAATGTGTAAAATCAAAAGATATTTATTCAGGCGTACAAAGGATATTCCAATCAATGTATGAAGCCGGTACATATTTTGATATTTGTATAACCTCAGTATGATTTGTTGCGAAGGGGTATATCATTCTTCTTTTCCGAAGAGCTTTAAAAACGGAATTAAATTCATTTATATTTAAATTATATTTTGTACCATAAAATCAAAGGTAATAAGTCGTGCGGGTATGTCGGCGTAGCAAGGGAAGTAATCTCATGAGTTTTTGAAGCAGTGTTGCCTGATTTCGATGGTCTTTTTTCCGATTGGTAGGTTTTGCTGTCATGATTCTCAATGGAGATATAATCAGTTGGGGAAGTTATCTGTTTTGTGAGGAAAAGAATCAAATATGTGGTATTTACAAACAATTGTATTCTTTTTTTTGAAGGTCTTTTTCAAGTAGTCGGTTCTGCTTCAATGTTGTCAATAATCAGTATTAAGTACACGAAAGATATATAGATCACACATCTTTTTTATTGACTTCCGCCAATTTGTATTAACTTACATATATAAGCCAAATTTCTCTATATTATTGGGCTTTAGCGCAAAGCTCAAATTATGAAACCAATAATAAATCACACCGTCACGTGGTGTGAATGTTTTTACATTCAAACCAGGAAGATTTTGCAGGTTTATGTTGGTTTCATAACTTGAGTGTAGGAATGCCCGTTATTATCATCCATTTATCTATTCATTCATTCATTGTATACCATCCATTCATTCTTTCATTGTATATACCATATCATTCTATAATCCATTGTTATATGTTGTATTATCTTGTGCTGTCCTCTATAATCCATTGTTATATGTTGTATTTATTTGTACTGTCCATTCATCAAACATACCTTCTTAGATTTCTAACCCGCTATTTCGCGAGATAGATATCTTCTCAGGAGACTATGTTTCGTGATATACCTCTGGGCCCGGTCAGATGTAAATGATACACCTGAGGGGTTCCTACGGGATGTATTGTCTTATATGTAACCTCTGTGCACCTCCGATGAAAATACACCTGAGGCGTCCAATGGGGTTATCATCACTTAATATATCTAGGCGTGCTAAGATGTTAAACACCTTGACACGAACAGAGTTCATCGTCATATATAATTGCATAATATCTCTAGGCGTGCAAAGATGGAAAACACCTTATCATGAACATTTTTGAAAAATATATCTATATAGTTTTTGTATTAGAAATATATAATTATCATATAATATGAAATCTGAAAATATCAATGAGATTATAACTGAGAATTCAAATTTGAAAACTCAAGGAATTCAATTGTCAGATAAATTAAACTGTGATCAAATTATTTCTGACTTTCAAGATATTGAATACAGCGCTATGAATAACAAATATGTCTTACCAAAAATATACACGCTTATAAAAAGAATTCAGAATTTTATTCCTGACTCCATTGTAATCTGTAACGACGTCAGTAAGATTGTCACGTTATTTACTATCGCGGAAAGAATAAGAACATAATTAGGAAATGAATATGAGATGAAACTCACAGTTAATTAAAAAATCAGGAATATTAAAATATTTAGTTACTGAAAATATTTCATGGATTTATTTTTTTAATTGATTTTTGGTCATTTTTAGGTGATTTTTCATCGATTTTTGTCTATTTTTCATAGATTTTTGCCTACCTGTGTTGGGTCAAATGGTCGATTTCCCATGTTAATTCTCGTAGACGGTTTCTACTTGAAATTATTTTTGCTGTTTTTAACAAAAAATATCATAAAATAGATAAAACAAAATGACATAAATTGACTAAAAATCATTAAAAATTAAAAAATTATCATGTTGGTGGCAGTCGGGTTAAGTAGTCGATTTTTAATGTTATTTCTCGTAGAAATTTCTCATTAGAAATTATTTTCCAGTTGAAATCACTTTATGATGACAAAATCACTGCTTTGCAATTTCAATAATGGTAAACGAAGCACGAACGACTAGATTAGCTCGTGAGAGGCTAGCTGCAATTAAGAAGTTCATCCCTGTTCGAGACTCTGTCAGAGAAAAACTACAAGCTAGACAACAACTACAGACTGATTTACAACAAGTGAAGATCTGTTTAAGCCGATAACCACGGCAACCAAAGATGTAAAATCAGTCACTGAAAGAGCTATGGGGAGATGTCCCCAAGGAGGGGGCAAGGAAAGAAACACCCCTTCTTGGTATACTTGAAAAAATAGCAACGGAAACTGCAAAAACATTAACGTTGTTTACAAAAAAACCCTGCTGGTAAAAAAAAAAAAACGATTGTTTCTTTAGTGGATGAATTTACCGAGGATGCTAAAACACTAATAAAACAAAAAGATTATCACGTTTTAAGTGATTTTGTTGTTGACAGCTATAATTCAAAAGAGGAGTTTTTAAAGGGCGAGTATAAAAATGATACAATATCGTTCGATAACTGGATTGATGAGTTGAATAAGATAAATAGGGGGATTGATTATTTAGATAGGAGGATGAAGGAGTATCAAAAATTCAAAAGAGAAATTGGTTATTATAGAAAACGCCAAACACCAACAGAAAGACAAAAAAAAAACAAGAGGAAATTCAATGGGATGAAGATAAACCTTTTGGGCATTTACAAGATGATGATGATGCACTGGGTGTAACCGGGAGGGTTTTCTCTCAGAGTGGTCAAAGTGGGGTATCAGGTAGTGGTCTTATTCATTGTCCTGGTAATATTATTAGCGATATAGCACGATTAGAGGTTTTCATATCAGGGAAACGAGTTGGAAATAACTCTAGGCGGTATCATGAGCATTGATGTATATCGAGATTTCATTTGATGAGTTAGCCGAGCATCATGGTTATTACAGTGACTGAAAATCCAAAGGATTTTTCATTTGTTGACTTCGTTGAAATATCTTCGAATATCGCGATTAGATAAATATCATTTAATTAAGATGATCATACACTACAACCACGATAAACCAACTATGGTCTACGTAGTAAATTCAAGATTGCCTATTATAGAGCATACTATGGTGATGGTCTCGGCAATACTATTTCAGGGTTATTTGAAGAATTGCTCCAAAAGTAGCACCAATCGCAAAACAAATAGCAATGAAAGACATTGATGTTATTCGTGATAAGGGTATTAGCGCTGTTGGAGATGTTGCCGGGAAGGTGTTTTCAGCTGCAAAGGATAAACTAGGGTCACTAGTTCGACGGCGAAGGAAACCAACGCCGTTACCATCTACACCAGTGATGCCTGCAAGTGCTAGCAAAATGATAAACAAAGCAGTGGATCAAAAATTAGCATCATTGGCGACCAGCAGCCCAGATGATATCGCAAAAATGATAGCGGGAAGTGTCTTAAGATCACGACCGAAATCGCGATTTAGATCAAGGAATATATAATAAAATGTTCAAACGGTCACCTGATCCAGCTTTTGATATAAACGCCCCGGTGAACAAGGATGATTTTGTACGCGATTATCAATTGTATTCCTATCACGCAGTACAACCTGATCTTCGATCAAGAATCAAACTTCAAGTTCATGATACCAGCAAATATTTTCTACGGTGTGAAGCTTTTATCGAAGTTGAAGGAGAACTCGTGCAATAAACTGATACTTTTGCTGCACCAGCACCGTATCCAGATGGTACCCAAGTCGGTTTTGTCAATAATGGTATCATGGCGCTATTTGAGAGCGCAATATATATGATTGATGGAAGTGAGATCGAATCTATAGAACGTGATGTTGATGTTGCCACGACAATAATAGGGCTAGTAAGATATTCCGATGATTATACAAGATCGGCAGGCCCTACTACGATGCTTTCAAAGGATACTAGAAATACTACTGGAATAAATCAGTTTGCTGTAAAACTACCAATAAATAATGCTGGTGCTGCTGATATTGATGCTGTGAATATGATTATAAATACTGATCCCAATTTCAACTTAGGAGCTGCAACACGTATGCCAATGTTGGAAGGAGCGCGTAAATCATTTTCATGCGCGATTCCAGTACATCATATATTTGGATTCTGTAGAAATGTCCGAAACGTTATCTATGGAGCCAAGCATACAGTAGTACTCGTGCGAAAAGGTTCCGACAAGGACGCAGTTTGGAGGATTTTAGCAGATCCAGCACATCTAGATGCTGATGAAGGTAAAGTCATTTTAACAAAACTATCATTGTGGATGCCAATAATGACTCCATCAATCACAGCAGAAGAGCGATTACTATCATTTATGGATACAGGAGAGAAATCATTACTAAGTTGGTTATCAGTGACCACAGATGTGAAGCAATCAGCTGTTAACGGTATATTCACATGGAACCTAGCATCAAAACAAGGTGCTTCAGCTCCACGTCATATATTTATTGCGTTACAGGATAACACGAGAGTTGGCGATCAACGCCACAGCTGTATAATATTTGATTGATTAGGTGTTACTGATGTAACGCTGAGAATAAATAGCCAGCACGAACCTACCGAGGATATACAACTTAATTACAGAGAAAACCATATTGCGCGAGTTTATCATCGTATGTTGTCATATATGGCACGCGATGAAAATGTTGATACTGGTCTACAAATATCACAACATGATTTTAGTACCCTTTATCCGATCTATTACTTTTCGCTGGAAGATCTTGATTTAACAAGATAATCTGTCGTTGATATACATTTTAGAGCTACTGTGGCCCGTGGTCGTATCGCCGAGTATAGAGCAGTTGCTGTCATTCTCAGTGACAAATCAATGCTACTCGAAGGTGTTGGTGGACGAATGAGAGTAGTTGATGCACCAGTAGAAAATATGTAGCAATTAGATCAATCTGTTAATGTATAATGTCATATAGTGTTGTTAGTGTTACGTTAACTCCTAGTCAACTCAAGAAACTGCAATCTGCATCAGCTAAAAAATATGGAACCACGATAACGCTGAAACACAACCAGATGTCTGGTGAACAGAATAAATTGTCGCTTACAACTCGTCAGATAAAACACTTTAATGATGCTTTTAAAGATAAAAAAAGGTGTTCAGATCACACTCTCTGCAGCTGCGATCAAAAACATGATAAAATCAGGTGGTATATTTCTGCTGTTAGCTGCGATTCCGGCGATAATTGCGTCAGCGGCCCCAGCGGTAGCTAACGCGGCGACGTTAGGACCCGTTGGTACCGCGGCCGGGATGGCACTAAAGAAAGGAACTGGACGAGGATATAAAAAAATGAAACGAGGACAGGGTCTAAGACTACCAGGAACCGCGTATTCGTGGTACAGCGGAAAGGGCTTGAGAATACCAGGAACAGTTTATTAACTCGAGAACCGAAGGTCCCATCGCAGATATCACCCATGTCAAATTTTGATTTATTCGATGCCGCTAGCGCACTAGCTGTAAAAAAAAGTCAGAGGTGTTTTTATAAAATATCCGTTGCCGACACAACCAAACAGCATTGAAACCAGTATCATTCATCTTGATAACAGCACCGGATCCGGAACCCACTGGGAACCATACGCGATAGATCCACGTGAAATTGTTTATTTCCATTCATATGGGTTAGCGCCGCCAAGGGAATTTATGAGATATATAAACCGCTTAAACACCCCTTGTTGGTATCCTACGCTAGCAACGCAACAAATGAATAACCCATCAATATGCGGGAACGAAGATTTAAATGTCCTTGACGCTATTTCATCATCAGGTAAACCACCACACCAGGTCGTAAACGAATAAACCAGTATTCGCTAGAAATCGAAGATTTTAGAGACGTAATTAGAAAACCAAAAGATTTTCACAATAACATGATTGATAATTGGGGAAGATCTTTATCAGCGTTGAAGAAACCTAGTGCCGATGACACTGCAACCGGTGATGTTAAAAAAGAATCGAAGATGAAATAGCTGAAATGTTGAACTTAGCAAGTGTTGATCCCAATGAAATAGTTGTATTACAAGATCGTCAGGGTAATGTTTCCCATGATGATATTTTAGTTAAACAACGCGGTGTAACAGAAAATGCTATAGCGGTATTTTCCGATCAGGGTAAACTCAAACCAGGTGTACTTGTTTCAACTATTGTGGATGCCCAACAAAAACTACAATCAGAATAGAACGATCATAGAATTAATTTTGGTGGATTACAACAGAGTATAATTGATGGCATCGAATTATTTCTTCGGTGTTCAACGTTCGCAACCCGAGTTGCATATCACACACGTAAAAACCGCTATCGATAATTTGGCAAAATTGCGAACCGAGTATGACGCTCATGCATCTCAATTCGGTACATTACGTAAAAACTTTAATAGAACCGATGACTTCATTGATAAATATTTTTTTGTAAAAAAATGCTAAACCCGATGATGTTAAAATAGATCTCACTGGTATTATCACGAAACTAGATGAAATGAAAATGATCAATGAAGCAATCAAAGATGATCTACCGAGAATGATAGCAATCATTGAAAAAAAAATTCCTCATTCAAAAACCAACAACATAGTATAAACGATTCAATACGGATCATTTGCGTGGACTCCACTAAATAACAAATTATGTGTCACTGCAACCGTCAAGGGTATTTATCGATTAACACTAGTATCACCAACTCAATTTAATATTTCATCAACGAGTTCATCTGGGGTCAACAATATAATATCAACAATCATCGACAAGGATACATCTGAACAATTCACAATTGTATCCACTGATAATAAATTGGCTAAGGTTTCAGTAACATGGTATGTGGAATTCATAGCGGATTTAAGTAAACAACTAAATTGAAATCGTAAATGATTTGAAAATAAAATTTCATCACAGCAATATCGCTATGATCAGAGAGTTTCAAACTAAACTCAAAATACTCACTGAGGAGTAGCAGATGAAAACAAAAAAAATACCGACGAAGAATTACCGCAGTTGATGTTACCGTGCACTCGGTGAGTGGTGTAATCACCGGAGCCGGTATAATACTCTCCTCGGTGACAATGATTGCCCCGATAGCTGTTCCAATCTGTTTATCAGCGGCGACAACAATCGCGATAATAATTTCGATAATAACAAAACAAATATCATCATGCTGCCAGCGTAAACTGCAATATTACATAGTTATATTTCATGTTGTGTCAACCGCGTACACACAATTATCCGCGATGATATCGTCGTCACTCGATGACACATTAATATCAGATAGTGAGTTCTCAGCGATGGTACGTGTTTATGATTCCGTGATGTCAAAATTAGAAAAACAACATGAGTATAATAACAATGACAACATCGCAAGAACAACTTTAACGAATAGCGGAGAACACAACCCCGGTAAAAACCAGCATGATCCCAATAACCTCAACGAATCATGAATTCAGTGTGAATTTCCCTACCCCGATTCCTGTGAAGGAGATAGCACTAGCAAAGTTACGAGTATATCACAGTTGGCCTAATATTAGGTCGGTAGCATTTGGCGTTCAACAACCGAATAATTTCTTGGTGTTTGCGAGTAAGAATAAACCCGATGGTACCCCAGACTGGAACATTGTTTCGTCACCATCTGGGTCCTACCAAATTGAACAAATCAATGACGAATTTCAGCGTAGAATAAAATCCATTACTGGAAAAGAATCGAAAATGGCTATAACGGTTCACGAGCCGACATTATCATCTGCGATTGAGATAAACTTGCCAGGATATTCCCTAGATATATATCAGAGCTCAATCAGAACAATACTGAGATGGCCTGAAAATCCACCTTAGACATCTTATCAAATACCAGAACCTAACAAATCTGATTATGTCACAGATGTACAATCATATCATGAAATCAACCCATCATATCGTTATGATTTGCAGGATATAAAAAATACGAAATTAACCAATAGATTCATATTTATCGATAACAATAACATCCAATGGGATTTTGTTATTGAAAAAACTCCTGGTTCATTCATTACCGTTGTATTCATTTTAAATAACATAATTGACTATTTTAAAGAGATTAATCAATTACATAGAACAAAACTAGAACAACTACGACGGAGTTTTCAGGAACATATCTCTGATATAACAAAGCCACGTGATGAGATCATAAAATGTGTTTTTATATTAAATCAGCTTGTATCTGACATGGAATATATCAACAAACGAATAATTCAAGTAATAATTAATGACAAAAACGGGGATAAACAAAAATTCATAACCGGTTACAATAACACAGAAGCTGATTTACCCGATTTCAAATTTCCTGGATATAACGCAAAAGAACTAAAAAATCTGTTAATGATCTCCTCGATGAGTATTTCCTACAAATACTTGCCGAACGGAAACCACAAACAAATATCCTCAAACATAATAATGACCCAGATGGTGGTGGTAGAAATATCGCTCCGTTCAACGTAAATATTTCCTCGGTGATAGCATTGAATTTAGTATGTGATGTTATCGAAGGAAGCTATAAAATAAATCTCGAGCGATCAAATCAAGCCCAGCAGGGATATATTTTATATTCATTTGCACCAACAGCTTCTCCAGGATTTCTAATAATTGAGGATCCAACTAACCCAGTCTATATGCGATGTCATAATGATTCGTAAACGAGAATTAATTTCAAACTCACTGACCAGTCCGATAATCAAATTGATCTACGAGGCGAGGTTTTACAAATTAGTCTATTTGTAAAGTCTTAAATTTCAAGTGTTAACCCCATAGCAGCACTTGGGAGCGCGAAAACGACGATGGCGTCTTTTTATTCGATTTCGAGAAAGCACTAGTCAGCCAAATTGACGCCTCAAAAAGTTGTCCGATTTACCTTAGTACTGCTCTATTTATAACAATTAACGCATATATTTTAGAAATGGTTCACATTAAAATCTATTTCAGTTTTAGTTTTGGAGACTGATTCAGGTTTTTTAAATATGCAAAGGACTTGATGATGTTGTCGAACAACAATATAATATATGTATATGGCTTAAGTAAAGAACCCCAATAACGAAAAACAACATAAAAATCAAAATTTAATACGTACTATTACTTATGGCTAATCAACACTTGGGTGGAGTAGAGACTTAATACAGGTAAAACCCGTATAACAGAAATTAACAGATTCGACAGCAGAAACAGAATACCTGTTTAACGTTTTCTCTCAAATTGACGCAATACTTTTAGTTCTTAATTCACTCTCACAAATCTATATGTGAGAGTCCTCTGAGCATTTAATTTGAACGTGCTTAATCCTGTGGAACATATATTTAGTGCAATCACTCATTCATTTTGATAGTGTTAGAATCCAAAAGGTAACATAAGTCTAAAATGACACAATCCATTTTACCTTTATTCAGTAAGTTAATTTGTTTTACTTCATAAATTGTCTTTTGCCAGGAGTCTATCATCAGCTCTTAATAAGTTTGATCGATTTTAGAATGATTACCTTTTACGTATGGCTCGGATGATAAGAAAATAAATCACACAAATCTTCATTGTGGCACTTTAGAATATGTTCTCAATTACCTTAGTTTTGAATGAATACACATATTGCTCTATGATGACCTTGTTTAAAGCATGCTGGTACGTCTTAAATAGTTTTAAGTATCAGAAACGTATTATATTATCTTAAATATATGCCTCACTTGCGCTGGAACTGGAAAATCAAAAAACGTAGCCTAGCTGGATGACAGTATATACCAGGCTTGTTTATATACATATATATATATATATATATATATATATATATATATATATATATATATATATATATATATATATATATATATATATATAACACATATAAATATATTTTTTTACCCTGTGCATAGACTTTGACACCATTCAATTAAATCAACCACAAATTATACACTAACACATTTGCTCTCAATCTATGCCCGTTTGTCTCGGATGGTTGAAATCGGTTTATTATTTATAAACCGATTTTCCACCATCATTATTCTATTTTGAAACTGCATTCTCGAAAGACAGAACTCCAATTTATAAGTTTAATTCGCTGGCAGATAAGAGGTCTCATCGCGATAGTTGTGAAGTTGATAGTAAATAAATCATCTGTGTGTTTTATTTGTTAATACGCAATCTTTTAATTTGCCTTTTGAACCCAAAATGATCATGTTGTTAAAAAACACAAGTAACTAATGTAATCGAAGGCTCTATGCTCTCTGAGTAAGAAATGTCAATACGCAGAACAGGTTTACTGGAGATCATTTGACACATACATCATGGAGGTGCATTTATTTCTATATTTCTTTTAATTCAAAGATTGAATTAAAAAAGTATGGAATATTACCTGTCTGAATGCGATTCTTGTGAGAGAAAAGTTCCGCAATTTTGTTATCCATCTCAGTCTGTCGTGACTCTATGCTGGAAACAGCACGTTGGATCCAGAAGGGGCAAGATGAATTGATAGATATGGCGTCATGTGTTCCGTTAGTATCAACAACCTTCCATGTTGCTGATTTGTTCACATTTTTGTTGTCCGCATGATTTACTAGTATCTGTATTAGCGCTTCAGCCTTTTGTAACCTGCGCTCAAGTTCCTGCATATTCAACAATCGTCTTTTGGCCTCGTCAAGACGCTCTTTAAGTACATCAATCTCTTTTAATTTGCTATCGAATTCACGATCCCGTTCTTCCAAATCCCGTATTTTCTTCAACAGTACAGAAATAATCCCACCATCCTGGTGGTCATAGTTGAGTTTTTCATCTGCCGCATCAAGATATACTACTGTTTGAATGAGAGCACATACAAGGATTAAATTTTTCATTCCGTATCTCATCGTGGCAAACACTGCTGCTCAATAGATCTACCTTTCAGTACAAGTATATCTGCTAGACGATATCCTTATATCGTCCAGTAATGGTTTGATAAGATTACACATGGCATTGTGAACCTCACCTTAGGATGAAATTTAGTTGACCTTGACACTGTCTTTTATTGAAAGATACTAATATAAAGTCCCCTACATGGAAAACATACATTCATACATACATACATACACACACACACACACACACACACACACACACGCACGCACGCATGCATGCATGCATGCATGCATGCATACATACATACATACATACATACATACATACATACATACATACATACATACATACATACATACATACATTCACCTTCCTGCTGGCCTAGTGGTTAGAACTTCCGCCACGGCAGCAGGTTGTCGTGGGTTCGATCCCCTGCCGAGTTATACCAAAGACTTACCAAAATGGTACTAACAGCTGCCCCGCTTGGAGCTTAGCATTAAGATATTAGTGTTAGGACTGGTCGTCATGGTGGCAGAATGATGCGACTTTGTTGGACATCATGCTACATGTCTGCGGCGTGATGCCCAAGTGCTAGACATCACTACAAACTGCCATAATGCAGACATCGTTGCGATATGAAGTTATTTTTAAAGCTTTGTTAACAATCCTAAACAAAGAAACATACATACATACATACATACATACATACATACATACATATATACATACATACATACATACATACATACATACATACATACATACACGCCTTGTGTCTTCATACACTGTTATACTAGACAATCCCGAGTGATTTAGTAACATAATTAAATTACACGAATAGACTAACTACAATTCCTTAGTGTGTAGCTACAAAGGATAACTTGCTTCAGCTAATTATATCCGACGATATAGGCATGTTTATCCTCTGCTAGCGTTTTTGTGCCTATATTATGAGATTCGAAAATCAGCTGGAATTCTTTACCAGCCTTCGTAAATGTCACCACACCTATTGCAAACATATTAAACATTAAGTGACACTGAATTTCAGGGAACGTATTTGTGAAATACATTGTTTAAAAGAAAAGTACAACAAGGAAAGCCTAGAAATGTATCGGGTTAGGTTAGAAAGCATGCAAAGCTATCCATTTAAAAATTTCAGAACGTCGTTTGTTTAAAAAACACCGTCTTCATCTAGTTTTTAAAGAGAAAAATGAAAATAATTTAATATCTTGTGAAGTAGCTAAAGAGGAAAATAACATAAAAACTGTTGGCAACGTTGTAAGCCAAATACATTTTCCTTTATATAGAAGAAAACGAAAACAGTTTTGGGAAATCACTGAATGTGAACAATAGCAATTGTTACTGAAACTTATAATTTACAACACTAAAATTAGATTTGAAAAGGTTATGAAAATCTTAGTCTGCGGAAGAAAACGGTCGTTTTTAACTTACGTATTGCCTCGATTTGGATTTGTCGGTAAAGTCAATATCCAACTAACAATCTTGTACTGCAGACTTTCGCTTTTTTTAAAAATAAGTAATAAGCTGATGCTTGGTTATACGATAGTGGCTTACGATATCAGATAACGCTACACGCACTGGCTAATGTCACAAAAATACTCATAATCCTGTCTCAGACGTATATATTCTCAAACTGAACCTTAGTATAATTCTGGTAAGTTTTGGATTCTCGCATATATCAATTTCCCTTAAGAACTCTACAAGCTCTTTACTGACATGAACAACAAGAAACATGACTGTGCTGTCCTCATCTGCTCCCCCCATTCCCAACCCTGTGAGGTATCCAGGTGCGTATCTATATTCGGGTCTAACGTTGACATCACACGTATTTCCTTTTCGATGTCCACAATACGTACTACATTCAATACCCATGTTTCTACACTTTAATCAGGTATTTCTATCATACCTAACGTTTCTATTATGTAATTCCCTTTTCGGCCTTGATCTGTGTGACCCAGTAGGGTCGTTGCGATAGGCAAAATAACTGGTTTCTACTCGTAGATTGAAGCGTCAACGTCCAGTTACTCAATGTCGTACTTCGTGTTCCGTGTCTTTAACAGTTCGAATATTTGCGTCCCGACTATTTGAGCTCCACATGGGCAATGGATACGTGTCTATTAATTGTTTATGCACATTCCCCGTCCAAACCCCCACCCGGCGGACGTTATCGTTGAATCCACTTTGACCACGAAATGTCAAGATTTGATGCGTATCTCATAGCACATTTGATGTAGCATTTGTTTCACACCCTGTTAAGTGTTTCTACCAATCCACTACCAGTAACATCGAAGCATAATTTCTGCCGTCACATCCGGTGTACGTTAGGCTTCATAATCCACGAGAAACTTATCAGGAACCAAAACCCTTCTGGACATGTCGAAAAGCGCCTCATCAACACATGCGATTTCAATCGATGTTTAGAAGCTGAGTTTGGGGTATCTAGCTGCACAGTCAGTTAGAGGTAGGAAACATCAGTGTTCTGATATTTAATTCGAAAAATAGGTGAAAAAATATCGAGAGCGAACATGATCAATGGGTATTTATTAAAGGTATCCTGGTCTTCACTCTTGCAGATGCGATCTTGTGACAAGCAATACAATAATCGAGCCACTAACTACTCGTTGATTCCAGAATGCCAATTTAATTCAGAAAACACAACGGTTTAATTATATTTAAATGGCAAGCCGTACTGGACTCGCGTGTCACTATGACTACATGGGCTCTGAACTGCTTGGGAATAGTCAGTTGGATATGTATCTAGAATCCGACGTTGTGAATTTATTATACATTAATACGTTTGTGCGCAAGACAGTTTGAAAATACGCTATTTAACGGTATCGGACACCATTTTCGCCGCATTCGAGATGAAGGATTCGTCATGCACTTGCTCATGGACACATTCATCGCGCAAGAGATTATACAAGATATGTGGATCCTTCCACGTCTCAGCCATTGTGTCTCTCCGCTGCTTGACCGCATGTATAATGAGGAACTGTAAATCTGCTGAGATGAAAATCGGGGTACCTCGATATTTCCAGTCATCAACTCAGATGAGAGTATCTATGATCGACGTTTCAGGTCAAGAGAGTCGCCTCTCTTTCAATTCTTATGACTAAAACGCGACCAATAGTTTGATCAATTAACATACACGTAGATTTCCAAAACTAACATTTGGTCATCCTAAACGAGTCTAGACTATACCACGACGCTCGTACACGTAATGTCGCTAACGTTCTTGATCATGACCGGAATCACAGGTTGTCTGTAATGTCGTTTCTGGAAACAGACAATTGTCAATTGAATGTATTATATCACAAACGATCTGCGCACACATTGCGGGAAGACAGACAGTACTACTGAAATTAATACCAGAATTATCACGAGGGAAATTATCGCGCTCGCCTCCTCTTGACCACGCACCAGCATTCAATAGCAGCATCGACGCTTCCGACAAGCCGCTTTAATTGCGGACAATCGCACCATTATTAGCATTAGTTTTGAGCAGTCTCTCTACCTCTGATGGTTACCTTGTGATATCACTGCATATTACACTATTAAATGCCTAATCAGTTGAACCACCGTTAAAGCGCACACAAATAGTTAATTTTATCACCGATCCGAATATCGTCGTCTTCTTCTCAACATAAACATGGCTAGAAATAACAGGCGACGAGCGTACACGGATCTAGCACCCACAGGTTACTCCATCAAGTCGTTCCCTCTTTTCTCTTGCGGAGGTGTAATTGTTATCATCACACAAATTTCCATGATAAAGTCTCTTAAACAAAACAAAACCTTTGATTTCTGCCACTCATCGTTTGAACTAGTTCAAACAATACTCACACTAGAACAAAGTTCAGTCAATTGTTTCTGCCACAACCACATTTTTTGCTAGTGGCAAAATAACAAGCTGGCTGAATCACTCATTTTGGAGCAGTTTCCAAACCTCCTGGAGTCTGGAAATGCGATAGTTGGCAACCTGAATATTGTTTTCAATTTCAACTTTCACTTTCACTCTCCTGGCAACCCATACACATCACAACTAAAAGATTCCATTAATGTTTTCAACCTTAACAGTCAGTTTTCCAACCGACTCATAGGCATGCTTACACTTTAGACTTCATTCTTCAAAGACCTAATTATAATATTCTACGGTCCACCCTTGTATCCCACCAACTTGCATCCTATTACCCCTGCATAATATGCCATTTGGACGTATCAGTCACAAAATTTCCATCGTTTTGCTACTAAGAGTAACCTCAACTAGATTAATATTACCAACTAATGCATGACATTCAAGCAAATGTAACATCTTTACCTCATACAGCAGAACAACTTGATAACTGCCCATGATAATTGCTTGAAAAACATGTCCCAGCCACCAAGTCCAGGCTATCAATTCAAATATTTTCTCCGTGGTATAGTAGTGCTTGGGACCAGCTTAGCCCTGCTAAAAGAGACCACCATAAAGCGGAGAGGCTTTGGCTTTCCACCAGACACACTATTCATAAATAAATCGATGAAGCCGCTAAGACGAACGTCACAAACACAGTTGATTTAGCAAAACTAACAGACTATTGTCAAAGGAACAAATATATACCACTTCCAACTACCTTTTCTCCAGTTGACCGTTCGGACAGGTTTGCAAATTTCTTCCGTGACAATATCCAAAACATTAGAGATAAGTTTGGCAACACAATTGCAATTGCCTCTTCTTCACCATACAGTTACGATACATAATTTCAACGACAACCGTTCGCAACATTTGAACCTGTCTCTGTGGATTTAGAACGGTCAATCGTGTGGAAGAGTGCACCAAGGTCAAGTGAACTTGATCCAATTCCACGATCACTGCTGCTTGAGTGCTTCGATCTAATACCGCCTTCACTCTCATCCTGAGAATTCTAAAGATTTCTCCGAACTGACATTGTAAAGCCTCTGCTGAAGAAACCAACACTTGACCAACGAATTAAAGAACTACCGCCTGGATTATAAACTCCCGTTCATAGTCAAAATCTTAGATAAAGTTGTTCTAATCCAGTTTGTGTCTCATCTGAATTCAAACAATCGTTTTAGCAATGTACAGTCTGCATGTCGCTCTTGACACAGAACTCAACTTACTCTTCTGATAGTAGTTAATGTCACTCTCTCTGCTATGGATAGCAGTAAGATTACAGGCCTCAGCCTGCGTGAATTGTCTGCATAATTTTGATATAATATACCATGCTATTTAACTTCACGTTCCACAGCATGTATTTGGCATTCGCAATACACCCTTACTGTGGTTCAAGTCCTACTTAGTAAACAGGAAACACACTGTGTTAGCAAACAGAATACACCTCAGCCCATGTCGACCTATGTTTTTCACAGGGGTCTGTTCTTGAACCTTTCCCCTTCTTAGTATACACTCAGCTGCTCTCACGTGTCCAAGAACATCACCCAGTGTTTCATGAATAATACGCTGATGACACCCAATATATCAATCTAGCCACCCAACTTAAATTGATGCTACCATCCAAAGAGTAGAGATGTGCCTTTATCATGTGAAATCATGGATGACATGTAACAATCTGCAGACGAATGATGATAAAACGTGTGCCATTCTGATCACAGCACAAATCCATTTTCATTCACATCCTTTACCTCAAACAATACATATCAGCAACATTAGATTCACACAGTCAGTACGAAACCTGGGTGTTACTTTTGACGGTACTCTCAAATTGCACCAATATGTCATGAACATATTCAAGGCTGCATCGTCTCCATTAGTAAATATCTTTCCGTTGATGACACTAAAAGGTTTGTGTGTAAATTAATACTTATTTATATCTGGTTTGTCTCAATATCTACTCCATACACAACCCAGAATCAAACGCAATTTTTTTTTCTCTGTGCTACGTTTAACTGACGCAATCCAGTTCACAACAATATGGATTAGACAAAACAAAATTCAGAGTAAAGCTTACAAACTGGATTATTACCATAATAGACATTTTCAACATATTCATTCAGCATCCTTTCAAACGGATTTACAATAATCCCAATGGCTAATGAGTTACTTCGTTTAAAGTTGGATATTAGGCTTGTAAGACCTTTTTTCTTAAATTGTTCTTACAAATAATGGAATTAAGCTAATATGCACCTAATTGTCAAGTGTTATATATTCTCTGTGTTTTGTTGCTTATTGTTGCATTATTATTAGCAGCAACAAATCATGAATGTGTTCTCCTTTGAGATAGCTCATTTTATTCTTCACAGTTGATTTCAAAAATAGATAATCCAGGATTTGCTCTCTTCAATTTCTGAATTTGATTTGAATGAATTCAGTACAAGACAATGACACGACTGTTCAAATCAAAGATTTAGAAAGCTAAAAAGAGCTTAGACAAGATCCAGCTGTTCAAGTGGTTTTTTTGCTATTAAATATGTACCGCAAGACGGAAAAATAATCCATTCATTATCATGCATTTGATTACTTATCGTGATAGATAAAGATACAATATTTTGTGTCTGTTCGTTGCCATGGCAATTTTTACGTATTTAATTTTAAGAGTCAATTACCCAGCGAAAGAAACGTTTTGTACTAAAACGAAATCCATGATTCAACTTTCCTCAATGAACGTTGGAGGAAGGGCTCATGCCTTATTTGGCACTTATATTTATGTTGCTTTTCTATTTGATACAATCAACGACAAACAAGGCTTAAACCATGGATACGTTATAATGATTTGTTGCTATATGATGTTGGTAGTGGTGGTTGTAAAATACAAGTAAGCATTGAATTGCATCGAAGTCGTCAAATTCAAATATATTCATATGATAGATAATTTTACAACGATGTATAAAACGTAATACGCATATGTTTATATTGCCATTAAGCTTACCATCTTTGCATTTCTTGTACATTAATTGAGATGCTGTTCAAAGCATCCCATTGTATGGAAAAGGACTCAAGTGAATGATCTATACGTTATTAACTTAGATACGTCCTCCACTACCGTGACGAAGCTACTGTTGCAATACTTATCTGGCCGTGAAGTGCGGACTGATCGATGCATGTACCACATTTAATACGATATTCGATGGAGCGAGTCCTGTTCCATGATACATTCCCACACTCGTGCAAAGGAGATACGTTCCTGATAAAGGGTATATAAATATGTATTCACTTTGTCTGAAGTGAAATTAATCAGATTATGTTCTACATAAGAACAAGTTTATTTTCTTCAAGGATCAGCATCTCTTTTGCACCTAGTGTTGCTTGGATTTAGCCATAAATGAAACGTCAAAAGGTCAGGAAACATTTAAATTTGTACGTTTAATTATGGGGTTTTCGTATGGAAGTTGTGCACTATTCACAACCATTTTATTGCAGTGCATATAGTATAATGATCCATCACTACCTCGCCTCAATGGCACGTGCATAATCACCATCAGTTTTTTTTAAATTCCTGCGTTTTTGCTTGTCTACCTTTTTAAAGTCCACAATAAAACTGACATAAAACATTCGTTGAATTCTAAACGTCTTTAGAAACTAATATTAACATGTTGCAAATGCTTCTTTTAACATTGTAATCTTGCATGTTTCGAAACTATGAGAAACTATTAAGGAATGAGACCTGAACTTGTATCAATTAATGTGATGTACTCAAAAGATAAGCATGGCTTTAAGTCAGTGTAGTCATAACGATCCACGTATTCAAACGGAGGTATCAAATGTTTCTCTCAGAGCACAAAGATAATTATTGAATACTCTGAAGTAAAATAAAAATGCGATGCAAGGTGCATAAGGAGTGTTGAAATAAAAAGTCGTACTAAGGGCTAGAGGGAGAGAAATATGAACGTTAACCACACATTTGCAGCTAGTTTATGTGGTGACCGAGGTCTTAAATTGGTTATGACGATTCAAATGTTAGTTATGATTTTTAGCGGAATGAATATGCTTGCGATGAAGTAGTAATAATGAATGATCAAAGGAAAGCAATTGATGCCAAATGTATTTAACACTTTCTTTAAAACAAAATAGGAAATATGATATTGAGATGTCTGGAATACAATGGAAGGAAATGCGTAGTATGGTGGTCAATAATAAAGTCAATGTGATATGAATTGTTGTTTTTTGGTTTAATGCCATTTTGTTTCAGCACACGATACGCTATACATGGCGGCCAGTATTACTGGTGGAGGAAGAACCCGGGAAAACCCTCGGAAAGAACCATCTACCCACGAGACGCTACTGGCAAGCTTTCTCACATACCCACATTGGCCGAATCTGAAACTCGAACTCACGCAGACAGAGGTGAGATGGCAGTGTTCCGTAACGGTGAACGATTTAGACCACTCGGCCACCCAGTGACATGTGTTATTGATGTAAGATCGAAAAAGAGATGCTGCAGCTGGTGCTCATGATAATGAAGACAACGTTGATGATAAATTTAGTTGATGTACCCTTGCTACTACTACTATACATCATATTAATTGAAGCTGTTGTAAATGGGAATTTGACGTCACCATGCATCGCCAATGCTAAGTTATGGAGCAGCAAGATTTTGTACACTAATCAAATTTTTTCCTGCATGGGAATAGGCGAGAGATATAAATCAAATATGGGTAGTATGGCAGTCAAGGTTAGGTGGGCAGCATGCGACTACATATTTTTAAAGAAGAGATCTTTATTGATTACCATTATGAGACAGATAACAAGGGTAAATGTTATGGTACTGCAGAATGCCATATCTATTCCGTGAAGTTTACAGTATGTTAATTCTCATGATAGTACATAACGTAGTGCCCGTTTTGTGATTGTGATAACCTATCTGCGTTTAAAACGTGATCCAATATTGTCTGATGTCTCTCTCTCGCTGTCAGCTGTTCTCAAAATCCAATATCATTCGTCATAAGATAATGGATTATTTCAAAACAATGGTGGTTGTAGTTGTAGCTGTTGTAGTGTTTAACTCCATTTTTCAGCACATGCTATACTATACATGGCGGCCAGTATTAATGGTAGAGAAAGAATCCCGGAAAATCTACGGAAAGAACCACTGACCCACAAGAAGCTACTGGCGGGCTTTCTTACATACCTACATTGGCCGAATCTGAGAGTCGAACCCAGACAGACAGAGGTGAGATGGCAGTGATCCGTAACGGAGAGCGCTTTAGACCACTCGGCCCCTCGAGGGTTCTCAAAATAAATGTGAGGGATGCTCTGAATTTGCATGAAATTGTACTCGCTATATATTTTCCCTTTCGTTGGTGGATATTATTGAGAAGATGCTCATTATTGTAAAAACCTAGTTATGTTTATGGCTTCCCTTGAGCTTAAGTTGATCTTAGAGTTTGTCATAAAAATCATAATGACGAGACTCAGTCTGAAACAGCACATCGCATACAGGCAGAGCTTGAAAAAGCGTTAATATATGCATAGTTCCATACTTTGTTAAAATCAGATATTGTAACATTTTGAATGTTAATACAATGTTTAATACATTTTGCCTGTCTCTGTTTGTTTCATCTCGTATAATTTATCCAAAAGACCAGATATAATTTCACCATCTTAGACTGCAAAATTGTATATCGATTTCAGAAGAGTATAAAGTACGATCAAAAATGTATAATGTCAGAAAAAAAGTGTTTTAAAGTTTAATCCTTCAAAGTGGGTATTGTGTTACGTAAGGTCATATAAGCAACACTGGTCACTATAATGGTTCACTTTGTACATTTTATTACTATGTTAAAAGGTACACTTCTCATTGGAATTAACTCTTAAGTCATAGATACATCCATTTGAAACTCCAAAACTGACAATAATTGCAGTACATCTTTGATTTATTGCGTAGATGCACAATGGCTGCCACTTTTGAATTTTATTGTGGGGACAGGGATTTATTTCCCCAACGTTAAACATTTTTGAGGTGTGAAATGAATGTTGGGCAAAATAATTTATCCACGTTAATTCTCCGATGGTAGGTGTAAACGTCTCCTTCTTAGTAGGATAGGTAGTTGATTGGATTTAGCTACGTTACCTAGGGAATGACCTGTGAATAAAAGATAGAAAATCAGCAGAGAACTGGGCAAGATTATTGGGAGGAAGTAATACTTACGAGCCAACTAATACAAGAAAAGTAAGACATTTGATCAAACGATTTAATAGTGATAATTTCAGTTTAACTTAAATGATATCAACATGACTTATTAACATCATTATAACGTGTGTTAAAAGAGCGCTATGTCCACGACTGATTGCTTCACGTTCCCCTCGATAGTATTCCAACATTTCCTATTTCTTTGTGTTTCTTTCCCGAATGCATTGTCCTTCTTGGACTTCCTAGATTTTACTCTCTACTCGTAATTTTCTCCTTTCAGACCTTAGTAGTCACTTATTTCGTTTTCTTCGGACGCCATTTTCTGATTGTCGAGTTTCCTCTCCCTCGGAAAAATTTTTCCTTAAAGGACAAACTTATCCTTAATCGCTATATGCACCACTTTCTACATGTATATAAAAATACTTCAGTTATGTTACTCAGAATACATTAGCCGTCCAGACTTTGCGTAAAACCTACATACGGTAGTACCTTGCCATAAATTACCACATGACCTTTATTGAAAAGTTACTTGATGCTACTACATGTTCAATTACTATTGCATAGAATTCACAGATCCTTACTCACATCAAGATTTTTTAAGCGTTACAAAGCATATATAATAGCTATCGTTAACTCACGAAAATCAGTATCGTCCTAACAGACAAAGGAAATTGGCTCTTATTTATTCATAAAACTCTATAATGTAAATTTTGCACAAATGAACATTTGGATCGCATTCAATCAATTCTGCCAATAAACTAATAACTGTAAAGTTAAAAGATAACTTGCATTACAACTCTAACATCAACACATTTCCATGAAATTAAATAAGATAAAATGTAAAACAACTCTAGCATCAACACATGTTAATTAGATTGAATAAACGATGCATATTATTGAACCTAGTCATAACGAACAAATATGCACACTGCAAACAATACAAAAAATAAAATATTACGTGAAATTAAAATTGTGTATCTTAATGCTGTTAACCTTAGAACTTGTGGTTCAAGCACTATGACCTGCTGTGTCTCACACGACATACATCTGGTTCCTCCCATTTTATCGAGGAAGCACTATTTTTTTAGTAAGGTTTCTCCGGAGCCAACTTTTTCTCTCTGAGAAAAGCTCGGACTTAAGAATTTCGACCACGGTTGTCACTTTAAATGCTCATTACATCCGAAATGGACGCCTTAAATTAACTTGGCCAATGATAAGCAGTGGTTTCTAAGTAGTTTCCTTGACAATCATTTGTTTATCAGACAGAATTTCTTAACTACGTTATATAACTTTCACTTTGAAGAATGACTATTTGACACGGATCGGACGTTCACCTGTCTTTTTCCCTACCCGTGTTAAGATAAAATATTGATTCTCAGTACATTGAACCTTAAAGTTAACTGCTTATTTCAAATTCGACACTTCACAGAGCTCAGATTTTTAAGATAGATACAATCTAGCATTTTGCTTTCCGATTTTTGACGCTTCATCCATGTTTTTGTTTTCATGTCTTCAGGTGACCCCTTCACCTTAGATTCAATTAGTCCACTCTGACAAAATGCTCCTACATTGGCGGTTTCATTAATGTAACGCAATGAACTTTATATTGCTGAGGATATAATTTATATCTCGTTAAACAACAAATTTTCAATTTAGCTTGGGCCAAATAAGCAAGTGGCTGGTTGTCAGTTTCCAGAACAAACTTACCCCCATACAACTAGCGCTGAAATTTAGAGATCGCAAATATAATCGTTAGTCCTTCTCTTTCGGTGAGCGAATGTGTTTGAGACTGCTTTTGTTAATGTTATGACAGGATAAATAATACAAGTTGTTAACTAAATACTTCATCTCTCTCTTCGGCTTTTGTTATTGCGGACTTACTTGCAACCGCAATTAAATCGCATAATTAGACTAAATACTGTATGAAAACCTTTTAGTGGCTTGTTGAATTACTTATTTCTTTAAAATCTCTTATTTATGACTAAGTGTCTCGTAATATGGACTTACAATGTCGCATTATGAGATAGCGGTCTTGTCAGGAGGAGATGTTAAGTTGTAGTTACGATATTGTAAATTTGCAATTATAATACAGTAACTACGAGATATCTAAGTCGTATGCCGATCATCCTACACCAGCACTAGAGAACTAAAGCAGACGGTAACTGTCATGGGTGCTTGGGGCTGTTAACGCTTTTAATACCATTTGTGTAAGTCTTTGGTATGACTCGGTCGGTGATGGGACCCACGACCTCCTGTTTTAGCGGCGGACGCTCTAACCACTAGGTCATCGGAGCGGTAATCTTTTGTTACTAAATTATAGTGTTCGAACCATGAATACATTTAATTGATAATAGTCAATTTTGCAGAGAAAACAAGCAAATACAACTTGTTTAATAACTAAACACAGTTCAAAAAGTATTTAAAAGGGAAGTAATGTAAAATGTAAGTATCAGTTTTAAATTGTAAACTGAATATATCTTGCCAATCTGCAAAAACATACCAATTATGATTCATCCGCTTTAGTGTACCAGTTATATACATAATTAAAAAGCTGGTAGCAATGTATAAAGACAAAGATTGAGTAACATTACTACAACAACATTATACCTTTAAAACCCTGTATAAAGGATTACATCCATTATGTTTTCGAGATATAGCAAAGAACCATATAAATGTGTTCAAGATTATAATATTATTAAAAATCGGCAAATAGCATCGATATAGACATTATAACGAGGTAACAAAGTTTTATTCTTGAGAATCATTGCTATCAAAGTAACAATCATTACTTTCAAGAGTCCTCTTAAAACGCACATTTTTCGACTGTAAGAACAAACCTTAAGATTTAATATTTTTTCCCAAATTAAATATTTTCAGGATGTTTTTTTATTTTCTAATTTCATGTAGTGTTTATAGTCATATCAATTATAAATGTCGTAAAACGCTTAGAGCTTCTACACAAAGTCCTCATAATTATTATTGTTATTATTAGTGACCTTCGTGTCTTTTGAAACCATATTCTATGAAGATACTCGAGGTTAGTCGAAGTAGTTTACCTGCGTATCCACATATGTCGAAAATGGTCATTTTCTTCAGAAATAGATACATCTCCTTACATCAATTAGTAAACAAATAATCCCCATGCAAAATGACTAATATTTTTTAACATTTTGTTTCTATTTACATTCAACTTACTGCTGTAAAACATTTCCCAAACTACTGACATCCTAGGTGAATGTTTCGCAGTCCCCTTTGCTTGAAGAAAAGATCTGCCTTTTTTTTTAATTTGTATTTTTTAAAAAGTACCAATATAACCTTGTGATAACTTAGCAAATAATTCATGGAGACACGCTGATACATATCTAGGCCTTTACTGTTTAACAATGCACTAAAATGGAGCAACCTATCACATTTTCACCACTTCAACACAATTAACACGTTTGAAACATATGGAAATATACCTACATAGTATCCGCATCTTCTACAAACAGGGGAATATGTTTTTGTCTCTTAACATACCGTAGTTATATTCTTGTGTGAGTCGATTAAACTTCAACTCTCTGTTTGTTTGCTTGCTTGATTAGGGTTGTTAAACGCAGCTTATAATAACTTTTCAGTCACATCGCTACTATGTCTGCAGTGAGGCAGTTTATAGTGATATCTAGCACTGTGGTATCATGACGCAGACATATAGTAGGATATCCTACCAAGTCACATTATCCTGACAACAAGCTGACGAGTCCTGCCACTAACCACGCAATGCTGAACGTTAAACGAGGCAGCCGTTAGTATCATTCGTGTAATTCTTCTTTTATGACTCGGCCGGGTATCAAACCTTCAACGTCCCGTTTCCGAGGCTGATGCTCTAACCTCTAGGCCACCGAAGCGGTTCCAATTCTCTGACAAATGAGTAAAATACAAACATTCTAATAATTTCCAAATTATTGAGCTTTTAATGGAATAATCAAATTCAGCTAGATTTACAAAGAATATATATATTTCAAAATTGTAACTGTTTGAATAACCATAGCCAACGTTTCAGCCACCACTGTACTATTTGCTTGTAATGTTATTCTCGTACCTTATTTATTG
This sequence comes from Unio delphinus, assembly GCA_029339505.1. Taxonomy (NCBI): domain Eukaryota; kingdom Metazoa; phylum Mollusca; class Bivalvia; order Unionida; family Unionidae; genus Unio; species Unio delphinus. The sequence continues at coordinate 8,149,429 of JAQISU010000033.1, read as the reverse complement.
AAAATTCATTGAATAAATTATTTGCTTTAAAAAACCTAAATATTGCTTATTTTGATTGCTGTGATGACACGTACTTTTAACGTTAATGACGTTATTATGGAGTAATCCAATCGCATCATTGGTATCATGTCAAAATGAGCAAAGACCGCAAATTATAGCTTTGTTTCTAATCTAAACATCAACATGTTGTTACAATGCAAATTGACATCCCTGTACTGTCTTGACTCAAAGATAATACATAGTTTTGTAGGATTTTGATGGACAAACATTAGTCTAGATGAGAAAAGATTGGATCCTCTTAAAATCATACGTATTAAAATAACATTGGATAACGTTTGTACGAATGTAAATATTAATATAGAATTTATATTATAATTCCTATTGTGTTGAAGCGTAAACCAGTACATGTGACGTCAGTGAAGATCTTATGTCTTAATAACATCCATATATTTGAGAGCAGTTACTATATTTTTCCCGATATTTATTTAGTTTAAAATCAATTTTATTTCTTTTGTGATCATGTTTCGCATGGACTGACATCAATAGCCTAATTTAATCACACAGTATAATGAACCGCTTTATGAATCTAAATTTCGTTTGTCGTTTTTTTTGGGTTGGTATAAGTATAGTGTTTACATTTTACTACTGCCATGTCTAGTATGTTGTTTGTAATTTGAAAAAGATAGAATTTTAATTTATCCGTGGATACCTGCAATAGTAGACTAGTAATTTTAAGGGTGAAATAACGTATTATTGAATGGTACCTGTCTGAATTTGATACTAAAGAACAAAAGTTCGCTTTTCACCTATCATAGTCTGACGTGTCACAATGTTGGGAACTGCCCGTTGTATCTAGACGGAACCAGGTGAACCGATATCCATAGTCATGAGTTCCGTTGGTATAAAACCCGTCATGGTAGCTGACTTTTGCATATAGCAATCAACATCATTGTTGTCTACGTGCTTTTATATTATCCGTTTATGCACTACATTGTATGTATTGTATATTCATAAATCATCTTTGAGCCGTGTTTAAACGTTATGTAGGAACACAAATTTCTTCGATGTTTCTATCGAGGTCACGATCGTGTTGTTCCAACTTCCAATATGTCTTCGAAAGTACAGAAAAAATACAATATCATGGCCATAGTTGTGGTTTGCCTCTTGCACTGAAAGATATATGACTTCCAAGAGGGTAAAACGAATAGGATTACACTTTACATTCTGTTGAAATCGTTGCAACTACTTGCTGATCAATACGCCTCCATTACAGTAGTTGTATGTCTGCCGAACGAGTACTTTATGATACGACTGCACTTGTCGCATGGATCATCTCACATTAGATTTAAGATTGTAATTTATTCAATGCAAAAAGACATGAATGGCATGTCATATACCATGAGAATCAATACTTGCCAACTTTTGAGCCATACAATAGACTCACAAAACAATACTAACAGCTGTCTCGCTTGGCGTTCAGTATTCAGACGTAGTGTTACCACTGGTCGGCATGATTTCAGGATAATGTGACTGTGTGGGACATGTACATGTATTCGGCATGATGCCCTAGTGATAAATGTCTCTATAAACTGTCACAATGCAAAAACATCGAAGCGATATGACCGAATTGTTGTTAAAACTACGTTAAAATTCCAAATCACAAATACAAAATCACACACTCAGCTGACTCCGCGATCTTTCCAGGTCTTCCTAATATATCTTTATCGCCTTCTGCTGGTCACCTTAACCATTGTGTTATGGACAGAAGGACTACAAGAAAGGACAAACGTAACCCTATAAACCACTTCCATAATAGTGGCGTGACATAAAGATGAACAACAGGAAAGCGCTATATTTGAATTGGCATGATAATCTACTCAGAACTAGATTCTAAAATATAGTTATGTCAGAGAGCAAACTTACCAGCAGTAGATTGTTTAATAAGAGTGTGTCCTGACCTAAGCAAGGTGGCAGGTCATGAAGTGAATTGCAGTTCCAGCTGTACTTTCTTGTGATTACGTGTTCACATTCATTGCATGTTGTCTCTCCTTGTATCCGTTTAATAAAATGTCTCATTATGCTGGTTTCGCACTATCAAGTGCTTTACGATTTGTAGATATACATTGTGTTCTGGATAAACGACACATATTGAAGTTGGGTTCATATTTGTTTTCCTTCACGTATCCTACCTGGTTAAGCCGACAAGAACCATCCAGTATAAGTTAGAGTGGATAGTAGGAGCCGTATTATTCTGGGTAAATGGGGAAATATATTGTGAATTACTTCGAAAGGATATATGTCTCCTTAAACCATGTGTTGCAAAGTTATCTTTTAGAAAGGAATTACCTAGCAACATTGTCTAGCGCCTACATCAACTGACTAATACACAATAACCTCTAACCGCTCACCAATCGCTTCAGCGGTCTCCAGAACAATGGGCATCATGCGTGGGTGAGCATTCATCTTTCAAGTGAAGGAACCTAAAAATAATTGTATGATAGGACTTTTAACTACACCGTTACGCTGTCTACAAGCATGTGCTAATATCAGTTGCAGAGTTATAAATGATCAGGCCATATAGTTTATGTAAACATGGAATAATGAAAGGCATGCTACGAAATATTGTGATTCTTTTGGCTTCTCGAACACCTAATGAAGAATGATTTTTAATAAGTCATTGCTCAAGGTGTAAATATAGCCTTGGAAACAAGACAGGTGGAACATTATACTGCATGTTCAGTAATTTTGAAAACAAGCCTCTGACTCTACAGTATGTCAAGTAACACAATACAGCTCTCTTCATTTATGTCTCTTGCTAGTTAAACATTACTGTAGATCTAAGTGTATCACAACAATATGGATTAGACAAAAGAAAATCCAGAATAATGCTTACAAAATGGAGTATTAGCATGATATACATTTTCAAAATATTCATACAGCATCCTTTCAAACGGAATCCCAGTGGCTAATGAGTTGCTTAGTTTATAGTTGGATACCAGACTGTTAAGACCTTTTGTATTAAATTGTTCTTAGAAACACTGGAATTAAGCTAATATGCACCTGATTGTCCCGTTTTATATATTCTCTGTGTTTTGTTGCTTATGTTTGCATTAGAATTGGCATAAACAAGTCATGAACGTGTTCTCCTTGTGGATAGCTCTTTTTATCCTTCATTCTTGTTTTCAGCATTACATAATCCTTGATTTGTTCTCTGCAATTTCTGAAATTGATTTGAATGAGCGCAGTACAGGACAATGACACGACTGTTCAAAGCAGAGATTTAGAAAGCTAAAAAGAGCTTAAAGTTAGACAAGATTCAGCTGTTTCAGTGTTTTTTTTGCTATTAAATATGTACCGTAAGATGGAAAAAACAACCCATCCATTATCATGTATTTGATTACTTATCGTGATAGATAAAGTGAAATACAATATTTAGTGTCTTTTCGTTGGCATGGCAATTTTTATGTAATTCACTTTAAGAGTCAATTGCGTGGCGAAAGAAACGTTTTGTACTAAAACGAAATTCATGATTCTACTTTCCTCAATGAACGTTGTAGAAAGGGTTCATGCCTTTTTTGGCACTTATATTTATGTTGCTTTTCTAGTTGATACAATCAAAGAGAAACCAGGCTTAAACCATGGATACGTTATCATTATTTGTTGCTATATGATGATGGTAGTGGTGGTTGTAAAATACAAGTAAGCATTGAATTGCATCGAAGTCAAAATCAAACATATTCATTTGATAGATAATTTTCTAAGGATGTCTAAAACGTAATACGCATATGTTTATATTGCCATTAAGCTTACCATCTTTGCATTTCTTGTACATTAATTGAGATGCTGTTCAATGCATCCCATTGTATGGAAAAGGACTCAAGTGAATGATCTATACGTTATTAACTTAGATACGTCCTCCACTACCGTGACGAAGCTACTGTTGCGATACTTATCTGGCCGTGAAGTGCGGACTGATCGATGCATGTACCACATTTAATACGATATTCGATGCAGCGAGTCCTGTTCCATGATACATTTCCACACTCGTGCAAAGGAAATAAGTTCCTGACAAAGAGTATATAACGATGTATTCACTTTGTCTGAAGTTAAATTAATCAGATTATGTTCTGCATAAGAACAAGTTTAGTTTGTTCAATTATCATCATCTCATTTACCTTTAGTTTTGTTTGCATTTAGCCATAAAGGTCAGAGAACGTATTTAAATTTGCAAGTCAGGGAGTAGTTTTAGTTATGGGTTGTTCGTATGGAAGCTGTGCACTATTCACAACTATTTAAGTCCTGTGCATATGCTATAAGGATCCGTCACTACCTCACCTCAATGACACGTGCATAATCACATCAGTTATTTTTAAATTCCTGCGTTTGTTGCTTGTCTACCTTTTTAAATTCGACAATAAGACTGACAAAAAACATTCATTGAAATCTAAATGTCTTTAGAAACTAGTGTTAACATGTTGCAAATGTTTCCTCTAACATTGTAATCTTGCATGTTTCGAAACTTTGAAAGAACGAGAGCTGAACTTGCATCAATGTATGTGAAATACTCAAAATATAAGCATGGCTTGATTTCAATGTAGTCATCACGATCCACGTATTCAAACGGATGTATTTAATATTTTTCTCATAGCACACAGATAGTTCTTTAATACTCTGAAAGAAAATAATAATGCGATGCAAGGTACACAAGAATGTTTGAAAAGTAAAGTCGAATTAAGGGCTAGGAGGAGAAAAATATGAACATTAACCACACGTTTGCAGCTAGAATATGTGGTTACTGAGGTCTTAACATGGTTTGTTATGAAGATTAAAATGTCAGTTATGATTATTAGCAGAATGAAGATGCTTGCGATGAAGTGGTAATAATGTATGACGAAAGGAAAGCAACATATGCAAAACGTATTTAGTACTTTCTCTAAAACAAAAAAGGAAACTAATATTGAGATGTCTGGAATACAATGCAAGGAAATGGGTAGTATGGTGGTTAGTGTAACATGAGTTGTTCTTTTAGGGTTTACTGCCATATTGTTTTTTTTCACCATACGATACGCGATACATGGTAGCCATTTTATTGGTGGAGAAAGAACCCGGGAAAACCCCCGGAAATAATTACCTACCCACGAGAAGCTACTGGCAAGCTTTCTCACATATCCACATTGGCCGAATCTGAGACTCGAACTCACGCATACAGAAGTGTGATGGCAGTGTTCCGTAACGGTGACCGCTTTAGACCACTCGGCCACCCAGTGACATGGGTAATTGATGTAAGATAGAAAAAAGAGATGCTGCAGCTGGTGCTCATGATAATAAAGACAATGTTGATGATAAATTTAGTTAATGTACCCTTGCTACTACTACTACACATGATAGTAATCGAAGCTGTTGTAAGTATTCATTTGACGTCACCATGCATCGCCAATGCTAAGTTATGGAGCAGCAATATTTTGTACCCTAACCAAATAGTTTCATGAACGGGGAATAGACGAGCTATATAAATCAAATATGGGTAGTATGGCAGTCAAAGCTAAGTGGCAGTAAGCGACTACATATTTTAAAGAATAGATCTTTATTGATTACCATTATGAGACGGATAACAAGGGCAAATGTTATGCTAGTGCAGTATTGCATATCAATTCCGTGAAGTGTACAGTATGTTAGTTCTCATGATAGTAGATAACGTAGTGCCCGTATTGTTATTGTGGTAACCTATCTGCGTTTAAAACGTGATCCAACATTGTCTTATATCTCTAATATAGTCTGATGTCTCTCTCTCGATGTCAGGTGTACTCAAAATCCAATATCATTCATCATAACATAATGCATTATTTCGAAACTAATGTGGCTGTAATTGTTGTAGTGTTTAACTCCATTTTTCAGCACATGCTAGGCTATACATGGCGACCAGTATTAATGGTAAAGGAAGAACCCCGGAAAACATTGACCCACAAAAAGCTACTGGCGAGATTTATCGCATATCCACATTCGCCGAATCTGAGACACGAACACACGCAGAGGTGAGATGGCAGTGATCCGTAACGGAGAGCGCCTTAGACCACTTGGCCCCTCGGGGCTTCTCAAAATAAATGTGAGTGATGCTCTGAATTTGCATGAAATTGTAGTCACTATATATTTTCCCTTTCGTTGGTGGATATTATTGAGAAAATGCTCATTATTGTAAAAAAAAACCTAGTTATGTTTATGGCTTAAATTGAGCTGTTGTTGATCTTCGAGTTTGTCATAAATATCATCATGACGAGACTCTGTCTGAAACAGCACATAGCAGACAGCCAGAGCCTGAAAAAGAGCTAATATATGCAGAATTTTAAACATTTTTCCTGTCTCTGTTTGTTTCATTTCGTATAATTTATCCAAAAGACCAGATATAATTTCACCATCTTAGAACTGCAATATGGTATATCGATTTTATAAGAGCAAAGGGTAATGTCAGTTAATACTTGTTTTAACGTTTCATCGTTCAGAGGGGGTATTTTGTTAAGTAAGATCATATAAACAACATTGGTCACTATAATGGTTCACATTGTACATTTAATTACTATAACAAAAGGTACACGTCTCATTAGCATTAACACTTAGCTCATGGATACGTCCACATGAGACTCCGAAACTGACAATAATTGCAATACATCTATGCTAAGATGCTAAGATGGCTGCCACTTCTGAGTTGTATTATGGGGATATAGATTTATTTCCCCAACGTTAAACAATTTTGAGGTGTGAAATAAATCTTGGGCCCAATTATTTGTACACGTTTTGTCTTTGATGGTAGGTGTAAACGTCTCCTTCTTAGTAGCACAGGTAGTTGATAGGATTTAGCAACGTTATCTAGGGAATGACCTCCCTCGACAGTATGACCCGCTGTGAGTAAAAGATTCAAAATCAGCAAAGAAATGGGCAAGATTATTGGGAGGAAGTAATGCATACGAGTCCCCTTAGACACGAATTCGAACACATGTGATCAAAGAAATTAATAGCGGTAATTTCAATTCAACTTAAATGATATCAACATGACTTATTAACATCATCATAACGTGTGTTAAAGAGAGCGTATTGTCTATGATTGCATCACCTTTCCCTCAAATGTATTCCAACATTGCTATTTCTTCGTGTTTTTTACCCGAATGCTTTGTCCTTCTTGGACTTCCTAGATTTGACTCTCTACTCGTAATTGTTTTCCTTTCGAACCTTACTAATCACTTTTTTCTTATTCTTTGGACGCCGTTTTCGGACTATCGAGTTCCTTCTCCCACGGAAAAATGTTTTCTTAAAGGACAAACGTATTCCTAAATTGCTATATACCACTTTCTACATGAATATAAAAATACTTCATTTATGTTACTCAGAATACATAAACCGTCCAGACTCTGCGTAAAGCCTACCTACCTTGCCATAAATTACCAAGCGACCTCTATCGAAAAGATACTTTATGCTACTGCATGATCAATTACTATTGCATAGAATTCACAGATCCTTACTCCTATCAAGATTTTTTAAGCGTTACCAAAGCATATATAATAGCTACCATTAAATCACGAAAATCAGAAACAGACAAAATAAATTGGCTCTTTTTTTCTCATAAAACTCTGTAAAGTTGGCACAAATGAACATTTGGATCGCATGCAATCAGTTCTGTCATTGAACTAAAAACTGCAAAGTTAAAAGATAACTTGCATGGCAACTCTAGGATCAACTCATTTCCATGAAATTGAATAAGATAAAATGTATATCAACTCTAGCATCACTCTAGCATTATTGAACCTAGTCATAACAAACAAATGTGCACAATGAAAACAATACAAAAAAAATAAAATATTACGTGAAATTCAAATTGTGTACCTTAATACAGTTAATCTTAGAACTTGTGGTTCAAGCACTATGATCTGCTGTGTCTCACACGACATACATCTGGTTTCTCCTTGTTATCGAGGAAACACTATTGTTTTATTAGGGTTCCTCCGGAGCCAACATTCTCTCTTTGAGAAAAGCTCGGACTTAAAGGTTTCGACCACGTTTCTCACTTGAAATGCTCATTACATCCAAGATGGATGCCTTTATTTCACTTGGCCAATGATAAGCAGTAGTTTCTAATTAGTTTTAGAGACAATTATTTGTTTCATCAGACAGAATCTCTAAACTACGTAATATAACTTTTCACTTTGAGGAATAACTATTTGACACGGATCGGAAGTTCACCTGTCTCTTTCCCAATCCGTGTTAAGATATCTTGTCAATTTCATTGAATCGGAACACTGGCCCCATTGAAGTGTTAAAACTGCAATGGATGAAATTCAGAAATAAAGGTCAAAATGTTCCTTCGCATACACTCACCTGGGTTTAAATGTGATAAAATATTGATGGTTGGTACATTGAACATTAAAGTTCACTTCTTATTTCAAATTAGACACTTCGAAAGCCCATTTTTAAGATAGATAAATATGGTATGCGACGCTCCTGACAAGCATGCTTGTTGAATTTGCCATTTCACATAAGGCGTATCAAGGCGAATTGAACTACCACTGTATTACCTGTATAATCAGCAAATGCTTCCCTGGTCTAAATGTGATAAAATCTTTATACTGGGCACCATCACATTTAAGGTTCACTACATATTGAAAATTATATTCTTCTCAGTAGGGTTAATCTTTTAAAATTATTTTTTGAAATAAGGATGAGAGATAGCTTCAATCACTGCTATTATTTTTTAATAGAGCTCTCATTTGGCAAGAGAACTCTTTTTGAGCAAGCTTTTTGAAAAATCTAATACAATCCTTTTGAAATACCGCCTCACAATTTACAATCTATTCCAACTTAACAGTGACACACCTACATATATCGCATATACATTTTAGTTTAACATTTGCTAGGGACTTATAATATGTACACTATGTACTAGAAATATTGGTATGTTAAGCGATAGGAAAATTCTAGAACTTATTGAATCTGACTCAATTGCACTGGTGGCTGACACATTTTTGGTTTTATTTTGTCCATTAGTAAAACTGGACTGAATTTAAATAAGTATGGCTAGGGCGTTCCAGGGCGTAAACGACATCCATTTACGACATCGGCTGGCCGACCTGAAAGACCTTTTCCTCCTTCTCCTCTTCCAGAGCCCATCAACATAGCGATATGAGAAAACTATTTTTCTCTCGCTATTCTTTGGTGCCATTGCACCCCTGTAACCTGCTACCTGATTGGTTGATAGGGTTGAGTGTGTGTTGTGTCTATTCCCACTAACCCACGTCCTACATTCATATCATTAGCCCCTTTGTAGGGGAATGATATGATGACCAAATTAAATAGCGCACTTTGTGCGCATAAATGCCCGTGGGGATGTGGCACCATTCCTTCCCCTCGGGAAAAATAACACACTGCCATATTAAATGGCAGTGTCAAAACAGTGAACAGATGACCCTAATGGCCGGCTTCACTATAATGCAACTATCATCATCATAGGTACGATATTATGATGATGACGTAAAACGCAAGGACACATAGCATCAAAAAAAGTTTTGAACAGTCATGACACAACGTTGTTTCAAAGTGTATCATATGCCAAATAAAACGAAACCAAAGAAAATTGAGAAATATAAAATAGAAGTAACAGCGAATGACATATACATTATTCGTTGAATAAGAAACCTCATATCAAGTTAAAACGTATCAATCGTTTGCAATCAATGTAACAATTTTTAATTCCTTAGAATGTTTATCTCCGACCATTCATACATTTCTTCGCTGTATCATGCCGGCGTTTCGCTGATACAATATGTGAGTTTTGGTCTAAGCTGAGATCTTTTCCAGGTGCCGGTTCAATATGCTTCCTTAACTCAATATTCTTGTTTAGGTAATTAAATACAAAAGTTGGAGATCATTTATTACAAACTTAAGCGACCACACCTGACGACTGTTACAGTTGGAGGTTGAGCATATATGGAATCACATCAAAATTAGTATTTCCGGTTCCGAATGTAGTACTAGTCTATGTTTAGAACATTTTATAGTGTCTCAATTTGGTGGTGATAGAAGAGTTATACTGATCCAGTTTTGGTTGGGATTTAAAGGTAATTATTTTTCTTGAGAATAGGAGCCCCAGAGAGTGGGTGTCTGTGTGTATTTCGGCGACAGTGCACATTGAGTAATAAGACCTTGGTGATGATCCGGAAATGAAATATGCGTTATCTTTATACGCTGTTCTGTTTACAGTGCAGCCTCTCAAAATAATGCCGGTTAACCTTTGACAAGATCTTCATAGTGAAGTCATCTTTAGAGGAATTGTAGATTAACATATCTTTTGTATTGATTATCACGCAGTGGAAAGGTCAGTACTGAGCAATATATGTAGAAAACATATAGTACAATTAACTGTGATGTAAAGTCCATATGAGTATCGCCATAAATTCACTTGTGAACTCCCGATAGATGGAAGAATTATTGTCATCAGGTTTAGATTTCATTCCTAAGTAGATATGAATGAGCATGGAGCACGAATATGGTATGAAAAGATCCGCTAATTGTAACGAAAAGGAGAAAATGTTTACTTATAGATACTGTTTAGAAAATGAAACGTTCTCGTTCGATAATTGAAAGGCTGTCGTGGCGTGGAGGGAGTTTCACATCCTGTAAAGGAGACAGCATACATACATACATACATACATACATACATACATACATACATACATACATACATACATACATACATACATACATACATATATACATACATACATGTGTGTGTTTGTTCTTGTGTCTGTGTCAGAAAGTCATACGTTTAAAGACCTACAGTTCGAGTTCGAATAGGGTATACTACATCAGTGGGCTGGCGCTGCTATGGGAGGAATAGTCTCAGAATCGAGGTGATGTATAGCGTATTCCATGGTCGACTGACCGAGGAACTAGTGGCTACGATTGTAACAATATCTCATGTTTTTGGCAGCCATGTTACAAGTATGCACATATTAAAATCTAAATGCGTTTGTCGCACAGCTCTTCTTCCTGAAGGAGTAGAATCCTGGTTCAGTCACGTGGGAGCTTCACCTACATTCCTGTTGATTTAAGTACTATTATTGCATATTAGTGCCTATGTGATTTAGATGTGTGTCTTAAAAACCTGATATATCTATCACATTTGTCACACTCAGCGAGAATCTCTTGAAAAGAAGTCACCTTGCATATTTAAATTGCTCTGGTTATCAGGGATCAATGAAGACAATACTTTCCTTCAACTGTGAGAATGAAACAAAAGCCACGATACTGGAAAAAAGGTGAAATGAAATAAGCTAAATAAAACGATTTCAGTTACTAAAAAGTAAAGCGTTACAACCAATTCTTTGTGTCCATTGTTAGGAATAATAGGAAATCATAAGCGTCAATCACCGTAAATGACAAACAAGGAAGATAAGTGACCTATAGTAAGTAAATCATATATGTATTCATGAAATACATCAGTGGACAAACACGATCGCAGCAACCTTTTTCGTTCCTTTAGAAAGATCTAGAACCGTTCTGTTATTGTTATTCCTGTCCATACTTATACATGTGTCGATAAGGTGTAATTTTGATTCATTGTTAGCTTAAATCGCAACCTTCTGGGCTTTGACACTGATTTTAATACATTGGATATACGACGTAAGTAAACAACAACTACACGCATTAATGTGCACATAATATACACACGTGCAATAGTTGCAAAACTCGTATATGTATCGCACTGATTATAGCTTACGTTTGTTAATACTACTTTTACGAGTCCATTACAATGAGTAACACAAAAGTGAATACAACATGCTTTGTGAAAGTTAAAAATAATGTATTTCGCGTGAATATGGTATTGTGAAATAAATCCTATTCGGGGTTACTTTATATGTCTCCCCACTCCGGAAAGTCTCATGAAGAAACAAATATTATAACCCACTTAAATGGGACAGCCTTGTCAAGGTCCAAACCCAAACATAGCGTCTTTATAACTCAAGCCAGCTTTGCATTATCCTGGATAAGAAGTCCTTAGTCTTAACTGGTTTTCGATTTATTCTGACACTCCATTTGACTGTCGCTACATACAGATTGGCACTATAAGAGATTAGTATCATGACATGTGTGCTAAATAGACAATTATGGAAAAAATGTTACATAGATAAGTTATATGTTTTTGGGACTGGGACTGACCGTTATATAATTGCTGCTAATTCATATATATGATGGTTCATTTATCGGCTAATAAAGGAGAGTATTATGTTCAATGTTTCATGAATTTGTTTTCATTCCTGGTTATAACTGTTTAGGTACAAATACTTACGATCAATTTCGTTACTTTATTATCGTCCTGAGATGAACATCAATGTATATGATAATATGTGTGCAGCTTTCATGTTTCATATGGCAAACTAGTTTTTAAAGATAACAATGGCCAGAATGTGTTTTACAAATCGTCATAAACTCGATTGTCAGTACGTTTGTGACTCACGATTCAGAATAAAGCAGGAAACGAAACCGAAACCCTTATAGTGTGGCTTGACATAATAAACTGTTGTACGACTGGTCATGTAGTCATAGAAAAGTAGTGTCTCTAATTAAATTGTAATTTTGAATGCATAAAGCAAGAATAAAACAAAACAGTATAACTTAATCATGAGTTTGTTTTAATGAATTTGAGTTATTTAAAAGTAGCGTTCAGCATGCTCACATATGATTATGAGTAATATATATTAAAGTGAAAATAGTTTGTTTACAAGAGGTTACAACGACATTGCGAAAGAACAGAAACACAGTAAATACACTAATGAATAACGCATACATTTGAACGCAAAATACCAGTATTCGTTAATGCATCCTTTTTATTCCATAGTTACGATATCGCTTGTATTTTGTACGATTGTTTAGATGCAATTGTCAGCGTTATAACTGTATCTGTATATACAAGGACAATATATCATAACACCCATTCCGTATTAATTCAATATAACCAAATGGTGGTTTCTTGGTTAATATGCTAATTATTTGCACCATCTGAGTTGATTTAGGCTTTAACTAGCCAAAAGTAAGTCCATGCTTAATCTAGCAATATATCAACTTTCATGATAGCATTCAAAATGTAATTTTTCAAATATTTGCAAGTGATTGATGTATTTTGGTCACTGAAAGGGAATCTCATTGTGTAAAATGATACAAATTCACTCACGCTTGCATTGATCGGACATATGATAATACTTTTTTAATATTATAAACAGATAAGGTGCTTTTGGAGAAGGTCGCAGAACAGAAACCGAGTGGATTTTGGATTAAATGAATAACTCAAACACAATGTGTGAAAGATGAAAATTTATGAACCTAATTAGTAAAAAAAATATATGATGTATAAATACAATGATTCGCACACGCTCTTAACATACAATTGACCCAATCACTCTATACATACATTCACACATTGAAAATAAACCAAAAATATTATATCTATCTGATATTCATATTCGAGAAACCTCGTTTTAAATAATCGTATGAACTGTAAGATATTCACATAATTTCAAGTATAGACTAGAATTGAGATTCAAACAATCTCAAGATTTTAAAACTCTCTTAAAGATCAAAATATAAAAATGACTGTCTCAACGAAACACGAATGCCTATTTTGGATGAAGCAACATGAGAATGCCTATTAGGATGAAGCAACATGATAATGCTTATTGCGGTGAAGCAGCATGAGAATGCCTATTTCCTAAGAACCTCTTACAAGCCTCTTGTCAGGTAAATATAGGTCACTCCCAAAGCATCAGTCTCACTGATTATACTGAATGTGGCACACACACTGGATTTTTTAAAACTAAAATGAAGACAAACATTCCTTCATTGTACAATAAAACGTGGTCTAGTGGGTAGAGCGTACACTTTGGATGCGGGTGATTGTGGGCTACAACCCAGGTCGAGTCAAACCAAAGAGTTATAAAACAGATAACATACGAGCGAATAATGGAAAAAATCATAACTGCTTGTGAAACTGCAGTGGAAGATTGTACGAAATGTGTTCATGGATCACCCACGAAGAATGTACACATTATTTTCTGTCATACTCATTTTTCCCATTGGTTATGAGCATGTATGATGTCCTAGACAATTGCGAGTCATGCCTGCATATAAATCACTTCACATTTAGTGGTAAATCATGGATGTTCCGACCACTATATCGCTTTTCCTCATATTGTGTGGAAACGCTTATGCTAGAGGAGGGCAAAATGAACGATCTTATATAAAAGTCGAATGTTATATAAAAAAGACACGCCTTTACAGTATTTTGAGCGCAGAATCGTAGGTAGTACGTTTTATGCCAATTACCTTTTTCTTTGTGACGATGACAAACTTGTTCGTTAATAACCATCCACTGTCTGATATAAAGCTATGTAGGATTACCAACTGTCATGTTCCATAGAAACCTTTTCTGTTGAAAGTCAAGCCATTAGTTTTACTGCAATGCGTATCTGGATGATATATATTTGTTTCTCTCGTTTCTTTATAATAATGTACATTATAAAGGCAAAGTTCTCTAGAATGTTAGTCATGCATTTACAGTATTATGAGAGCAAAAAACACGAAAACAATAATTAACAAATTATGATACTTATTTTGTAGATTAGCTTAAAGGTGATCATTTTTCTTGTGACAATCTTGCACGTTTTTTAAAAAGGATTGTAAATAATTGTGTGTAAAAACGATACTTGTTTGTATTGTATAATATGTTGCATCTGATCTGAGGTATTATTTACATTAATACCATTTAATGTTTTCAAATTATTGGACCTATATTATGTCAGTTAGTACTGCTTAACAAATGTTCAGACGACTCAAACTGTAGCGAGTGATGCATACATACAAATCACTGCACATGTAGTGATAAATCATGGATGTTGCGACCAGGATATCGCTTTTCCTCATATTGTGTGGAAACGTTCATGCTAGAGGTGGGTAAAATAAACGATATGATGTAAACGTCGAATGTTTTATAAAATAGTCATGCCTTTACAAATGTTGAGACCTACAATGGAGTTAGTACTTTTTATGCGAATCAGCTATGGCTTTATGACGAAGACAGACTTATTAGTTAATAATCATCCCTGTTTTATATAAAGCTATGTAAGATTACATAGTGTCTTTTTACATAGAATCATTTTGTTTTGAAAGTCAATCCCTTTCTTTTACTGCATTTTGTATATGGACGATATATATTTCTCTGTCCCGTTTCTGTATTATAATGTATATTATTAAGGCAAAGTTCTCTAGAATGTCATGATCAACAAGAAATAACATTAACTTCTAACAATTAGACGACTATTTTAGTCTCTCTCTCTCTCTTTCTCTCTCTCTCTCACACACACACACACACACACACACACACACACACACGCATATATGATGGCCTAGTCAAGCGAGAGTTATGTTTGAATTGAACATACAAAACATATAGTGCACAATATGGTTGTTTTGACCAGGAAATAGCTTTTGATGAATCTGACAGAAGTCGAATGTTTTATGAATTAGTCAAACCTTTACCGAATTCGGCGAACAAGAAATATCTGACATGGACGACACAACTATCGAATGAATAAAATAAAGGATAATTGAAAGACGAATCATGGTATATAATCGCATATGTGATGATATTGATAAAAAAAAGGTCTTTATCTTTAATGATTACCAAGTAGCAATGCTAGATTGACTCCTAAACATTATCATTGATATTGGCCAGATAAACATTAATATAAAATTGAAAGCGTATTTTAATGAGGTTTTGACTGTGCGTACACGTTAACGTAAAAGGTAGAAATGTAGACTAATGCAATATAATTTTAAAATTCATTGACATATTGACAAAAAGTTATATAATTTACAAATGTATGTAGCATTCATTTTTCTGTCCGTCAGATAACCATATGTCTAAATGTAGCTGACAAATTAATTGAATTTAATATTCCAAATACGATATTTTAAAAATAGAATAATTTGCACGCATTCTTTCTGCAAATAAACTTGTCTCCATACCTTATAGCTACTACACGTTCCTCGTTACTACATGTTCCTGCATAAAGAGAGAACCCCTTTCCATGAAAATATTAATACGAACTAATAATGATATATGTATGTATGTATGTATGTATGTATGTATGTATGTATGTATGTATGTATGTATGTATGTATGTATGTTTGTATGTATGTTCAATGGTCCAAGTTAAAAATGTATCTATAGAAGCAGCAGCATATCTAAGTTACTTCGCTTAAAAACTATGCTCCGTAAGATGTACAAGTTTAGTATAAATATCACGTTTCATGTGCATCTTAAAAACTCCATTAATTATCCTTACAGATTTGAATCTTGTCCAGGGAAATAATGCAACTATTTATATTGATATGCCTAAATGGGACGGAAAAACACTTTTGTAAATCAACTTCAATGGTTACACAAGTAATCAACGTTTCACTAATATTTTACCATATATCCAAATGAACCGCCAAAACGGGAACATTTCTATCAACAGGATATATGCATTGCCGAATAGAAAGAGTCGTACATAGCGATACTCATTTTAGTTTTCTTTTATTAAACGTCATGTTTACTGACAGTGGAAATTATTCTATAGAGGAAAATAACAATGTGAAAGGGAATACACGTGTTCTTGTCACTTGTAAGTATTAGAATTACCTTCCTATCTATCTATCTATCTATCTATCTATCTATCTATCTATCTATCTATCTATCTATCTATCTATCTATCTATCTATCAACTTATATATATATATATATATATATATATATATATATATATATATATATATATATATATATGTGTGCGTGTGTCTTTGTATGTCTGTCTGTTTGTCTGTCTGTCTTTGTCTCTCTCTCTGTTTCTTTCTCTCTCTCTTTATATATATATATATATATATATATATATATATATATATATATATAAATATATATATATATTCCTTTCACAAAGTCAGAGTAAGGTACTTTTTGTTCTATAATAATGCACCCCAATAGGCAACAAGTTAGAATCACTAATGCAGGTCAGAGAGGGAAAGAATGAATATATTACGCCGAATAAGTCGTAGATTACCTTCTGTCATGATGCGAACTGGTATATGTTTATTTATTTGAAATCACACTTGCTGGTTCACCTGTTAACGTACAAGCACATTTGAAATGGGCTACTTAGACAATTATATCGTTATTTATATCTAGATTGTATGCATTTTATTTTTAAATATATTTAGTATATATTCATTAGAAATCACGCTATATACAGTTTTAGATTCGACTTTATTTTCGAGGATATCCAGTTTCAATTTCATACCTGTGTCATTACTTTCTATTTGCAGGTCGCAAATATGTGGCACAACTTTGGGAACCAATGCGGTTATCATTCATTGTTTATGAGAAAAACATGTCTTTCATTAAAATTGATATCCTCGAGTTCAAGCGGAGCCAACCTGTCGTAATTTATTCATTAATTAACGCCAGTTGCACTTATAGAGATGTTGGATCAGTGGAAAACTGTGTGTTGAGCGATGGAGAATTTTTATTCGTCATTCCCGAAATAGGATGGCTACATAAAGGTTCATATTTTGCTAGGGATGATAAAGATCGCCTTTTAGATTCTATATTTGTTGACATTCAAGGTACTTGTATTCCATAAAAATAGACATATATATTGTATCATCATATACCGGTATATTTTATTGTTGTACTTGAAGCAGCAAACGTTTCCAAGGAGAATGGGTGATATACATATTCGTATCAAACTATTGATGCCAAATGTAGATGATCTATGTACCCTATGATTTTGTGTATAATATCGGGGTCATTATAAAGAGGCTATTTACTTGAAACGAGCAAATAATGGCTATTATATCGAGTGAAAGAAATATTGCTATTATTCTATTAGATCAAAAACATTATATTTTGTTTATGATCAAACCTATTTCTAGCATTATGTGTAATATATTAAAATATAACATATTTCTTATCTTATCGCGCGATATAAAACTTGCTTTATAATGAATTGTTTTTCACGTGTACGTATTCGTACAATTATGTTGTTCGACGGTCGTTTCGACGAGGACCTCTCTAGTCATTTGAGTTATCTGGTTATTTTCTGTGCGTGCGCAGATGGGTGATGAGGACAACCATTACACTCAATGTTTGTTTGCATATGGTACAGGGAATGCGTGGGAAATCAACAGGAGGGTTGATGGCATGTGCTTTCTTGCTTGCCTGTGCAGCTGATATCCTGCTTAATATTGAGCCTTTTTGCACATAGGTAAGCAGAGTGATTTGATAGCTTGATGTTTGTTCCTAGGAATCAGGACATTTGATGAACGCTATCTATCCAACTTTCAAATTGACTTTGGAGAGTTTCTTCAAATATCCGTCGAACTGCTGTCCTTGCTGTAGCTCGCCATAGCAGAGTTTTGGTGGCAGCCCTTAGGTAGGGATGCCTATGACTGTAATATTGATCAGCAGAGCATACTCGGTGCATCTCTGGGACTCAAGGATGCCGCTGCTGGTACAATGACCCACTCCGTTCTTTCCTAGCACACCATCCCAAGTATTGTTGCCAGAGCCTACTAATCGCCAGAAATGGATGCATTTATATGCCATTGGATCGTCAGTAATGATGGTGTGAAGATCATCATAGAACCTGACCTTCACTTCATCTTAATTGGTCACGGTTGCATCATAGCAAAATATGATGTTAAGGCGTTTTCTTCCAGACAGGACGGAGGATTTCATGGTCATGAGTCTGTCCTTTAATCCCTGAGCGATTCAGAGACTTTGTCCATCAGCAAAGCCGAAATCAGCCTCACGGCCCTCTTCACTTGTTCGTCTTCTCCGAAAGAAAGTGTATTCGAAGCCCCTTCTACAGAGTTGCCTTATGCTGCATTCCGTGTCTCACTCATAGCAGCAATGTTTACGTTCTATACGGCGAGCTTCTTTCCTATTTAGGCGATTCTTATCCGAGGCATTCCGCATCGTCTCTGTCCAGTAAGGTGTGCATATATTATGCACCATGTGTGAAAGGAAGAAGTCTCATTTTAATCTTTCTATTCTGATTGCTGGAGTAGGGTTTCTGACACCTTTTCTAGCTCATTTCTCATGCCAGCAGTGTAATCGTGAAGAGAGCTACTTAGTCGAGCAGGGGCATGTCTCCACTGCTGATCAGTATCAGTCGTGAACAACCCTAATGGCAGAGCCGCTTATATGTAGGTTTTCAGCTACTGCTGCCAGTGTACCAGCACCCGTCGCTTCGTCGCTTGCCTGTCGCCAGTTGACTTTAGTTAGGTGACGAACATGGATGGGTGGATTACAGGAATGACTGGCGCGGTAACATTGTTTTACGGAGCTGCGGAGTTCGTCGACTTCACAATATCGCCCAATACCATGAGTTACCCGCACGACAGCATCGAGACAATTGGAGACTGGATTGACTGCAGTGGATGACCATTACGTCCTAGTTATCTCATATTGTTCTGATTTCTCCGCGGCACATTTTTGGTGGTTCTTCTGCGCAGGGTGCCGAATACAGTATTCACATACTATGGTTAAGACATGTTGCCTACCCTCAGCCTGGTTTAGTCTTTTTCCAAGATGTGTACGCTGTGCATACCACGTATTCTTGGAGGCACAGGTGGGAGCCTGTTGCCAAGTTGGTACCAAAGTTGGGCGACGTACAACTGTTTAGCCAACCAGGGCAGTTTCCCCACCCAGGACACACCATACACCCCATTAATCGAAATATCTACAGTAATGCAAAGTCGCACAACACTCCAAAATATAAACTCTCAAGCGCATGATAGAATTTGAACTTTATTTGGTTTATTTGTTACCAATCAAGGCAGCCATACTTACACGTGTTGTGTGGTCTAAAAACAGCTAGAATTACTTGCATATAATGTTAATGAAGAATGCTGATGGTGCAGTGAAAAAAACTAATTATGGTATCAGCTTCCGTAAATTGTGAAATTTCAGAGCGTTGCGATCTGACATAAAACATATAGCGATATTATTTTAAATGACAAAAAATACAACATTGGTTCTGGAGATAATAAATAGGAGGTTATACCATCCTCAGCCTACAGGATATTCCGAAAATTAGAACATCAATTAATGGAGGATATGTTTCTCAAAGTTACCAGAATGACACCAAGCATTATTACTGTTTCTAGATCACGAAAGGGATGCTGTGTTGATCCAGTCATTCTAGAGCATCATTACAAATTGAATCCACCAGTGAACGTTGCTGATATGTTGATCTTTAAATGTTCTTGAACGAATTTAATCTGGAAACTGTGGTACAGATATGCTGCTTGTCGTCTCTCTCTCTCTCTCGCTCTCTATTTCTCTCTCTCTTTCTCTCTATCTTTCTCTCTCTCTCTCCACCGTTTATTTAAAAGATTTCTTCTCCTTGAGAACAATCTAAGAGAAAGACAACTATAATGAACGTTTATAAAATCATAAAGATTTGTTTTGTTTTCACAGTGAAAACCACGACTGGATTGCCGTCGCGCTTAGATATAGGTAAGCCTAAGTTGGGTTAACAAAATTAAATTAATGAGTGGAAAAAATTCGCTTCCTTCACCTATGCATTGAAACAAACAAATAAACAAGTAAAACAGCAACTATTGTCATATAAACGGTTCCTTGTTTGGACGTCAGGATGGCTAATTTATATCTGAGCTGAAAGGAATAAATATGTAACGAACTGTTTCAATGCAGTAACGCAAAAACACATGTACATCCTCCAACAATATTTTATATGAATGTGTGTTGTTAAAATTTTTAATCAAATCATTGTCCAAAGGCAACAAAAATTACGTATATTCATAGGGTTAGTTATATCAGTTAAATGAAACTAATTATTACGGCTGTATATTGCTTGATATAAGGAAGGATCATCGAACCAATTCAACTATCACATTTTGGTACATATGTGTACACCTATATGTTTGTATATATGAACATAATTCTGTATCATAGTATGCCTATACGTTTGTCTGTGTCGATCTATATGTACATAGTCGTTACATCTATAAGCTTGCATGTATGTGTGCGTTTCTTATATATGTCGTTGTGATAAAATATGTTAAAACCTGAATGTAATCTTAATGTACATTTGTTTCCTTCCAGAGAAGGAATCATGGTTCATCATCTCTGTACTAGGTATCTCGATTTTAGCCACTTATCTGGTTGTAGTTGCTTTATGGAAGCTGCGAGGCAGAAGAGGTAACAATATTTGTTGATTATACCTTATTTGCTCCTCAAAATGCATCCGTACAAGAAGGCAAAATGTGATTTTTAAATAATGCATCGACATCATGATATTAATATAAAGAAGCGGAGGATAACACTAAGCTGAAAGTGTATGATCCCTAAAGAATTTTTAAACCCCAAAGAGAATCTGTTCTAATACAGATTTAGATAATCTATACTATTCAGACCATAGCGTAATGTCAAAATGGCTCATGCTGATTGGATCATTTTCTTTAACAACCTTGTAGTGTTAACAACTGTAATGTTTTGAACAATAAATTCAAATTTGAACTATATGGAAAATGTGATGTGAAATTTATCTACGTCTGAATATGTAGTATATATATATATATATATATATATATATATATATATATATATATATATATATATATATATATATATATATATATTGTTTTGTCAACGATAAACGTATCTAGTCAGATATTGTCCCTTTAGCATAAATTACAATATATGCATTTTCTTATAGATTGTAAATCAAGGATATTTCGTTTGTTTGCATGATATTGTTTGATTGGAATAAGTAAATTAATTTTTTTTTAGCTGGTTCTTAAATTGGAAAACAAGACATTTTAAAGCTATTTATATAGTTTTAGTTCCTAGTTTGCAATGATAAAGAATTTCTATAGTCTCAATTTTAAATTGTCGTGCCAAATATTTGATTTAAAGCGACATATTTATTTCACGATATAAGAATAATGAAATGCAAATATCAAATGAAGTAATATACAATAGCTAACTAAAACTAAATAATAAATTAGTAAAAATTTTAACAAAGAAATTAACAGATCAAGATAAAAGTATCTGGACAAAATAATTCATTTAAAAAATACGATTTACACACGTCATTAGTTGCCAAAAGGTTTATACCATATTTTACATCAGATATACTGTTGACCACAACATCACAGTTACTCTGCCTTTATATTGTATCAAGAAAACGGTTTAAACCAATTGTTTTTATTCCCTAACCCTACAATGTTGTGAAAAATGTGCAAATTAAATAAAAAAAATAATATGAGACGCTATGATGTTCTGTGAACGTTTTACATTGTATCATTTGCAGCACGAATGAGTACTATGGTTAATTCCACCTCCAGGAATGGAATTCAGGCTATCGATCACCGTTCTAACAATGCATTTATTCCGGAAGAAACTAGAAGAGTTTTGACGAAACAATATTCAAATGACCTTACAGAGTTAACATCAAACAAATTTCAGCCCAGATTCAAACTTAACGATCAAACTATGTGCGTACGAGGGTTAGGCTGTTCAAAATCATCGGTTAATACAAGATGTAACTTGCAGATTGATTCCAGTTTATCATCGGCTGAAACAATTCAATCAGACTCCACTCATCGATATGATTATGTGCATGATATTGATGAACTGGTGAGTGACTGCCAATCAAAACAACACTATATTCGTTCGAATTTATTAGACACAAATTCGATCGGACGTAAATCGCAAACTTCGTTTGAATACAGTTACATTGTTCATCGCAGATTTATGACTTTAAGGCTCCTGTACCGGAACCGGTTTTAAAGAAGAAACAAAACCAACAAACTATTGTTGCCAATTCCTTCTATTCGCATAAACAAGTTAACAAGAGGTCTATACGAAGATACGATCCATCTATTTTATTTGCCAGGAAAAAGAATCAAGGAACCATGGAGAGTCACTGTACAAGATCAAGCGATGATCTGAGCCTCAATTGTACTAACGTCGTGTCATCTCCTAGTTTCATCCATTTATATAACGATTTTGCGAAGAAAGATGTGGATTCGCCCCAAAAGAGTAGGAAAGTCAAATGCCTGAAGTCAAAAGTCGTTGCGTGTATGCCAGAGCCATATCAGTTTCAAGGTTGGATGTTTTATTTAGATATTGAACCGTTTTTTTTTTAAAAATCACTGTTATTAATTACTAAGAATACCGTTATGTAAAATACTGATCAGAAAACATTTCAGCACTATCAGTCTACATGTTAATAGTTTAAAAGTTTGAAAACGTGCAGAGAACGAAGTTGATAGTTGTAAATCAGCTTCTTATTCTTTGAGACAGTAGACACGGACATATAATATATTCAGGACTGCCTATGTTACGAAGTTGAATTTACAATTTGCAATCAATGAATCGGTGATATTTTTTGTACCGGATTCGACTACAAAACATATTTCATAATAGTTATGACGTGCGTCCTACATTTGCTAAAATTATATTATATGATTATTTGATTTGCTTCAGTCTGGACCAAAGTGCATTATAGGTTTCAAACATAATGTGTCATGATATGATTGAAAACATTAGATAATCACGTTTGTAATATTAAATCAAATAGAGCACGGATAGCTACAATTCTTTAATTTTTACTCATTCGACATAATGTATGCGAAACATAGGTAGACATTCATATTTAATTTTAACAAATGAAAACTTTTATCTATCTTCAGGTACAACTGTGGTGAATAAATAATACAATTTAATGCCATTTATAGTCAAAACGAACAGCAAAACATTTACCACCCCCACCCATCCCAAGGATGACATTTGAGAAACAGAATA
This sequence comes from Unio delphinus, assembly GCA_029339505.1. NCBI lineage: Eukaryota > Metazoa > Mollusca > Bivalvia > Unionida > Unionidae > Unio > Unio delphinus. The sequence goes on along the minus strand of JAQISU010000033.1, from coordinate 8,125,518 downwards.
CTGTGAAAATAGGAGCTTATCCACAAACTCTTATCTCAAGAATTAGGCAGATATATTACTACATAAACTCGTGGAAAGATAGGGCTGTTGATTTGTGTAAATAGGATAGTATCTTCGTTTTTGTACTTGACTATATATGCAAAAACATTGGAAAAACTAATCATTATTGTCTTAGTCGATACTTTTATAAATAAATAATAAATACTAAATATTTGACAAGCTTTTAAATTTGAACCTGGGAACGTGTTCTGTCTATTTCTGATCATATTATTTTACATTAATAGATTCCGAACTCGGACGCGCGTCCCATTGTTCGAGAGCTGACTATACTGGAGATGATTATGACCAAGCATATGCAATGGAAAGGAAACATCGAAGAAGTTGGTCAAATGACGATTTATATGGGGATCGGATTTTTAACACCAAAGCCCCACGATCAAGGCAATTTTCAGCTAGTACGTGTATAGTTGAAGATTATTATGATTGTCTTAATACTTAAGGAGCAATACATAGAATGAAGCAATACAAATGGACGAAAGAAGTGCAGGAATGATTGGGCAATAAATGTTAAAGACATTTAATAACTTTTTGTCTTCTATTTAACAGTGGAATACATTTGATGTTCACAAAAACATCCAGCTAGAGAAAAGGTAGCAAATAAATAAATAAATAAATAAACAAATACAGAAAGAAAGAAAAACAGATAGCAAGAAAGAAAGAAAGAATGAATGAAAAAAACAAACAAACAAAGGACATGAGAGCAAAAAAGAAAACGGAAGAGGAGAGCAGCAATATAAGCAATTAACTAGTGAATCAAATTAATACATTACGTCAATTGTTTTGTGAAGCTTGAAGAAGTTTGGTTTCGCATTAAGTGTGGAAAGAAACAAATTGTAATGGTTATTCAGCAATTGAATTTACCCATGTAATTTCAATAAATAATGTTTCACATTGCGGAATATTCAAAATATCTTCTGTTGTGATTTTGACGCTTTTACATCTTAAAATGCAAACAAAAGCGTGTGTATTCAATGTAAACGTTTACATAGAGTTCGATGTTATAATTTGCGCATAGTTGTAAAGAAACTTCGTACCCTTTGAGATAGTGGAAACTGACATATACATTATTCAGGACTGCCTATGTTATGAAGATGAATTTACAATTTGCAATCATACAATCGATATTATGTTTCTTACCATATGCGAATACAAAATAAATTTGATAATACTTATGACGTGCATCTTACGTTTGCTAAAATTATATTCTATTATTACATGATTTTCTTCAATCTGTACCAAACTGCATTATAGGTTTCAAGCAAGATGTGTCATGATATGACTGTAAAGAATTAGTTAATCACTTTGACAATATTAAATCAAACAGAACACGGATAACTTCACCTGTTTAATCTTCACTCATTCGACGAAATTTATACGAAACAAATAGGTAGATATTCATATTCATTTTTCATAACGCAGAACGTGTATCTATCTTTAGCTGCCACTGTTTTTAAATAAAACAATACAATTTAAATGCCTTGATAGTCAAAACGAACACTAACGCCCCCCCCCCCATGATGAAATTAGGAGGCAGATGACTGTGAAAATAGTAACTATGCCAAAAACTCTTATCTCAAGAGATTAGGCTGATATCATCTTTATTCGTAAACTCAGGAAATGATAGGGCTCTTTACTTGTGTAAATATGATAGTGTCTTCGTTTTTGTACTTGACTATATATGCGAAAAATTGGTAAAACTAATCATTATTATCTTATTATTATATTAGTCGATAATTTCATCGATAAACAATAAATACTAAATAATTCACAAGCTTTCCAATTTGAACCTGTTAACGTTTTCTTTCTATTTCTAATCATATTTTTTTACATTAATAGATTCCAAACCCGGACGCGCGTCCCATTGTTCTAGAGCTGACTATACTGGAGATGATTATGACCAAGCATATGCAATGGACAAGAAACATCGAAGAAGCTGGTCAAATGACGCTTTATATGGGGATCGTATTTTAAACACTAAAGCCCCACGATCAATACGGTTTTCAGCTAGTACGTGTATAGATGAAGATTATTATGATTGCCTTAATACTTAAGGAACAATACATATTATGAAGAAATACAAATGAATGAATGAAGTGCATGAATGATTAGGCAATAAATGTTAAAGACTTTTAAAAACGTTTGACTTCTATTTAACAGTGGAATACATTTGATGTTCACAAGAACATCAAGATAGAGAGAAGGTACGAAATAAATAACGAAATAAATAGTTAAAATATAAAAACATTAAAAAAAAAATAATGAGAAAAAAAGAAAGAAAGAAAAGAAGAAGGAAAAATTGAAAGAAACAATGAAACAAAGGACATGAGAGCGAATAAAGAAAACGGAAGAGGAGACCAGCGATATAAGCAATAAACAAGTGAATCAAATTCATAAATTACGTCAATTGTTTTGTGAAGCTTGAAGACGTTTGGTTTCACTTTGTATGTGGAATGAAGCGAAGTGTAATGGTTATTCAACAATTGAATTTACCCATATAATTTCAATAAATAATGTTTCACATTGCGGAATATTCCAAATATCTTCTGTTTTGATTATGACGCCTTTACATCCGAAAATGCAAACTAAAGCGTGTGTATTCAATGAAATCCTTTATTTAGAGTTCGCTGTTATTATTTGCGCATTGTTGTAAAGAAGCTTCGTACTCTTAGAGATAGTGGAAACTGACATAAATTATTCATGATTGCCTATGTTACGAAGATGAATTTACAGTTTGCAATCATACAATCGATGGTATTTTTCCTACTGTATGCGAACAAAAAATATATTTGATAATACTTATGACGTGCGTCCTACGTTTGCTAAAATTATGTTATATGATTATTTGATTTGCTTCAGTCTAGACCAAACTGCATTATAGTTTTCAAACATTTAGTGTCATGATATGATTGAAAGCATTAGTTGATCACGTTTACAATATTAAATCAAACAGAGTACGGATACCTTCACCTCTTTAATCTTTACTCATTCGACAGAAATGTGTGCGAACAAATAGGTGGATATTCATATTCGGTTTTAACAAAACAAAATTTGTATCTTTATTCAACTACCACTGTTTAAATAAAACAATACAATTTAATTGACTTTATAGTCAAAACGAACAGTAAGACCCTGCTCCCTCCCCCACCCCGCAAATGATGAAGTTTGAGAGAGAGATAGAATACTGTGAAAATAGCAACTGAGCCAAAACCTGATACCTCAAGAATTAGGCTGATATCTTTACAAACAAACTCAGGCGATTTTCAGCTAGTAAGTGTATGGATCAAGATTATTATAATTGCCTTTTAATACTTAAGGAACAATAAACACAATGAAGCAATACAAATGAATGAACGAAGTGCAGGAATGATTAGGCAAAAAATGTTATAGACATTTAAACACTTTTGTCTTCTATGTGATAGTGGAATGCCTATGATGTTCACAAGAACATCAAGCTAGAGGAAAGGTAGGAAATAAATAAATAAAAAGATAAATAAAAAATAAATAAATAAATAATTGAATAAATAAGTTAACAAAAAAATAAATCAATACATGAATAAATAAATAAATAAATAAAAGAAACACTAAAGATAGAAAGAAAGAAAGAAAGAAAGAAAAAGAAAGAAAGAGAGAAAGAAAGAAAGAAAGAAAGCAAGAAAGAAAGAATGAAACAAAGAACATGAAATCGAGAAAAAAGAACGGAAGAGGAGAGCAGCTATATAAGCAATAAACAAGTCAATCAAATTAATAAATCACGTCAATTCTTTTAGGAAGCTTGAAGACGTTTGGTTTCGCATTGAGTGTGGAAAGAAACAAATTGTAATGGTTATTCAGCAATTATTTTTTACCCATGTAATTTCAATAAATAATGTTTCACATTGCGGAATATTCAAAATATCTTCTGTTGTGATCCTGACGCCATTACATCCTAAAACGCAAACTAAAGCGTGTGTATTCAATGAAATCCTTTATTTAGAGTTCGATGCTATAATTTGCGTATAGTTGTAAAGAAGCTTCGTACTCTCAGATATAGTGGAAACTGACATAAATTATTCAGGATTGCCTATGTTACGAAGATGAATTTACAATTTGCAATCATACAATCGATGGTATTTTTCCTACTGTATGCGAACAAAAAATATATTTGATAATACTTATGACGTGCGTCCTACGTTTGCTAAAATTATATTATATGATTATTTGATTTGCTTCAGTCTGGACCAAACTGCATTATATTTTTCAAACATTTAGTGTCATGATATGATTGAAAGCATTAGTTAATCACGTTTACAATATTAAATCAAACAGAGTACGGATACCTTCACCTCTTTAATCTTTACTCATTCGACAGAAATGTATGCGAATAAATAGGTGGATATTCATATTCAGTTTTAACAAAACAAAATTTGTATCTTTTTTCAACTATAACTGTTTTTAAATAAAACAATACAATTTAATTGACTTTATAGTCAGAACGAACAGTAAGACCCTGCTCCCTCCCCCACCCCGCAAATGATGAAATTTGAGAAAGAGAGATAGAATACTGTCAAAATAGCAACTGAGCCAAAAACTGATATCTCAAGAATTAGGCTGATATCTTTACAAACAACCTCAGGAAAAGATGGGGCTCTTAACTTGCGTAAACAGTATAGTACCTGCGTTTTCGTACATGACTATATCTACGAAAACATTGGTAAAACTAATCATTATTATCTTCGTCAATAATTTATTCAAATAGGTAATAAAAAATAAAATATTTGATATGCTTTTAAATTTGAAATTGTGAACTTTTTTTTTTACTATTTCTAATCATATTGTTTTACATCAATAGATTCAAAAACCGGAAGTGCGTCCCAGTGGGCGAGAGCTGACTATCATGGAGATGAATATGATCAACTATATGCAATGGAAAGGAGACATCGAAGAAGCTGTTCAAATATCGCTTTAAATAGGGATCGGATGTTTAACACCAAAGCCCCAAGATCAAGGCGGTTTTCAGCTAGTACGTGTATGGATGAAGATTATTACTATTGCCTTAATACTTAAGGAACAATACACATAATGAAGCAATACAAATAAATGAAAGAAGTGCAGGAATGATTAGGCATTACATGTTTAGGCAAGACATTTAATGACTAGGCAAGACATTTAATCACTTTGGCATGTTTTTAATAGTGGACAGCATTTGATGTTCACAAGAACATCAAGCTAGATTGAAGGTAGGAAAAGAATAAATAAATAAATAAAAATTAAATAAATAAATAAACAAACGAACAAACAAAGGACATGAGAGCGAAAAGTAAAACGGAAGAGGAGAGCAGCAATAATAAGCAATAAACAAGTCAATCAAATTAATAAATTACATTAATTGTGTTATGAAGCCTAAAGACTTATCGTTTAGCTTTGAGCCTGGAAAGAGCGAGTTTTTATTATTATTTAAGACTTCAATTACCAATGTAATTTCAATAAATTATGTTTCACATTGCTGAATATTCAAAATATGTTATGTTGTGAGTTTGACGCCTCAAAATCCGATAATGCAGACAAGAGCTTTTGTATTCAATGTAAAATATTTGTTAGAGTATGTATGTATGTATGTATGTATGTATGTATGTATGTATGTATGTATGTATGTATGTATGTATGTATGCATGCATGCATGCATGTATGTATAAGAAGCGAATAATAGCTGCCTCTATCCTTCTCTGCAAGTATATCGCTCTATTATTCCGTTATGTATAAAATGTCAAGACTTCGTAATGCATAATCACAGAATTGTTTAATATCTAGTTTAATTATTTAGCTTTCCAAATAAATATAATTCATACCAAAAAGGTATTGTTTGCATCCCCTTCCAACAAATTGCAATATGTTAGGATCATAATCAGCAAAGAAAGATGAATTTGGACCGTACTAAAATTAGTTTCCTTGATTATAAACATTTTCTGTTCAAACAAACATCAACTTATATGGGCGACGAAATATAGGATAATTAAAGATTAAACTATTTTTAGGTGTATTATAATTGATTTTCGGCGTTACCTTGTAGAAAAGTATAATGATGTTAAATGTGAAATATATTATAATGGGTGTTTGTTTATTCCCATTCAATAAGGGTATGATTAACTTGACTGTTTTAACTACAATGTTTAGATAGATAATCATATGCGTGATATTTATTTTATATTATCCTGTACACATTGAACATTTGAAGCGATAAGTGTTGAATTTCATGTTTCCAAGCCAAGAAAAGCCATTGAACAAGATTTCGCAACGTTACTCGATATCGGCAAATAAAATATACGGTTGACCATATTAGATTGTTATGCCCATTACCCAGAATTGTATTGTTTCTAAAATTAAGAACATTAATTTGATTGTGTCGATTTTTAGTTCATTATGTGATTGGTAGATACAAATTTAATTGCCCTTTTAATGCAGATAAAAACAATGTCAATGTACACTTGAACTTTTAATATGCTACTTTATCTTTTATGCACAATATTGTTTTAAAACAATGTATGGATATGAAATATCTAACAGACTTGGTTCCTGCTTATAAATTGTTTAAAGGACTTACTCAAATGACATCCAAGCAGACTCATGATATATTTTTTAAAATTGTTTTCTTTCTATCTATCTATCTATCTATCTATCTATCTATCTATCTATCTATCTATCTATCTATCTATCTATCTAATCGATCGATCGATCTATCTATCTATCTTTTTTTCTCTATCTATCTATCTATCTATCTATCTATCTATCTATCTATCTATCTATCTATCTATCTAATCGATCGATCGATCTATCTATCTATCTTTTTTTCTCTATCTATCTATCTATCTATCTATCTATCTATCTATCTATCTATCTATCTATCTATGTGCCTGTTCGTCTTATATATATATATATGTGTGTGTGTGTGTATGTGTGTGTGTGTGTTATGCAATTCGATCAAACTGACTTTGGATTTTTGTCTCTCGCGTTTGAATGTTTATGGCTTTATAATGTTCCATTGATGCAGTAATACAACGACCCTTTGAAAATGGAGACCACTGGATGTATTGGTGATGAGTGGTCCGTGAACTTTCAAATTGAAATTCCTTACAGATCGGAAATACTTAGTCTGATCCATTACACTCATTTGGCTGGTCAATGTTTAATTAATAAGACTGATCACACGAGATTTACTCACTTTTAATGGTCAATATCGATAATTATTGTGATATATCGTATTATACTTCTCAAAGGGTAGGCAAAACTCAATCAGGAAAATATGTAAGATTCATCTGCAACCTCTTCCTGCATTTGACAAACCGTGTAGTATAATAATGGTAGATTGTATTGGTCACTCAGCAAAGACCATGTCAGGCAACCAATACATGTTGACTATAATGTGTCCGTCACAAAGGTTTCGATAGACTTGTTTCTTGTGAGGAATACTATACATTTAATAAAGTTCGTTTTACTCAATTTGGTTTTCCTAATTCTATCCAATTGGATGAAAGGTCAAAGTTTAGGTCTGGAACGTTACAGCCTATTGTGCATGAATTTGGCATTTTGCAGTCCAAGTCGAAATTGAAATTATGGTTAGACAAAACCACAATGGAGAGAACGTTTGAGTCTGTTTTCAAAGTTAAGAACAAAATTATGATTTAAAATATAATATTAGCGCCAATGGGATATAAATACGTTATAGGAGTATGAGTATAATTCAAAAGATAGCTATGATAACAATGAAATTAAAATAGATGTACATGTGCCATTCGTGACGAGTTAAGTAAATGAATATCTTCGGCATCTATTGATATTGGAAAGATAAATCTTCGTAATTCAGAAAAATGAAAGATCGGCACCAGAGACTTTCACATTATCAATAGTAAGAAAAAATTGAATTCAAATATTTATTAATTTAATCTGAGCACTTTTTTCCAGATGTTAATACAAGGACAAACAAAATGTTCAATGAGGTCAAAATTGAAACTTGTGAAACATACCTCGTAGACAATGAACTGTCTCAAACAGGATAATTTGAAAAGAGTATTTGATGGATAATCATTTCATACAACCCAGTAAAAGTGAATGGAGTTCCCAATGTAAACTTGCTCCAAATCCAGACAAATGTTTTGTATGTGCACTGACTCTAGGAAGGTAAACTGTGTGACAAAAACAAATTCATTCCAATTACCAAGAATCGATGACGGTATTCATAAAATTGCCAAGTATGTTACCAAAGTCGACCTTCTGAAATGGTTTTGGCAAATTCCACCAACGGAAAGAGCAAATTAAAAATTCTCATTCGTGACTCCATGTGGAGTTTTGGACGTTTGGGATGAAAGGGTCGCCAAGTATCTTTTAACGTCTTATCAATATAAACAATTCAGAAATACTTTAAATTACACTTCGATGCAAAGTTGACAAATAATTTATCTACCAGTGAAATTTGCCGTGCTAGTATAACGTTTCAAGTACATATCTTGTGACATGGACAAAAAGTTAAACCTATGGATGTTAAGGTCAAGGCTATCTCTGAATTACTGTGGCAGTTAATATAAATCATACTCTAATAAGGTGGAGTTTATTGATAGAGGAATGTAATCATGAAGGGTAAAGATAATTTAATAGCAGATGCACTTTCTTGTGTGTAAACCTGTATTATTTCATTTACAATGTTTGCAACTAATACGAATACTTGTTTTTCTTAAACCTCACGTATAATTAAGATATGGTAAAAGGAAAACTTTATCAAACCTTTTATTTTTTATGGGGGCAGTGATATTTATAAATTATTCAATATATATTTATTTTAGTTTAATGGTTTGTTTGTCAGTTTAAAGAAAGTTTTATTTTCATTAAATCCTATTGTGATGTACACTTATGCACTAACCATGATGTTTTTTTCAGAAAATCGGTACGCGCGAAAATTAGCTTTATCTAAATTTTGGTATGAGTTGTTTGTCAGCTTGGTACTGGCCAAAATTATTGTGTTCTACCTCTCAACCGTATCAGTCCTAAATTCATACACCTATGCGGGGAAAATACATTAGACTACTGTCAACAACCACTTACAAGACTCTTTGAAAATAGCCTCATAATATAATCGAACTAATTATGTCAGGAATTATTTTATATATAAATGATAGCGTTCCATAATTGAAACTGGCGTAATTCACATATGCATTCATGCATATCTACAAAGTCTACGATTATGTGGAGACTAAACTTAATTTATTGGTATTTAAGTATGACTGGATACCGCATATGTGCCAGTAGATGTTTGGTACTATCCCAATGGAAGATAGAAAGAATGAAAGATCCGTGAATACATATGTAACATCAGAGATAAAACATAGTTATATAGCTGTCCAAACTTTTTATCATCCCCTTGACATATATTAACATTTCACCTGAATTCACATTTAACTAGATGTCTTCAATTGTGATTACGGATTTTATATCAGTCACCTAAACATCTACATTAGTAATGACAGCGCTAAACGCTTTATTAGACGGGCCAATGTTCCTGTATGCAATAGAAAAAACATCCGAAAATTGTCCCTGGTTTATAATTAGCAGCACATCTATATTACCTGATCTCAATTCGTATAGACTTTCTTCTACTCTGATGAGAAAGTTTAGAGTTAATTTAAATATCTCAAATCTTGTATAAGTTGTTCTTAGCGCACTTGAATATTAAATAATAGATCATGGTCAATTTAAGAGCATTTCAATTTGCATCATGCTGGGTTGATTAGTTTTATGCTCTAAAAATGTATTCCTATTCCCATTTTAATTTCAGTTAAATAGTACCGACACTAACCTGCTAAAACTGAAACATAAAATTTAAAATGCTTGTACACAGGAGTTATTGTATATTACGCGCATATTTTATTTACTGTCTCCTTGTTTAAAGAGACGACATTTAATTCTGATATGTTGAATAGGATTTATTATTCACTGCATACACATAACATCTTTAATTTGTAGAAAATATCCAATTACAGTATATGTTTCCAATATATGATTAATAATATTTTCTTCATTTGAATTGCACTGTTCTGATGACGAATACGTATACTGCCTTCAGCAGAATATAGGTAGCTTTCAGTTAAAATACTGAGAAACCAAAATAAATAAAATTAAATGTTTTCCATACAACCAACGTCAAATTAGTAAACTTAATAAAATTGTGACATGGTCAAATGTTATAGAGGACATCAACATATACAAATTAATCACAGCCACACCGCTAATTATTGATAAAAGGATTTGATAGTGTGCATACATCAGTGCTGATGCAGTTATTTATAGAATCGTGGTGGAGGTAGATACACATTGTTATACATAATGCAATAAGAAATTCACACGGTCAAAAAATGAGCTAAAGAAAATTCAGAAACAGAATATACGCAATTTGACGACCATTACAAAACAAACCATATAACATGAAACCTGTTAGGGCTTGATTCAGTACATTATAACTGCATTTAATGCAGTGTGCCGTATATACAATAGTATATTGATCACATCATCCCAACATTCATCTCCGCAGCATTAATAAACAGAAGCACAAAACTAAGATAACTGAAAATGAAGAACAGAGGTTGCTCCTAAGCAGCGGGTTGGGACACAGCGACTGACACCATCCACTGCAGCAATATATGAAATGCGCGTAATACTCGGAAGAGTAAGATGTTCTGGATAGTCGCAAGGCAATCCAAAAATACTCTGTGGAATGAACAACAATGGCGATCCTGGAAGAATATGCCCACACCTGATGAATTGTCAGACACTTCTTTCGCTATGATTGATATAATTAATTTGTCTCAGAAAATGAGAGATGATCAAACCAGCATCGGTGCAGAGGTCCTGTTAATAAAATGGATTTGGCCCAGAAGAATGGGAAATAATCAACCCGACATTGGCGAAGAGGTCATGTACGTTCCTTTCATCACTCTGAGGACGGCGAGAATTAATGTAATGTTTGGTACATACCAGTTGATAAACAAAAGTAAAGCAACAACAGTGTCAGCAGAGACGAACCAGTACTACAGCTACGGTGATCATATCCTTACAATTTCGAAACCATCTGAGAATATTTCTGAGCGAAGTTAGAAGGAAAAGAAGCGATTATTGAATTAGTTTTGGACAGCATAGTACACTGGGATCAGGAACTATACAGATCCCATCCTTTCAAATGTGCCTAGCTTTCTAACAATTGCGTCAGGGTCACATTATTTCAGACATGTGGAACTAATACAAGAACAATAAACCTTAACAATTAGGAAACAGCTGATCCGGTTTGCTCCAATGTGTGTTGGCTCTCATATCAAGTATGAAATACGGTCATAAGGTTTGAAAGGAAAGTAAAAGTACATCATTTCATTATCTTGAATGCCAGTATAAAGTGCAGAACACATTAACGGTATCTAACGTTAAACATCGAAGGAACATTCGGGAGACCACGGGTTCAAACCGCGGCATAGTCATAAGGTATATCGTTAAACATGGTACTAACAGATGGATCGCTTTGTACAGAACATTAAGATATTAGTATTAGAACTGGTCAGCCCGGTGTCCAGAAAATGTGCTTTGGTGGGACATCATGATACATGTTTGTTTCATGATGTCCCTGTGCTAAATATCACTATAAATTGTCACACCACCGATATCGTTGCGATATGACTGAAAACGTCTCTCTCTCTCTCTCTCTCTCTCTCTCTCTCTCTCTCTCTCTCTCTCTCTATATATATATATATATATATATATATATATATATATATATATATACATATCTGTGTTACTTATCCCAAAGTAAACTATATGCACAACCTGAGAAAATAATTTAAATATCTAAAGTATTACACAAATGTTTTGAAAGGACGTCATCCATGTATTATATCTAAAAGAAAATTGAAACACTTTCAAAAACGTTTTCACGCCTATATATTAGTAAATACGGAAGAAACCCAATTACAAAAAATATTAAATAAATGCTTGTATATAGATAGAGTTTCTAGGACTCGTCTGCGTCTGGGTATATGCATATGCACAAAGTATGATTGAAGGTATTAATTTACGCATGATAGCTTTTCTAACACCTAAGAAATATCATAATGCTCTATAACTCTTTCCGGCATATTTTGAACCACAATCTATTGCTCCATGCAATGCTATCGCTCTTCATGTGTATTATCTTCAAAGGAATGGAAATATACTTTTGTAAAAAAACTTCTCTGCTTACACCAGTAATCTACATTTCACTAATGTGATTATGTGCCACCCAGTGCAAAATTCAAAGAGAGAACATTTGTATTAACAGTATACATACTTGCCGAGCATAAAGAATCGTTTTGGACAAGGAACAGTTCAATCTTTTGCTCTTAAAATGTAATTTTCAAATACAGCGGAAATTATACAGTACCATACACGTCAATTGGCGAATGGTATATATATACATACATATATATATATATATATATATATATATATATATGTATATATCATATATATATAAATATATATATATATATATATATATATATATATATATATATATATATATATATATATATATATATATATATATAAATATTCTCCTTGAAAAATTATATCATAGTTCAAGTCAAAGAAAAGCAATTTAAATGATTTGCTAAGCGAGTATGTTGATCAGTTTTCTTGTAATTTGTTATTTACCTTCAATGCCGACAAATATGCAATTGCAAATTTGTTCTTTCTTTATACAATCCAGAACAGTAGCCTTCGTGTCGCCATACTGTTTCTTAAATGATGACTGAGAATTTTCATTTTCATATCACAGTTTTGCGTGTTCATTTTGGCCTCTGTTACTACATCTGTATATTTGTAATCTCTTTTAGTCAAATTGATAATTACAAAACTAAGACTTCAGAAATGACTTGATGGATTGTAATTGAAGACATGGCTGTGTCATCATATATGAAAGAAAGTGTTCTCCATTTTCATAGTTTTGCCACAAATATGTGACCTGGACATATAATGAAATAATTTATCTCCAAAATGTGTAGGAACGTCGTTTTGGTATTAAAGTTGCATTTGTGTTTGCAATTCGCAAAGCACAATTGTATCTACTTAGTGGGAAAGAATTATGGATTTCTATATCGAAACAAATGCAAGCAACTTTTACTTGGTGAGAGTTGGGAATATTAGCATTGCAATCTGGTTATCATGATGCGAATATATATACACTGAGTAAAACATTAGATAAAGACATAGACCACATGAATGAATCGAACGGTCTCAACTAAATTCAGTTTAATTATTTTAAACTACATTTTCAAACGAAACGGTAGATTTAACAGGGATGAATGTTTGGAGCTAATAAGCGAGACTTTTTGACTCAGATATCTCTTTGTGCCATATCATTGCATGCATTTGTGTCTCTGCAAATTACATTTATTAGGATAAACTGATCAAATATGTAAAGATCATTTATATGGTGTTATCAAAATAGTTATATGCCTGTGTTTTCAGTGTTTCTTTAAAGAAATGTTATTATTTATAGTGATTGTCCTTTCTTAGTTATCATATCACTGATACTAATAAATAGTTATGCTGATCGCATCAGCAATGAATACACCTTTTCATCAAACGTAGTTATTTTATGTGAACATATCTCTCTAAATTATGTTATGTATATTTGATTTAATTTATATGTTTGTTAGTTTTAAATGTTTTAAATTCCATTACATGCTAAAAAATGTAATTATATTTACTGAATTTGAAATTTTCAAGAACTTTTGTCTCCGGAATATTTAGTTTAGTCTGACCTGACTGTTTTTCGCAAACACTTATAATACAAACATTTTATATAATGATGAGCTAGTTCCTTACCATTCTTCAGTATATGAGTTGAAGAAAACAGCTTTATATATTTTTAAAAAAAAGTCGTTCCCAGAGTTAAAATCATTGTTTCTGGTCAGGATCATACGTGATGTTAGACATGTAAAAGGCTTCTGTTTGGTCCTAGAAACATGATCATGTGACCCTCTTACGTGAATGTACTTTCCGCCTTAATTTTCGGTATAATTGTTTCCTATAACAAATTTGGGCAGCCGGACTTTAACGCATTGAGACTTAAATGTTTTTTTTTTTTTAAGAGAGTGTACTTATCTGGAAATACTTGTGCTCTAAATTAGTTCTGGGACAAAGACAGTTATCGAAATTTCAAACACTGGAATAATATTAGACACAGCTTCTCGGATCATCGTTGGAGTACCACGCTCTGTACCCTACACTGACTTTCCATTCAATCCAGAATCAAATACAACAGTTGTTCTCTGTGCTACGTTTCACTGGCGGACTCCAGTCCAACATACCTATCTGGCCTCACCCATGTGTACAGGCTACCAAGATCCTTACGCTCCTCTTCTGACAATCGTTTACTCATTGTTCCTACTTTGAAAACGAAGTCATACGGACAACGTTATTTTGCATGCCAGGGTCAATCAATGTGGAACTAATTGTCCATGGAAATTTGATACAAAGACATAATGATCCCTTTCAAGAGTGCTCTTAAAACTCACCCATTTCTACTGCAAGAACAAACTTAAAGACCTAATAATGTTTCGTATCTTAAATATTTTCAGTTTCATGGTTGTTTTGTTTATGAAGTCATAACATTATAGATGTTGTAAAGCGCTTAAGGCTTCTAAAGATTAGGCGTTATACTTAGTCCGCCTCAATATTTTTATTTTCTGTTATACAATAAAGAACTGTTGAGAAATCAGTGCCACGCTAGCCAAAGCAATTATTCATAGCTTTCCGTTTTCTATTTCATCAGTTTTCGAACTCATTTTAATTAGGACATTTTAGTATAAGCAATTTTATTTTATAATTGTTGTTTTATTCATGAATTATGTTTGGATTTGATTCTTAAAACCGTAAGTTTTTTTCTTTTGCTTTACCTTTATTTTTTAAGAAAACCAATTATTTGTTAAATTTTACAAAGCTTGTCGTCTTCACTCTTTTCTTGTTGCGTTTTGTAAGAGCCTAAACGTAATAATATATATTTCATTAATAAATGGTGTTAATTATCCCTTGGTATTAAGTTAAAAACTGCGACAATCGACATGACAGTTATATTTATAGGACGAGGACAGCAGCAACATCAGAAAATCATTATTACAGTGAATAACGTTGCCCTATCAATCGAATTGTTGTTGCTCTTAGTAATAACATCCGGCTACAATTATGAATAATCTGCACTTTCTCTCCACATTTGCTCCTCATCAATCCAGTGTACTTTTATTTATATTTGGTACTATTAGCCTGTAGTTTAAAAAATAGGTGATTGCGTAAACTCTACATTTGGGAGGTAATATGCATCTATGAATATACATTCAGTTATATATAATAACATTTATTACAAAATAATTCTATTAAATAACTTTGTGCATCAGGTTGTTTTCTTCACACAAATGCAATGGTAACTTTCCAGCGTTAAAAGAAATCTGAATCAACTGATTCTTAGAAAATCATTAATATTAAGCTTTTACTTTAATAAATTGAAGAAGAAAAACACACATATATGCAAATAAACTTGTTAACCTGTTTTTATAAGAAAGCGATGTCTTGATAATAGTCGTATAACTTAGCCCAGTATCCAAATATCGAAACATTTATGAAGACCAAAGATAAAAAAAAAATCATAAAATGCTGTTAGTCAAAACATTGTTAAAAAAAGTCAGTCTTTAACAATTTTGTAAATGAAGATATATAATTTCCGTTATCTGTTGATAGGCTGTTTGTAGCGGGAGGAGGTGGAGAAGGACTATAGAGAAGTAGAGGAGGAGGAAAACAAATTTGGAAGAGTCTTGGAGGAAAATGTTAATCAATTTGGAGAACCTCTCATAACGTTCGGATTCAATGTAAGTCAATCAGTTATCTTCAGACTTGGAATTTCGGTTGACTGAACGCAACTAACTTATTGTTCTTATGTGTTCTCTGTTCAGTTAGTAAAGAAGATTAAATGGAACAAATTTAATTTCAAGAATATTTATGTAATATATTGTACTAAGTTTTTATGCAGGAAAAAAATGATCGATTGTGTTAATTTATATTCAACATGACTTAAAAATGAATGACGAATCCGATATGTGTATATGTTTCGTACTCCATGAGGCGACATCCTGGTTCGTTATCTCAGTAGCCAACATCCGTTTTATAAATTGTCCTACGCTTGAGTTTTAGTACTTTGTCTGACTCACGGTATGGAAACTAAAGCTGGAAACGAAAATAAAACCCTCATGATCTGGTTCTCTTTGATAAATTGTTGAGTCGTAAAGGTCATATGGTAATAAAAGTAAAAATGTTTCCACAAAATCTCTTTTTGAAAGAATGGGCTAAGGAAGAAACAAAACTAATAACTTAAAAAGCGGGAACTCGGTTGAAAGAATTGGAGTTATGCAAAAGTAGTGTTCGTTCATTGCGCTCAAACACATTAAAATTCAACATATATTTCGATACAAAACGGTTCGATTATACTATGTACAATAATAAAAAACAAAAAAAAAATAAATAAATTAATTATTAAATAACCAATTCTTTTGAATTTAAAACACTAACACGATGCTTGGACATTTTACATTTGGACAATTTACATTTCACTAAGTATTTGCGAGATTGCTTGTATTAAATTAAACTATCGTATATAACAAACTTTACCTCATCTACAAGAATCCTTAGCAATGAATCTTTATGTAAAGGTCATGATTAATCTAGTAATTTATCCAAGTTCTTCTTAAAATATATTTTCAATATGAATGGTACAAAACTCATCATGGATTAAAGCTGATAATCCCAGTTCTACATTGAGCCGTTCTGTTGTATCGTTCAATGCTACGGCAATTGTACCTATACAGATGTTGAATTAGTGGTAGCGAAAACAATTCATTATTGTGTATTGGGAAAAAGAGAATTCTCATTCAATATTCCAAAAATAGTTTGGGTACACCAAATCGCATATTTTGTTTGGCGTGATTAATTTCGCCATTTGGACGCTATATTTGTCGACGTTCAAGATATTGTATATCAGATAAATTAATGCACATATTATCTACACATAGAATTCTGCACTTATATGTTACTGTTGTAACTGAATTATAACAAGGGGAATTATGGTATGTGTAATAGCAACAAAATGTTAGTCACGATCAGAGGCCATTTACTTTAAGCGAAAGAATTGCGGATATTACATCGTGTCGTGGGAACAGTAAACATCTTCTTGAGATGAAATATATGTGTTATCCTTACAGACGAAGTAAAGTTTCCTTTTTATTTAGAATCAATCTGATAAAAATAAGAACTCCACTGTCTTACTTGAAGATCTGACAGTGACCGCCAAGGCATTGAAGTAGCCATTGGATATACAGCTTTTAGAAATTATGAACATGAATCATATATTTCGGAATACATTTATTCTCATTCCCGATACTAAATATCCTAAATGCGATGGTGTAAGACTTCATATGACTCGCTGATACAATTATCGAAAAGGGTAATACCATAGGTTACTTCAATACGACTGCTAAGCGGTCGCTATCAGATATACACTGAGTTTAATCAGATTGGTTTACGCTAAAATGTATTGCTACAAAATAAGAATACATGTTTGCACTGCATTCGGTTGCATCATCAGGCAGAATTCTTTTCTCAAGAGTATTTTGGAGCTAACCCACAATATTTTCCAAAGGTACACCGACTGAGTTGATACGATTCTGTCGAAAACCGATTAGCTTTTTCATCTCTCCTCTATCTTCCAACAAATACAACGATGCTTTCCCGGCTATTTGCTAACATTGGTGACTACCTTTCTGCAACTAGGTCCAGTAATCCCGACAAATCTCATGGAATGTATGTGATGCAAAGCCACTGGATCATATTTCCACAGGAAGATTCCAGGTCATGCATCCGTTCGGCTATCGCTCATGGATGAGTGGCTGATACTTGGACAATTCCTTCTCATGAGACTCCTCCATTTTAACTGTCCATATCACTTCCAGTTCTAGCAACAATACAACACTGGTAGTTCCTTACCACAGTACAATATTAAGTATAACAAGAGTAAGAATTTGAAATATTGCACATTTCTTACCGTATATTCTGCGTTTTAATAACAGCGTTTCATTAAATAAGTTGATCTGTGTTTCATGTATATTCGTACACAAAAATATCAGCAGTACCACAATTATCTTTAATAATTTAATTGTACAATCACATTAAAATTGGTTCATGCACAAATTCAAAGACAACAAAAAATTGCTGGCTCTAGATACAAAATGACGATGTTTCCAAGCAGTTAATATAGCGACTCAGGATATAAATGTAACGTAAGTTTCTAATATTTGTATTATAAATAGTTATTCAATGAATTAAAATGTTCTCTCTCTCTCTCTCTCTCTCTCTCTCTCTCTCTCTCTCATTAGCAGTTTTCTCATGATCAGTAAAGATCCAAGGTTGTAAGGGGTAGCCGACTTGTTGAACATTTTCAATTATGTTACAGGTTCAAAACACCCTTCCTTTATACATGAAATAATATAGAAATTCACATGATGACATAACGACAAACGACTCCTAACACAAATATACTTGGCAATCTGGAAAATATACTTGATTACTTTTTTCTACAAACACTGTGATTTGTTTCTTGTGGAGTCTCGTTTGAACGATTGGATAATTTGCCTCTTCTTTAATGAACACCGCGAATAGATTTATCAAAACATCATCAAGCTTAGATACAAGACAAGGCACGCTATGTAAGAAAAATGTAAATTGATGTGTAGAGTAAAGTCGCATCTTCCACTGATGCCTCTATGACATTAAATACGCCGCCCTTCTCCATTACAAAATAAATTACTTGCCTGATTGACCGTCAGGAACGATATCGCGTCCCTGTTTAAAATGAATACATAATATATCGTACATTTTATTACGATATCGTGTCCCTGTTTAAAATGAATACATAATATATCTTACATTTCATTGCACTATAACAAACATATATAAATCTGCAGCTATGTATAATTATTTACTGTGTGCGCTTTAATTTTCTAATCAGTTTATTGGCGATTTGTATTTACGGGAATTAAGGATGTGTGTAATTCTCTTTAATTTGGCGTATAATTTTGGGTATCATCTGAATTATCGAACGAACAGCATGGTCTTACTTTAGATATGCGGTTCCGCTTGGTCATGTTCACTTCATGGACTTTTAAGATTAATTGGAGAACAAGAGCCTATAAGAATTCTTTTTTTAACATATCATATCATGTGTAATTAATTCGTTGCACCAGCAAAAGCTGATATTGCTAAAGATGGCAAAGTTCGTTTTCCCTATTTTACAAAATTTTACTTCAGGCTAGTTCACTTATCTAAAAGTCTTTGGTTTTAATGTATATAGTTTTCTTTTCTTCCTTGTAACATGTTAGATATCATAGATAATGAGTGATGATGAATGCATTGCATTAGTGGCATTGTGTGGTAATTTTATTAAGTTCCTTAGTCAAGATTGGTGTCGATTGTGTTTCATTTTCAGTTGCTGTGGATATACGATCTTGCTTGCAGCAGAAACAAATTTGACATGGTCACGTTCGTTTGTTCGTCCGTGCATTTGTCCATCTGTATATCCGTCTATATATCTATGTTCATTAGCGTGATCAGGCAATGTTCCTGTTGTAGACAAATGAAAGTCAGTAAGCAATGCTATGACCAGAAAATAATTCATCCATTTTCTCCTTCAGATGTGTATTTTTAAACTATTTGCATTTCATTTGGATGGAGATTCTATAGGAGCAGTACATATTCTATAAACACCGCGATCATTATCTTCAACTCCACAAAGAACACTATTTTGAACTATAAAATAATATATCTTACAAATGTATATTTTAAAGTATGGTACTGTAGAATTAATAACAATTTGGGTAGATTGTAAATTGAACGTTTGATGTGTCTTGTAATTATAAAATACATAGACATAAAATGCCAGCTAGTAAATTACCACCGCTTCAGTGATCTAAGTGTTAGAGCGACGACCTTGGATGCAGGATGTCGTGGGCTGGAAACACGTCCTAGTCATGTCAAAGACTAATGGGACTAACAGCTGCTTCACTTGACGCTTAGCATTAAGAATTAAGTGTAAGGACACGCTAGACTAAATAATTGGCCTGTTTAGTGTATTGTATAACGTCATCATATACACGACGGGTCCTACTAAACACATCAAGACAAAGTCAGACAAAGGCAGGCGAAGTCTGTTTAGTTTTGTTTTATTTGTACTTATTCGTACAGCGGCAGAGTAATGTGTTACTGTTTGTAGCATAATCCCTTCTTCTCATCGGATACCGCAAACATTAATAGCAATATTAATGATTTGTACTACCGCTTAAGACACTGCAATGCAGTGGCGTAGCGAGGGTGTTCGGCGCTCGTTGCAAGGTTTATATTTTCACACACACACCGGCGTAGCGGAGAGTATTTGGCGCCCAAGGGGACTCGATAAGTACGCGTGAGTTAGATTCAGTGTGAAACAGAGTTAATCTCAATCATCCAGACATCCTGGCACGGACTTAGTTGTTTGCTTAGTCGTTTCATCTGAAGCACACTTTGTAAAACTGAATCCTCCAATCCTCTTCTTTAGACCACTCCATTGGTTAGAGCCTCCATCTCGGATGCGGGAGGTCGCGGATTCCATCCCCAGTCGAGTCATACCAAAGACTTCGAAAAATGGAACTAACAGCGTCCTCGCTAGGTGATCATCATTTAGAGGTTCGTGTTATTACTTCTAGGCCTGATGTCAGGATAATGTGATGTCAGGATAATGTGACTGTGTGGGACATGATGTCACATGTCTGCGGCATGATGCCGAAGTGTAGAGCCTGGGGAAAACACCACTAAGGCCACTCCTAAGTCGTTTTCAAACAACAAATGTCTTTTATAAAATGAAAAAGTGGTGTTCGGCCCGGACCCCCTTCTGGGCCCGGCCCGTGAAGATACATGCCCGGTTGCCCTGCCCAAGTGCTAGACATCACTCTAAACTGCCACGCTGAAAAATGACTGAAAATTGTTAAAGCTATGTTACAAATCCAAATCACACAAGCACATTCGGGATTCAATAGTTCGTCAATAAAAGTTACATAATAAGGGAGATAATTCATGTACATTCCAAAACGGAATTAGATACGAGTTATTTATTCTATATAGATGTTGTGCCAATGCATACAAATTCTCCAGAATAATTAATTTTTTGTTTTGAGATTCATGGTAAAATAATATAAAATTATTTAACAATTTAATTACTATTAGTAATGTCATTATGTTGAAATTCAAATATATTTGGATGAAATGAGAAGAAAAAAAACCTCTAACGCTACAATATATGTGTTAAAAGAAGTTTATAAAATGTCAATACTATAAAAAAAGGTAGAAAATTTCCGTTGACACATTACTTAAATCAAATGTTAGATTGACTTGGAAGGAAATATTTGTTTAAGTCCATATGAGTCACTAAATCGCATAAATTCCAACAGGCAAGGTCTCTCTTCCCCCCCCCCCCTCTCTCTCTCTCTCTCTCTCTCTCTCTCTGTCTCTCTCATACGTGGAAGTATGTTTAGTAAGAAAAAACATAGAATGCAAACGTTCCTTTGGATTTTAATACAAAATAGAACTGATAAAAAGTTACAATTGCCTGTCAAGACTTATACAGTACAAATATACAAAAGGAGAGTTACACATACTGTAAAATTTTGCACTTTTTATTAGTATTTCCTTCTTCATATTAAAATGTCCGATGGCCTCTCTACACACACACCATTTTTGCTAAGGAAGCAATCAGTCTAATCGACAACAACATAAACTCAAGGTGGGAAAGGAATAAATGTCATTATGGTAAGTCTTCCCAACCCACCACGACGTCTCCCCCACCCCCCTCTCTCTCTCTCTCTCTCTCTCTCTCTCTCTCTCTCTCTCTCTCT
The DNA here is from genome assembly GCA_029339505.1 of Unio delphinus. Lineage (NCBI taxonomy): Eukaryota > Metazoa > Mollusca > Bivalvia > Unionida > Unionidae > Unio > Unio delphinus. The sequence continues at coordinate 8,103,448 of JAQISU010000033.1, read as the reverse complement.
CTCTCTCTCTCTCTCTCTTAGTGATGGAAAAAATGTAGTCACACAAAGTAACGGAAAGGGGACTGTTATAAATGAAGGATAAAACAATATGATAGTTGGTAGCAATCCTAACTAAACCGTAATAATGAGTAGACCAACAAATTGTTCTCCATCTTTTTTTATGTGACTATTCTGCCGCTAGTCAAAATGAACAAAAAGGCGGAGAACAAATTGTTGGTTCAAATAATGACATAAATGAATTGTACATACTTTTAAGTGTTTAAGATAATTCTTGCTGGTTACTCAGATTGCATTTTATATTTCAAACGTATTTCAGTATGTTAGTTCCTGTGTTACAGTACAGTGTTCAAATAGGTAACCATGCTGTGTATGCAGTGTTCTACTTTCTTGATTTAACCTCCTTCTTGTTTGAATTGTAAGGCTGTTTTTAATAGTTTAAAAAAAATGAAAATGAATTAAAACAGAAGTACAAAATTAGAAGAAGCATTTTATGTGTTTGCAAAGGAGACTGATTATTCGCAAAAGGTTAAGAACTATACTTTGTACCAGACACTGGTCAGCTGTGCAGAATTCGTTCATCCGTTCAATAAGCCTCTTTTCCTTTTAATGAAATTTTTTTACATCTTATGATACACCTTAGATACTCTCATATATATATATATATATATATATATATATATATATAATCATGTTTGCGGCGTCGATTGGCCGAGTGGTATAAAGCTCTTTCTCCGTTACGAATCATTGCCATCTCACCTCTGTCTGCTTGGGTTAGAGTCTCGGATTCGGCCAATGTGGGTATGTGAGAAAGATTGCAAGTAAGGTCTCTGGATAGGTTGTTCTTTCAAGGGTTTTCCCGGGTTCTTCATGCCCCATTTATACTGGCGGCTATTTATAGCTTATCGTGTTCTTTGAAAAAAGTTCGTTAAATCCTACAACAACTTTATTTATTTTAGGATTTGCTTTTGGCTAGTAACCGTCTAAGAGGGTGACAAGCCTTAATTATTTATTCTGTATATTTGATGAGCGTTTTAAAAAAAAACTTCATTGATTAGCCCAAACATTTACCTGAAACTGTCAGGAGAGCGATTTGTATGGTATAACGGTAGCAATTTTACAACACCAGTTGGGCGGAGATTAATGTTCCATTGCACTGAGAAATAAACAACAACACTAGCTGTCATTGGTGTATTATGTACGAGTTTGTACCATCTGTTTCACTCAAAAAAAGTTAATCCTCTTGGCAACATGGAATTATTACTTTGACGATATAAAAGTATATCATGGAGCTATTACTGTGACGATATGATATTATGTCATGGACTATTACTGTGACGATATGATAGTCTGTCATGGAACTATTACTGCGACGATATGATAGTCTGATATTGAACTATCACAGTGACGAGATGATTGTCTGTCAAGGAACTATTACAGTGACGTGATAATACTCTTTCATGAAACTATGATTGTGACGATATGATAGTATTTCATGGAATTACCACAGTGTCGATATGATTGTCTGTCATAGAACTATTAGTGTGACGATATGATGGTCTGTCATGGAACTATTACAGTGACGATATGATAGCTCACTGGTCAACAGTGAAATCATTACTGACTTGAAAAGGCCCTAATCTGTAGTATTTTGGTGTGCCGAACACGAATATAACCGTGAATTTTTTTAATTGGCTCTCGTTTTGAAGATATTCATATACCTCATTTTCTATGTTTCACTATGTAAATTTCTCCAGTAGGACTGCAGCAACACCCGGAATAATGATGTAACATTGCATAATACCATCATGCTCACATCATCCACAGTTGATTGCATCATTTTCTGATGCAATGCAATACTAATGCCATGCGGCTGCTGAAGTAAGTTGACGTCAGCTGTGTACTATACATGTGTAGGCCTATTATACTAATGCCAGGCGGCTGCTGAAGCTGACGTAAGCAGTGTACTATATAAAGCCCAATCAGATAGGTTCAGCATTTAAAATATTTTAGACGTTGTGCGAGACAGTTCAAGCTACTGTTACATAAAACTTATTATTTTATCCATTTACGTACAATAAAGAAAAGTAATGCCTCGAAAGTGTGTTAATACCGCGGACAATTTTTGCTATATTTGTGGGGAAGTGACATTTGCCAACCAGAAGAAAAGTATCAATTCTCAAGTGAAGAAGGCATATCATCTTTACTTCGGATGCAAGGTTGGTGACCAAGACAAGCCTTGGGCTCCGCATATATGCTGTGCTACATGTACAACACAGCTTTCACAGTGGTTGAATTGCAAAAGGTCATCAATGCCGTTTGCAGTCCCAATGGTGTGGAGAGAGCCAAGCAGCCACCTAAATGACTGTTACTTCTTCTTGGTTCCTCCTCTTTCCGGCGGAATAACGAAGCGAAAGAAGTCGAGAATAGTCTACCCAAACATTCCGTCAGCATTGAGACCAGTTCCACATGGTGAGGGACTTCCTATTCCAGAACTTCCAGCAGAATATTCTCTTGATTCATCTGACGAAGACAAAGGTGAGTCGACCTGTTCTTCTCCTGGTCCATCAGCATGCAGTGATCCAGATTTTCACTGTGGTGCATCATCAACCCCACACAGAATAACACAGGAAGAACTAAATGACCTGATTCGTGATTTGGACTTATCAAAGAACAAGGCAGAATTGCTAGGATCAAGACTCCAACAATGGAATCTTCTAGAAGAAGATGTCACAATTACTGCATATCGAAAGCGCCACCAGCAATTGGAGCCTTTCTTCAGAAAGGAAAGTAATCTGATATTCTGTTCCGATATTGAGGGCCTCATGAATGCTTTAAAAATCACTCATGACCCACAAGAATGGAGACTATTTGTGGACTCTTCGAAACTGAGTTTCAAGGCTGTGCTTTTGCACAATGGAAACATTATTCCATCTATTCCAGTAGCGTATGCTGTCCACATGAAAGAGACATACGATAACTTAAGGCAGCTACTGAATTCCATTGAGTATAACATGTACAGCTGGCACCTCTGTGGTGATTTGAAGGTAGTTGCCCTTTTAATGGGACTGCAGCAAGGATATACAAAATACATGTGTTTTTTTATGCGAGTGGGATAGCCGAGCAAGGGAAATGCACTACATGAGGAAGGAATGGACTCACAGGCAGAATGTAGCCATTGGAGAGAAGAATATCCAACACCCAGATCTGGTTGAGGCTCAGAAAATCTTGCTACCACCCCTTCACATCAAACTAGGTTTGATGAAGAACTTCGTGAAAGCCATTGACCGGACTTTGCCAGCATTCCGATACCTGTATGAAAAATTCCCTCGACTCAGCGAAGCAAAGATTAAAGAACGAGTTTTTGTGGGTCATCAGATTCGAGAGCTTTTCAAAGATGACAGGTTCAACAACTTGCTGGAAGGTGACGCGAAACAAGCATGGAATGATTTTCGCCTAGTTTCTACAAACTTCCTCGGAAACGTTAGGGCAGAAAACTATAAGGAACTCGTAGAAGACATGTTGATGAAGTATAAGAAACTTGGCTGCAATATGTCTCTAAAGATTCACTTCCTTCATTCCCATTTGGATTTCTTTCCTAGCAACTGTGGTATTGTTAGTGATGAACACGGCGAACGTTTTCATCAAGATATCGCAACAATGGAACAAAGATACCAAGGAAAATGGTCCACTACAATGCTGGCTGACTACTGCTGCACACTCCTCAGAGATGCTCCCGAACAGCTGTACAAGAGACAGGCGAAGAAACCTAAGATGTAGTCAATTACTTGATTTTTTATAGGTAGGCTATTACAGTTGACCTTTTACTATTGGAATGCATTTCGTTATGTAAACATTAATTTCTTGCAGATTACAAAAAAACTAGAGCCAATTTTGCAATTTGACTGTCATATTCGTGTTTATCACATAAAAATTGATAAGAATTGACTAATTTTATTTCAGTAACATGACTTTTGTAAAAATTTGTTGTCCAGTGTAGTATGTCATGGAAGGATTACAGTGATGTTATGTTAGTCTGTCATGGAACTATTACTTTGACAACCTGATATCGAGTCACGAAACTGTTACTGTGCTGATATGTTGGTTTGTTATGGAACTACAGCAGCAGAGAGAGTGAGCCGGACATGTTTCAAGCAAAAAATCGATTTTGACCGTCAAAACAACAAATAGAACCTTCCTACGAAATCTCATGTTTTAATAACAAAAATAGAAAGTCTCCATTTGCCAAATGGAGCCTTAGTGATTTTGTCTGGAACATGATCTTGCAAGGGTGAATCCAATGCCTCCATTGGGTAAAACACTCACCTGTGATTTCAACCGAATATTTTATCAAGTCCGATACGATATCGTGTTCGAGGGTCTGCTAAATTTATTGTTATAAATCCGTGTGGTATTGACTGAGCGTGACTAAAGAAATTTCTAAATCGATTATGATCCATATCACCGCAGCACCAAGTTTGCCAAATATTTCTAAGAGTATGTGTGTCAACTCCGTTAAATACACACAATAAATTGCAGTTATCTCTGATCACTTTTGGTATTTGAGTGTATCGTTGAGTGACATATATCACATCAGTGCTGTAATGCCTGCCTCTGGAATAAATCCTGCTAGGATTCTTTTGTTTATCTAACATGACATCATCGTATACAACTAAATTGTTGATACTTCCATCGAGGTCTTCTACTGATGGTGCCTCGTCAATATTGGTTATAAATTCAATAATACCCTCGCCGGCAATCTCTGAAGCGTTTTCATTAAAATCCTTTAACACTTCATAGCATCGTTGATCATCTACACTAGGAGCAACTAAATACAACTTATCCCACTTCATCCATCTCATTATTAAACTGAGTAGCAATTGCGTCTTGCCGGATCCAGATGGCCTGATTATAATTGCGCGGATAGAGTTTGGTAGCGCTGCATGATGCTTAACTGGTTCTCTTGTTTTAGTCGCTAAAAATCAATTATATTCATATCTCTATACATAAATTATGGATCTATATTGTGTAAAGTGTAAAACGCGTAATGGCACAGATGACTTGACGACGATTACAACTAAAAATAACCGATCAGCGCTTTCTGGTAAATGCGTACAATGTATTACAAAGAAATTTAGATTTGTTTCCCTTGGTAAACCCAAGGAACCTTTAAAAAAAACGAGGAGGTGATATCGCAGCCAAGCTAACTAAACCCTCTGGAACCCCATGAGCAAAGTATCCAGGAGAAAAACACCTTCCAGGGTATAGTTATTGTGGACCGGGAACAAGACTTGATATCAGACTCAATAATCATAACCATCCCAAACCTGGTGAAGAACCAATAAACGTCATTGATAAGGCGTGTCACGCTCATGATGTTGCATATAAGAGCAGCAATTTACAACACAGACATCTAGCAGATGTGAAATTAATTCATGCATTAAATGCTATTCCTGATAAATCTTTCAAAGAAAAATTAGCTTCATGGTTAATAAAATCGGCTATGAAAGGCAAATTGATGTTAGGTGCTGTTAATTAATAACAAGATATAATCTATTTACTATTCTCCAAAAGGATACTGGAGGGGTAAAGCAGCAATCAATAAACTCGCTAGCGCCGCAAAAGTGAAACAAATCACTGCGGCTAATTGGTTATCCAAACAAGCCATATGACAAATTTATCTACCACCGCCTAAACAAATTCACTACTCGCTTGAAGGTGGCAGAAAAAGGGCTACTGATCCTATTTGGAGTGTTACTGCACACAAGATATCTAGTATAACACGATCTACGGGTAGAAACACTAGTGTTTCCAACGCAAGCGTTTCTAGACCAGCAATCTATAGACTGGATTCAATTGCCCCTCAACGGGGATTTACTCGACAACAACTGCAAGTGATACCCGAGGATACTCAATTACCACCGAGGGGTCTTAACTAGCTAAAATCCGTAGGATTTTCAAGGACAATTCTTCGAAGTTGATTTATTCTTCGTACTCTGGATACTGCGAGATAGACTAAATTCGACCATTCGATGCGATTATCCACCATCCAAACAATTGTATCCGATATAGTCAATCCCTGTGAAGAATGTATTGATGCTGCGTATCCTAGCGTCCACGGGGATTTATTAGCAACTAATGCATCTTCAACGACGCTGATATCAACCAGCACAATATCATTTAGCACTAAATTCTGTCTTTGAAATCCTCCTGGTATATCAACTTGTATATTCTGTTTTCGTGTATCCGATGGCCTATAACAAAGGGGCAATGGAAGTGTTGCAAATTTTTTTTTTTATGCAATTCAAATAACTTCATCTGAAGTGTGTCTCTGACTATTTTTCGACTTGCAATTATCAAATCATTTGGTCTCCACGTTTCCCAAAAATCATTCATTGGTGTTTCTGAAATTATTTCACGTGCTTTTTCGCATTGAATTTTATCCGGTTGTAATCTAATTAGCGCTTTGAATTCTCGTAATTGTTCATAAAGTGATCTATAATCAGTGTTAATTTATCATAATAGTCTACAAAACCCTTTAGCCATTTATGTGGGGATGCACCGACAAATGGTGGTGGTTGGCCGTGATCACCGAACATGACGACTTTTTTAGTTTTCAATAACAACCACTCGAGAAATGTTTGTAATACATCTAATGACACTGTGCATATTTCATCCCAAATTATGATTTCAGGAATAAATTTCTCGCCCATACGCCCAGGAGTCCATTTATCTCCTTTCCATCGAAAGAAACTGTGATAAGTACAGTCATTTACCCCTCGCTGTATCATCTCTCTTGCATGTCTGTGAGTTGGTGTTAGCACAATAATGTTTGTGAAATCCGTTGGATTTTCCCCACGGAATAATTCAATTGCACGAGTAGTCTTTCCTGACCCACCACAGCCGTTTAAATAAACTGTTTTATATCTACAGATTGGATCAGATATCGATGGTGCATTGGAAAATTCTGATTGAATTTCAAAGAGATTCCGATAATTATTTTCAATCGTAACATCTGCTGATTGAATATAATCATGAAGCATTTTTTTAATTCTCCATAATCCCCAGTTCTCGTCGCCAGTAGCTTTGCTACCGATTATGAATTCAGCCACTGCTTCTCGATGTTTCACGTTTATGTAAAATGAATCAGTGGCTACTCTGACCGCGGTGTCAGGAAATCTATTTATCATCGAAAATAAATTGATAGAAGCATATGCTAGCATATGCTAGCATAGAACTTCTCAAATGCGTGTATTGCGGATTGTATCCATCGTTGTAGGTAACAATTGTACCCAATTTGGTTCCATCGGACAGAATTGCGTCTTTACGATTGATATATATGCCTTTATTCGTTAGATCCGAGATTACAAAATCGTATTCATCATTGTCTATAATCAACCGTGAAGAATATCTTGTATTGTCGTATTTACCACCTTGAGTAAATTTACAGATTATTCTTCGTTCAATATCTTTTGCTTCGTTGTTTCTAATTTAAAAAAACTGTTTGGACCATTTTACAATTTCTTCTTCGTTGAAATTTGGAAACAGTTCTCGCTGTTCGCTAATTATTTTTTCTATAACAGGTTGTGGTAACCAGACTGATTTCTGTGCTCGATAGGATATAATCGCTTCACTGACATTTAACGATTGTAACATCCCACAATCAATCATATATCTCAATAGCACTATTGGCATCCAGTGTTTTTTCAGACATGTGTCTACCAATCCAAACATAACTACACGGATGAAGTCCTGTAGCCAATTTAAATGATACTACACGAGCGAATCCGGTTAAATCAAAATGTGGCAGCGGACCATTAATCGCAACACGAGCCATTTCATATGTAGGGTGTCCAAATCGTTTGAAATATTTCTCGCATTCTCCATACCCGAAAAAACTCCCTGGATAACACGCAATAATATCAATGGAAATAACGGTTTTAGTGTCATATTTTGTATTCCATAATCCACCATGGCTGTATTCAAGACAGCTCAATCTGACATCTGATAAAACTCACTTCGCGTTGGTTTCCACTCGTTTTTCTTCCTAGCAAAATGTGCTGCAACCGAGGGAAGTGTAAAACAGTTTGTTAGTAATTGTTTGTCGATTTTCCCGCCAGAAAACTCACTAGCTAGTTTTTTTTCATTTGATTATGCAGCGCTTCAGTACGGTACAATTCTCCGTCGGGTCTTACAAACTGATTGAATCCACATTCATCGTCTGCAGCACTGTGAAATAGCCACATCGACACAGGATCTTTTGTGCTCAAATTGTAAATAGCATCAAATAATTTCTGCTCTCCAAGTCCAAACAAGGTTTGGGGTATATATTTTACAGTTCTATCCCGTGGAAATATTGTTACTGCAGATGACCACTCGTGTTCGTTATGATCAATAATTTGTATTGGCGTTCCTTTTTTTGATTGATATTTCGGTTCGTGTAATATTTCTCCGGTTATTGTCGTTACTGATATTGGAAATCTCAATGATGTTTCTAATATAATTATATCCTGAATTGTTGCCCCATGCTGTTTCACCGTTAATTCCCATTCGGTTATTTTTTTTTGTCTTAGATCAGTCAATTTATTCCCCCGGGATGCATTTGTGAAGTGTTCTATTTTTCTTTCTGCTACACAATTAAACGATGAAGAATATTTCATTTGTGCTAGTTTTGCAATATCAGGTTTTTCATTTAACGGATATATCCCGTAAACAACTGCTGTTACAGGATAAGATCTCTCGTAGTATGGTTTGTCAATTCCAGTCAAAATTCCTGGTTTGGAATCATGATTCACAGTGATAGTTTTTTATCCTTGAGAATTGGTTCGTATTTATCCCTGATGATCCAATTTAAAGTGTCGTCACGGATAATGAATTTTATTCTAAAAAAATACCTTTTTCGCCCAAGATGTGAGATTATCACTGCTGCTTTTTTATCATTCATGGTAACATCGATATTGGGTACAATTCGAAATGTTGACCAACAATGAGATGCTCCATCATGCTTGAATTCATTAAAACAATCTCTGATTTTACTAATCATGGTTCTATCAAGATTTTTATTCTTTGGTGTATCAGAAACTCTATCGACATTAAATTTATCATTTTTTCAAGGCGTACTTTTCGGTAATCTTTCAAACTCCTTCATACTAGAATTAAAACAAGCATTTAAATGAAAGATTTATGTATAATGAATCACTGCAAATGGCTCATGATTGGATCAGTGACTCCTTGTAACAAATCATGCAGAAATGAATTCTGTGGGTATCATATGCAAAATTTTCGACGTGGAAGCCTTGGTCCGTTACCTTGTATACGATGTGAGGTTGGGGTTAGGGGAAAATAGCAGTTGTGTCTGAATTGTGGTGGCAAACGATACAGGGAGTTGAAGCGTAATTATGAAAAAGAATAAAAAAAATTCTGACCCTGAGAAAGTCAGCGACAAAATCATAAAAACTCCTCAAGACTACATCGAAAGATTTTCCAGTGATGTAATCATTAGACCAAACAATGAATTAGACAATAAGTATTAGTATACGAATGAACCAAGAATTCCGACCACACCATGTGATTACAAATTATGAAGCATCCAGTGATGGTGTTGTCAGACACTGCAGATTGAAGAAACCAGTTGGTGCTGTGACTAATCAAGGGTATTTGATGTTTGGCGCTGGAAGGAAAACTTATCACAATCATCGTTTCGTTTTTGAGGTGTATAACGGATTGATCAAGGATGGTTTTGTTATTGATCACATAAATGGTATTAAGACTGATAATTCTTTAGATAATTTACGAGCTGTTACACAAAGTGAGAATACTTCATCTGGAAGGACTGGAAAATACTCGAAAAATGCGAGACCAGTAAAATCATTTAATACGGCAACTAACGAAGAAAAAATATTTCCATCTTTTAATGAAGCCGGTAGGCATTTCAATATTTGTGAACCGTCAGTACGAAAAGTTGCAGAAGGAATTTATTGATCTGCAATTTCAAAAAAGACCGGACAAAAATTTAAATTCATTTATGTCTGTTGAGAAATATATTTTACATTTAGAAGTATATAATTGTCATAGAATATGAATTCTAAAAAGATGAATAGCATTATTGCTGAAATTTCAAAATTTAAAAGTCAGGATATCAAACTATCAGATGGGTTAAATCCTGATCAAATTCTGTCTGATTTTCAGGATATAGAATACGGAGTTAACACTAACAAATATATGCTACCAAAGAAATATGCGCTAATAAAAAAAAATCTGAATTTTATTCGGGACTCTCTTGCATTTTCCAGTGACGTAAGTGTGTTTGTCCAATTATTTACTATCGTAGAGGGAATACGAAAAGAATTGGGTAGTGAATATGAATTGAAAAAAGATGTTAATTCTAAAATTAGAAACATAAGAGCGTTAATTCAAGAAAATGAACGATTTTGACAAACAGTCGAAATTGAATTCTAATCGAAATTGTCTACGAGAATTTTCATACAAAATCGACTACTTGACCCGACTGAAATTTTTGGTCATTTTAGTCATTTTTGTTATTTTTTAGCATTATTTGACTGAAATTATCGATTTTTTGGTCAAAAATCATCAAAAATGAATCCTAACAGCTTTTCCTACAAGAATTTTCATGCAAAATCGACTACTTCACCCGACTGAAATCGATAATTTCAATCAAAATCAGTGAAAAAACAGGCAAAAAACTAGTGAAAAACAGGCAAAAATACATGAAAAACAGTGAATAAAAAATATTTCACACTGAATAAAAAATAAAAATATTTCACATTGAATAAAAAATAAAAATATTTCACACTGAATAAAAAATATTTCACACTGAATAAAAATAAAAATATTTCACACTGAATAAAAACACACTGAATAAAAAATAAAAATATTTCACAGCAATAAAAAAAATTGCACACTGAATAAAAAATAAAAATATTTCACACTGAATAAAAACACACTGAATACAAAATATTTCACACTGAATAAAAACAAACTGAAAAAAAAATATTTCACACTGAATAAAAAATAAAAATATTTCACACTGAATAAAAACACACTGAATAAAAATCGATAATTTCACAGCAATAAAAAATATTTCGCACAAAATATTTCACACTGAATAAAAAATATTTCCCACTGAAAAAAAACAAACAGCAATAAAAAATATTTCACACACACTGAATAAAAAATCGATAATTTCACAGCAATAAAAAATATTTCACACACAGTAATAAAAAATATTTCACACTGAATAAAAAACATTTCACACTGAATAAAAAATAAAAATATTTCACACTGAATGAAAGATATTTCACACTGAATAAAAAATATTTCACACTGAATAAAAAATAAAGTCAATCGAACAATGATCAAAATGAATCCTAACAGCTTTTCTTTACGGGAATTTCCATACAAAATCGAATACTTTACCCGACTGAAATTTTTGGTGATTTTTGGTTGTTTTAGTCATTTTTTAGCATTTTTTGACTGAAATTATGGATTGTTTGGTCAAAAATCATCAAAAATGAATCCTAACAGCTTTTCTTTACGAGAATTTCCATGCAAAATCGACAACTTGACCCGACTGAAAACAACTAAAACAGTCAAAAATCAATGAAAAACAGGCAAAAATGGCACTAAAATGTGAGTCAATGACACTAAAATGTGATAAAAATAAAAATATTTCAGAGCGAATAAAAAATAAAATTTCTGTTTATAAAAAATATTTCACAGTGAATAAAAAATAAAATTTCTGTTTATGAAAAATAAAATCAATCCAACAATTATCAATCGAAAGAGCTACGGGAAAATTGTTTTACAATTGAAAAATTGTTTACAATTTCAATAATGGTTAATGAAGCATTAACAAATAGATTGGCTCGTGAGAGACTGGTCGCGATCAAAAAATTTATACCAATTCGAGACTCTGTAAGGAATAAACTGCAAGCTAGACAGAGTTTACAAACGGATTTTGCTGTGGGGTCTGAAGAATTGTTTAAACCAGTAACCACGGCAACGAAGGGGGTAGAGTGTGCTATATGGGGAGATGAACCAAGAAAAGAAGAGTCTCTTATTGTACTAAAACTCCAAGGTGATATGGAAATTGAACGGTTAGGTGATATGGAAATTGAACGATCTAAAACACCTGAATCAAAAGTGTTACGCGCAAGATTTAACGAGGAAATGTTAACAGTAATTGATAAGGCCGATCCAGCAAAAATTCCGGCGCTTGTTGTTACGACTTATGAAAACAGAAAAAAAATGTTGAAACCGAAACATCATAAATACGTTAGAAATATAACTCATTGGGCTGATATATTCAACAAAAGCAAAACTAAAACAAGTCTAATTAAGACGGATAGTGCATCATACATTGAATATATAAAGATGGTGGGTAACGTGTATAATCAATATGAAGAGTTTAAACAACAACAAAAACCGCAAAAATTGGAAGGAAAGCGACAGCAACCTGCAAAGAAAATATCCTTCTCACCTAAAAAACAATAACAACTACCACCTGATCGAAATGATGATCCTCTTGATTAGAAACAAAGTACGGATTTAGAAAAACTGGATGAAGCAACTGGTTATAGCGGGAAGGGATTGCAAGATTCCAGTGGAAACTGTCGTGGTAGTGTTATCAGTGATATATCACGATTAGAAGTTCTCATCGGAGGGTTCCGAGCTGGAAATAACTCACCGGAAATAATTATTGAAGCAGCTGATATCTGTAGATGGTTATTTCGAGGTGGTATCATGGATATCATCACATATCGAGATTTCATTGGCGAGTTAGTGGAGGATTATCATAGTGACTGAATTTGTAATTGAAAAATTGTTTTACAATTGAAAAATTGTTTACAATTCAAATAATGATCATACACTACAATCATAATAAACCAGCCAGTGTCTATGTAGTTAATTCACGGTTTCCAGTTTATAGAGCATACTATGGTGATGGTTTCGGTAATACCATTGCGGGGTTATTTGCAAGAATGGCTCCAAAATTGATGCCGTTAGCTAAACAATTATCAATGAAAGCAATTGATGTTATTTGTGATAATGGTATTAGTGCTGTTGGAGACCTTGCCGGAAAAGCGTTTTCAGCCGCGAAGAATAAATTAACATCATTAGTTAGACGAAGAAAGAAACCGGTACCACTGCCATCTACAGCGGAAATGCCTGCGAGTGTTAGCAAAATTATAAATAACGCAGTAGAACAGAAACTATCATCGCTGGTGACTCCGAGTGACCAAGATAACATGATAGCAAACATGATAGCGGGAAGTGGCTTTAAAAAACCACGACGATGAAATCCTACGTATTCTCGCGCTAGCGTTTTTCACGATGAAATCCTACGATTAGCAATGAAAAATCTTTTACGATTTCACGATTTAGACTCTGATAAATAGAATAAAATGTTCAAACGGTCACCTGATCCAGCGTTTGATATGGATGCCCAAGTGCGTAAAGATGATTCTGTACGTTTTTTTCAGTTTTATTCTTATCACGCAACACAACCAGTTCTCCGATCACGAATTGAACTTCAAGTTCATGATACCAGTAAATAGGTTTTGCCTTGTGAAGCGTTTATCGAAATCGAAGGTGAACTCGTAACAAATGTTGCAGCTAATACACCATATGACAATAACCCAACTATCCGAGTTGGTTTTGCAAGAATGGCATAATGACGTTATTCGAAAGCGCTAGATATCTCATTGATGGAAAAGAAATTGAATCAATAGACCGTGAAATTGATGTTGCCACAACAATCATAGGGTTAGCAAGATATTCTGATGATTATACAAGATCAGCGGGTCCATCTATGATGTTTTCTAAGGATATTACTGATCACCCTGAACACGTCCAGTATTCTAGAGTAAAGGCAACACAAGCTACTGCAGTTGATCCAGCACCAGCCGGATATACAAGACCAGCTGGTACCTTTGATGTCATAAATAATGTTCCTAATTTCAATCTAGGATTTGCAACACGCGTAACAACGTTGCAAGGACAGCGTCGACAATTTTCATGCGCGATTCCACTGCATCATATTTTCGGATTCTGCAGAAACGTCCGAAAAGTTATTTATGGAGCGAAGCATACAATAGCGATTGTGCGAAAGGGTACTGATAATGATGCAATCTGGCGTGATGCTGGTGATCCCGAGGGTAAAGTCATTTTAACAAAACTATCATTGTGGATGCCAGTGTTAACTCCATCAATCACAGCAGAAGAGCGATTACTGTCATTTATGGATCAAGGAGGAAAGTCGTTGTTGAGTTGGTTATCAGTGACCACGGATATTAAACAGGATAATGTCGATGATATATTCACATGGCACCTGGCATCAAAACAAGGCGTTTCAGCTCCACGTCATATATTTGTAGCGTTACAGAATAATGAGCGAGTTGGTAATCAACCACGCAGCCATATGATATTTGATCAGTTAGGTGTTAGAGAAGTCTCTCTAAGAATAAACGGCCAACAGGAACCATCCGAGGATATACAACTTGATTACAATCACAACCATATTGCACGTGTATATCACAATATGCTGTCATTTATGGCACGGGATCAAAATGTTGATACTGGTCTACAAATATCACAGTTGGATTTTAAGAGTTTATACCCGATTTATTACTTTTCATTGGAACATCTTGATTTAACAAGACAATCTGTCGTTGATATACACTTTAGAGCCCGTGTAACCTGCCCTGGTGGTATTATTAATTACAGAGCGGTTGCTGTCATTCTCAGTGATAAATCAATGCTACTCGAAGGTGTTGGTGGAAGAATGAGAATCATTGATGCACCAGTGGAAAATATGTAATTGAAACTTTATAGCAATTAGATCAATCTGTATTTGTATAATGTCCTATAGTAATATCAATGTGTCGTTGACACCTGGTCAATTAAAAACATTGCAATCCAAATCAGCTAAGCAATGTGGAACCACAATAACGCTGAAACCTAATCAAATGAATGGCGGTTCAAATAAATTATCGCTGACAACTCGTCAAGTAAAACATTTCAATGATGCACTTGTAGCAAAAAAAGGTATTCAGATTACTATTTCTGCAGCTGCTATCAAAAACATGATTAAAACAGGCGGTATATTCCCGTTGTTAGCTGCGAATCCAGCGTTGATTGCGGCAGCAGCCCCAGCAGTTGCATAAGCGGCAGCGTTAGGAGCTGTTGGTACCGCGGCAGGAATGGCACTAAAGAAAGCAACGGGGAAGGGGTATAAAAAAGGGAAAGGGTCTAAGACTACCAGGAACCCCGTATTCATGGTACAGCAGAAAAGGTCTAAGACTAGGACCGGTTTACTAGTTGAAGAATCTTCGGTAGGAGAGTCTTTGACTCCAATTTCCAATTTTGATTTACTCGATGCTGCTAAAAAATAGCCATACAAAACTTCAGAGGTGTGTTTATGAAAGATCAATTACCGACACAACCCAACAGTGTTGAAACCGGTATCATTAATCTCGATAACAGCACCGGACCTGGAACTCGCTGGGTTGCATACGCTATTGATCCACGTGGGATCGTCTATTTTGATTCATATGGATTAGCACCGCCGAAGGAATTCATGCGTTATATGAAAACTTTTCCAATGAAGACTTGGTATTCTACGCTACCAACACAACAAATATATGATCCACCAATATGCGGCAGCGAAGTATTAAATGTCCTTGACGCTATTTCTAACTCTTTGGGTAACCCAAGGGGAAAACCACCACATGTTGTCGTAAATGAATACACTAGTAATCGCTGGAAATCGAAGCGATTTTAGAGAGAGAGAGAGAGAGTTTTACAATAACATGATTGATATTTGGGGGAGACCTCTATCAACGCTGAAGAAACCCGAACCCGATGGCACTGCAACGGGTGATATAAAAAAATTAATTGAAGATGAAATCGCTGAGACGTTGAATTTAGCAAGTGTTGACCCGAACGAAATAGTTGTATTTCAAGATCGCCAGGGTAAATTGAAAACTAGTAATATTTCACTGGATGATATTTTGGTTAAACAACGAAACGCAATCGAGGATACTATCGCGTTATTTTCCGATCAGGGTAAACTCAAACCGGGTGTACTTTTTTCGAAGATTACAAATACACTTGCCAACTACGATAAGGAATTTGACGATCATGTGAAAAATTATAACCAATTTCGCAAAAATGTCATTCATAAGTTCTTTGGGTCTCCAAAGGTAGTTACGCCTCCCCTTGCGGATATTAATTCGTTTATTGATGATCAAAAAATCATTAATGACCTCACTGATAAATTTTTTACAACAACAACATCCGAAAACGTGTCAACTACATATTCGGAAATAATCAAAAAACTTAATGAAATCGCTGAAATTAAAAAAAACTATCGAGGATAGTAAAACAACAGTTGATGCCATCAAAGATGATTTTCCGAGGATGATAACAATCATTGAAAAAACAAAAATTCCTCATGAGAAAACCAATAACGTAGTATACACGATCCAACACGGATCATTTGCATGGACACCTACAAACAACAAATTAGATATCCGTTAAGGGTATTTATCGATTAACACTAGTGACAACGACTCAATTTAATATATCATCGTCGAGTTCATCCGGGGTCAACAATACGATTTCGACGATCATCGACAAGGATACAACGGAAAAGTTCACGATAACATCTACTGATAAAAATTTGGTTAGGGTTTCAACAACGTGGTATTTGGGATTCGTAGCGGATTTAAGTAAATAACTAAATTGAAATTGTAATTGAAAACGCTAGCATTTTTAAAATAAAAATGATTTCATCATCGCAATATCGCTATGATCAGGTCAAAGAATTTCAAACTAGACTCAAAACCCTCGCCGAGGAGTATCACATAAAAATAAAGAAATACCGACGAAGAATCACCGCAATTGATGTTACTATGTACTCGGTGTCAGGCGTTCTCGCTGGCGCCGGAATAATACTTGCATCGGTTACAATGATTGCCCCGGTCGTAGTTCCAACTTGCATTTCTGCGGCGGCTACAATCGCGGGTATATCAACCGGGATAACAAAAAAATATCATCATGCAGCCAGAGTAAACTGCAAGATTACTTAATTCAATTTCATGTTGTATCAACCGCATACTCGCAATTATCCTGGATGATATCGTCGTCACTCGATGATACATTAATATCAAATAGTGAGTTCTCAGCGATGGTCAGTATTTATGATTCCGCGATGTCAAAATTAGAAATACATCCTGAGTATAATAACAATGACAACACCGATGGAATTACTTCAACAAATAGTGGAGAACACGAAGCCAGTACAAACAAGCATGATATCAATAACATCAACGAATCCAGAATTCAGTGTGAATTTCCCTAGCCCAGTCCCCGTGAAGGAGATAGCGCTAGCAAAATTACGAGTATACCATAGTTGGCCTAATATCAGATAAAAATCATTTTGCGGTCAACAACCAAATAATTCCTTGGTATTTGCAAATAAGAATCGCGAAGACGGTACCCCAGACTGGAACGTTGTTTCGATACCAACCGGATCATATCAAATTGAATAAATCAATGCTGAATTAGCGCGTAGAATAAAATCGATTACTGGAGCAGAATCAAAAATCGCTATAATGGTTCATGAGCCGACGCAATCGTCTGCCATTGAAATAAGCACAGAAGGATACGTCGTAGATATCTATCAGAGTTCTATTAGAACCGTACTAGGATGGCCTGAAATCCCACCTCGGACAGCTCATCCAATACATGAACCACAAAAATCTGATTATCTCACCGACAGGATAAAATCTGATAATCCAATAAAAAGTTATAGCGATTACAATAAATTGAATTTTTTTGTTTTCGGATACCATGAGAAGGAAGGTGGGGGATTAGAGGAATCTTATTTTGTTAACGAGCCTAAAATCGTTGAAAATTTCACAGCAATGAATAATGATTTTTCACTGTTGTTAATATCTCTTAAATCCGGCTCTCTCACCCGAGATGAATTTATCAGCGTCGTAGAAACATGTAATAAAATTATCGACGATATGGAAACATTTAATTTGAAAATTATTCAGGATATATTAGATGATGAGGAACCCCTATCGAGAACAACATTTGCAACAGACTATAAAATCCCCGTCAAAGATATTCCGACATTCAAACTACCAGGATATAACGTACCAGAACTAAAAAAATCTCTCAATGATGCCATCGATATTGGTTTTAAAATAATACATGATGCGTGGAAAAAAAAAACATCACCGGAAATAAAAATCCTGACACATAATAATGACACGGACGGAGGAGGCAGGCATATTGCTCCTCAAAATGTGAATATATCCTCGGTGATAACGCTCAATTTAGTATGTGATGTTATCGAAGGAAGCTATCAAATAAATCTAGAAAGATCAAATCAAGCTCAGCAGGGATATATTTTGTATTCATTTGCACCAATGGCTTTCCAGGATTTTTAATTATTGAGTCTCCGGTTAATCCAGTCTATATGCGGTGTCATAATGATTCGCTAACGAGAATTAATTTCAAACTCACTGACCAGTCCAATAATCTAATTGATCTACAAGGCGAGGTTCTACAAATTAGTCTGTTTGTGAAATCCTGAAAGGAATTTCTTCGTAAATTGCTAGCAATTTCAAAGGTCTTTCGTCGTGAAAATTCTTCGTATTTCATCCTAAAAAGATTGTTTGAGTGTTTTACCCAATGGAGGGATTGGATTCACCCTTGCAAGATCGTGTTCCAGACAAAATCACTAAGGCTCCATTTGGCAAATGGAGACTTTATTTTTTTTTTGTTAAAACATGAGATTTAGTAGGAAGATTCTATTTGTTGTTTTGACGGTTAAAATCGATTTTTTGCTTGAAACATGTCCGGCTCACTCTCTCTGCTGCTACTACTGCTGTGACAATATGATAGCCTGTCATGGATCTATAACTGTCATAGAACTATTACTGTAACGATATGATAGTCCGTCATGGAATTATTACAGTGACAGTAGGATAGCCTGTCATGGCTCTATTACTGTGATGGAACTATTTCAGTCACGACATGATAGTCTGTCATACAACTTTTACATTTACGATACGACAGTATGTTATGGAACATTTAACGTGACGATATGATAGTCTGCCATGGAGTTATTACTGTGACGACATGACAGTCTGTCATGGAATTATTATTGTCATGGAACTATTACTTTGACGATATGATAGACTGCCATGGAGCAATTAATGTCATTGAACTTTTACTGTGACGATATGATAGTATGTCATGGTACTATTACAGTGATGATATGTTAGTATGCCATGGAACTAATACTGTGACGATATGATAGCCTGTCATGAAATTATTACTGTGCCGATGTGATAGTCTCTCAGGAAACGATTACTGTTACGGAACAATTTCTGTGAGGATATGTTAGTCTGACATGGAACTATTACTGTGACGACATGATAGTCTGTCATGGAACGATTACTTTGACGATATGATAGTCTGTCATGGAACTATTACTGTGACGATATGATGGTATGTCACGAATCAATTATTTTGACGAAATGATAGTGTCATGGATGTATTACTGTGAGGATATGATTGTCTGTCAAGGAACTATTACTGTGACGATATGATATTATATGATGGAACTATCACAGTGACGATATGGTTGTCTGTCATGGATCTATTACTGTCGCAATATGTTAGACTGACTTGGAACTACTACTGTGACAATATGATATCCTGTGATGGAACTATTACCGTCATTAAACTATTACTGTGTCGATATGATAGTCTGTCATTAAACTATAACTGTGAATATATGGTAGTCTGTCATGGTACAATAAATGTTACGATATGATTGTCTGTCATGGAACCTTTGATGTAACGATTTAATAGTCTGTCATGGAACTATTACAGTGACAATATGATAGTCTGACTTGGAACTATTACTATGATAGTACTTTTACTGTAACGATATGATGGCCTGTCATAGAACTATTACTGTGACGATATGTTAGTCTATTATTGAATTCTTACTGTGACGATATGATTGTCTGTCATGGAACCATTACTGTGTCAATATGATAGACTGTCATGGAACTACTACAGTGACGATATGATAGTCTTTCATGGAACTATTAATGTCATCGAATTATTACAGTGACGATATGATAGTCTGTCATGGAACTGTTACTGTGAGGATATGATAATCCCTCATGGAACTATTACAACGACGATATGTTAGTCTGTCATGGAATTATTACTGTGACGATATGAAAGTATGTCATGGAACTATTGCTGTGACGATATGATAATCTGTCATGGAACTATAACAGTGACGATATGATAGTATATCATGCATCTATTACTGTTACGATGTTGTCTGCCATGGAACTATTACTTTGACGATAGGACAGTCTGTCATGATACTATTACTGTGCCCATTTGATACTCTGTCATGACTACTATTACTGCGAGGATATAATAAACCGTCATGGAACTATTTCCGTGACGATATGAAAGTCTGTTATGGAACTATTACTGTCACGATTTGATAGACTGTCATTTAAGTATTACTGTGACGTTATGATAGTATGTCATGGAACTATTACTGTGACGATATGACACTGTGTCATGGAACTATTACAGTGAGGATATGATAGTATGTGATAGAACTATTACTTTGACGATATGTTAGTCTGTCATGGCACTGTTACTGTCATCGATATGTTAGTTTGTAATGAAAGTGCTTCTTTGACAATATGATATCCTGTGATGGAACTATTACTGTCATGGAACTATTACTGTGACGATATGATAGTCTTTCATTGAACTATTATTGTGAGGATTTGTTTGTCTTCATAGAAATATTTTTGTGACTATATGAAAGTATGTCATGGAATTATTAATGTGACGTTATGGTAGTGTCATTAAAACTATTACTGTGACGGTATGATAGTATGACATGAAACTATTTCTGTTGCGATATGATATTCTGTCATGGTAGTATTAATGTGACTATATGATAGTATGTCGTGGAACTATTAATGTGACGATATTAGTCTGCCATGGAACTCTTACTGTGATGATATGATATTCTGTCATGTAACTATTACAGGGACTATATGATAGTCTGTCATGGAAGTATTACGTTTATGATATGATAGCCTGTCATGGACCTATTACTGTGACAATATGATAGACTGTCATAAAACTATTACTGGGGCAATATGATATTCTGTCATGGAACTATTACTGTGACGATATGATAGTCTGTCAGGGAAGTATTACTGTGAAATTATGATAGCCTGTCAAGGAGTTATTACTGTCATTGAACTATTACTGTGACTATATGACAGCCTGTTATGGAAGTATTAGTGTGACTCTATGATAGTCTGTCATGGAGGTATTTCTGTGACGACATGATAGTCTGTCATGGAACTATTATTGTCATGAAGCTATTACTGTGACGATAGTATAATTTGTAATCGAGATATTACTCGAGCGATATAATGGTATGTTCTGGAACTATTACTGTGACAACATGATAGACTGCCATGGAACTATTAATATCATTGAACTATTACTGTGACGATATGATAATCTGTCAAGGAAGTATTAGTCTGACTAAATAATGTTAAGATCTGGAACTATTACTGTGACGATATGATATACTGCCATGGAACTATTAATGTCATTGAACTATTACTGTGACGATATGATGATCTGCCATGGAAGTATTACTGTGACGATATGTTAGTCTGCCATGGAACTATTACAGTGCCGTTATGATCGTCTGTCATGGAACTATTATTGACATGGAACTATTACTGTGACGATATGAAAGTATGTCATGGAAATATTACTTTGACGATATGAAAGTATATCATTTAACTATTACTGTGTCGATATGATAGTCTGTCATGGAACTACTGCTGTGTCGATATGATAGTCTGTCATGGAATTACTACTGTGACGATATGATAGTCTGTCATGGAACTATTTATGTCATGGAATTATTAATGTGATGATATGATAGTTTGTCATGGACCTATTACTCTTACGATATGATAGTCTGTCATGGAACTATTGCACTAACGATAGGATAGCCTGACGTGGAACTATTACTGTGACAATATGATTGTCTGCCATGTACCTATTACTTTCACCATATGAAACACGTGCTTCTAGTTTATAACTTGTCTTGTATAAAGACATACGTATGATCATTATGCGATGGTTTCAGTGGTGGGTGAGTGAATCGAAGAATCAAACTCCGAAAGCATAGTCAGTGAAGCATTACTGAAGAATCAGTCAATGTCAGGATGCAATTTGAGACGAAGGTTTGTTTTTGCTTATTTTGGACTGATTTGTCCTAATTTTCTCGAATTTTAGTCCGAGATCACGTTATTTAAGTCACATTGTGACATATAATCTCATCCTAACGTGGTCCGATGTCGTATTAACGTTTGGCAAGATTCTGCATAATTTCGTAATTTGACATACGTCTCAGTGATATTTAATGCATGAGAAAGAGCTGAACAAAGAATTAGTCTCATAACCATGTCACAAATAAGGTCAATCAACTTCTTTCAATATTCCCATATACCCATATTTTCGTCCCTCTCATCAGGAAGTCATCCACATCAGTTCTATCAAATCAGAGCACACTTCCTTTTTCAGTTTATTCATGTTTGATAAGAATACATATACATGAGCTACCTTGTTTAACTATGCTTGCACCAATATCTTTATCACAGATTTTGAATTTAAATTATCCTTCGCACTGTTTACTGGTCAATATTTTGTCGAGAAGTGATACAGACGGATATACTACGTAGGTTCGTACATACGTACATACAAGCATACACACACACTCACACATACATACATACATACATACATACATACATACACACACACACACACACACACACACACACACACACACACACACACACACACATACATACATACATACATACATACATACATACATACATACATACATACATACATACATACATACATACATACATACATATAGATAGGGTGGATAGAGTTGACAAAAGACATGGGAACAATGAGTGAATCTATCTGGTTCATATGAATTGTTGGTAGAGGAAAATGAGCAGCAGAGAGGGTGAACCCTACAACGTTTTTAGACAAAATTTTGATTGAATCCTTAAAACGAGCCTTCCTACGATCTCATTTTAACCAAAAAAAATGTCTCAGGGGCAAACCCTACAACGTTTTCAGACAAAAAATTTATTGAAATCTTAATGAGCCTTCCTACGAAATCTCATTTTAACTAAAAAAATGAAAACGGAGACTTTTACGATTTTTTAATTAATTTTGGTCGCAACTTGTTGTCATCCACCCTCTCTGCTGCTAGAACGTTCAGTTCTGGGTTAACAAAAAATAATAAATGATTTTAACCGAATATTTGATCCAGTCCTTAGGACTTTACAAACAAACTAATCGCTAACACCTCTTCTTGTAAATCAATCAGATTATTAGATTGGTCTGTGAGTTTGAAATTAATTCTCGTTAACGAATTATTATGGCATCGCATGTAGACAGGATTAATTGGGTTTTCAATAATTAGGAATCCTGGAGGAGCTGTTGGTGCAAATGAATAAAGAATATATCCCTGCTGAGCTTGATTTGATTGCTCTAGATTAATCTGATAGCTTCCTTCAATTACATCACATACTAAATTGAGCGCAATCACCGATGAAATATTCACGTTGAACGGAGCGATATGCCTACCGCCACCATCTGGATCATTATTATGTTTGAGGATTTTTATTTCATGTGATGCTGTTTTTTCCATGCATCATGAATTATTTTGAAACCAACATCGATGGTGTCACTGAGAAGTTTTTTTAGTTCCGGTACGTTATATCCCGGTAGTTTGAATGTTGGAATATCTTTAACGGGAAAATTATATTGTTTTGCAAATTCTGTTCTCGATAGGGGATTATCGTCATCTAATATATCCTGAATAATTTTTAGTTTAATGTTTCCATATCGTCGATAATTTTATTGCATGTTTCTACGGCGCTGATAAATTCATCTCGGGTGAGAGAGCCGGATTTAAGAGATATTAACAACAGCGATAAATCATTATTCATTGCTGTGAAATTTTTAACGATTTTAGGTTCGTCAACAAAATGATGTCCCTCTATTCTCTCCCCTGGCTTCTCTCTTCCAGTTGAGTGATATCCGAAACCAAAGAAATCTATAGTGAATTCGTGATCTTTATAACTCCTTATTGGATTATCAGGTTTTATTCTGTCGGTGATATAATCAGTTTTTTGTGGTTCTGGTAAATCAACAGTTTTTCCCCCTGGTGGTAATTCAGGCCATCCTAGTACGGTTCTAATAGAACTTTGATAGATATCTACGACGTATCTTTCTGTGTTTATCTCAATTGCGGATGATAGCGTCGGTTCATGAACTGTTATAGCGATTTTTGACTCTACTCCAGTAATCGATTTTATTCTACGCGCGAATTCATTATTGATTTGTTCGATTTGGTATGACCCTGTTGGTATCGAAACGACGTTCCAGTCTGGGGTACCGTCGTCCTTATTCTTATACGAGAACACCAGTGAATTATTCGATTGTTGACCACCAAATGATTTTGATCTGATATTAGGCCAACTGTGATACACTCGTAGTTTTGCTAGCGCTATCTCCTTCACGGGGACTGGGCTAGGGAAATTCACACTAAACTCGGGTTCCGTTGATGTTATTGATATCATACTTGTTTGTACTGGGTTCGTGTTCTCCACTATTTGTTGAAGTAATTCCATCGGTGTCGTCATTGTTATTATACTCATGTTGTCGCTCTAATTTTGACACCGCGGAATCATAAATACTGACCATCACTGAGAACTCACAATTAGGTATGGTTGAGGTTATTGAGATCATTCTGGTTTTTGGGTTCGTGTTTTCTAATTCCATCGGTGTTGTCATTGTTATTATATTCATGTTGTCGCTCTAATTTCGATATCGCGGAATCAAAAATACTGACCATCGCTGAGAATTCACTATC
Organism: Unio delphinus; assembly: GCA_029339505.1. Classification (NCBI taxonomy): domain Eukaryota; kingdom Metazoa; phylum Mollusca; class Bivalvia; order Unionida; family Unionidae; genus Unio; species Unio delphinus. The sequence continues at coordinate 8,078,370 of JAQISU010000033.1, read as the reverse complement.
TGATATAATTGTATTATCGAGTGACGACGATATCATCAGGGATAACTGCGAATATGCGGTTGATGCAATATGAAATTGAATTAAGTAATTCTGCAGTTTACTCTGGCTGCATGATGATATCTTTTTTGCTATCCCGGTTGATATACCCCCGATTGTAGCCACCGCAGAAATGCAAATTGGAACTACGACCGGGGCAATCATTGTAACCGATGCAAGTATTATTCCGGCGCCAGCGAGAACGCTTGACACCGAGTACATAGTAATATCAATTGCGGTGATTCTTCGTCGGTATTTTTTTATTTTTATTTGATACTCCTCAGTGAGGGTTTTGAGTCTATTTTGAAATTCTCTGACCTGATCATAGCGACATTGAGTTGATAAAATCATTGTTATTTTAAAAACGCTAGCGTTTTCAATTGTGAAATCCGAACGATTTTTCTTTCAATTTAGTTATTTACTTAAATCCGCTACGAATTCCACATACCAGGTTGCTGAAACCCCAATCAAATTTTTATCAGTAGCTGTTATAGTGAACCTTTCAGTTGTATCCTTGTCGATGATCGTTGAAATCGTATTATTGACCCCGGATGAACTCGACGATGATATATTAAATTGAGTCAATGGTGTTACTAGTGTTAATCGATAAATACCTTTAACGGTTGCAGTGATATCTAATTTGTTGTTTGTAGGTGTCCACGCAATTGATCCGTGTTGGATTGTGTATACTACGTTGTTGGTTTTCTCATGAGGAATTTTTGTTTTTTCAATGATTGTTATCATCCTCGAAAAATCACCTTTGATGGCTTCTATGAAAGTTTTCGTCTCATCGATGGATTTTTTAATATCAGGGAGTTTTATTTCAATTTTATCTAACGGGGTTCCAATAAATTTATCAATGATATTTCTACGAAATGATGTTAATTGTTTTCCGTGTTCTTCACTTTTATATTGAAGTGTTGTTAGTTCCAACAGAGAATCGCCGAGATCAATTATTCTATCTGTAGTAGACGAGAGGGGTACGCCCGGTTTGAGTTTACCCTGATCGGAAAATAACGCGATAGTATCCTCGATTGCGTTTTGTTGTTTAACCAAAATATCATCCAGAGAAATATTACTGGTTTTCAATTTACCCTGATCCGAAAATAACGCGATAGTATTCTCGATTGCGTTTCGTTGTTTAACTAAAATATCATCCGACGACACATCACTAGTTTTCAATTTACCCTGTTTGTCCTGAAATACAACTATTTCATTTGGGTCAACACTTGCTAAATTCAACGTCTCAGCTATTTCATCTTTGATTTTTTTTTTAATATCACCCGTTGCAGTGTCATCGGGTTTGGGTTTCAAAGATCTCCCCCAAATATCAATCATGATATTTTATACATCTTTCTCTAAAATCGTTTTTGACGACTTCGACTACTAGTGTAGTCATTTACGACAATGTGTGGTGGTTTTCTAGATGCTGAAATAGCATCAAGGACATTTAATACTTCGCTGCCACATATTGGTGGGTCATTCATTTGTTGTGTTGGTAGCGTAGAATACCAAGTCTTCATTGGAAGGGTTTTTATATAACGCATAAACTCTTTTGGTGGGGCTAATCCATATGAATCGAAATAAACAATCCCACGTGGATCAATAGCGTATGCAACCCAGTGAGTTCCAGGTCCGGTGCTGTTATCTAAATTAATGATTCCGGTTTCAACGCTGTTTGGTTGATGTGGTAATTGATCTTTCATAAAGACACCTCTGAAGTTTTTAATCGCTAGTTTTTTAGCAGCATCGAGTAAATCAAAATTGGACATGGGAACCATCGAAGATTTCTGAATTAATAAATCGTTCCTGGTAGTCTTAGACCCTTTCCGCTGTACCACGAATACGGGGTTCCTGGTAGTCTTAGACCCTTTCCCTTTTTTTTATATCCTTTCCCAGTTGCTTTCTTTAGTGCCATTCCTGCTGCAGTACCAACGGCTCCTAACGCTGCCGCTTTAGCCACCGCTGGGGCTGCTGCTGCAATCAATGCTGGAATCGCAGCTAACAACGGAAATATACCGCCTGTTTTAATCATATTTTTGATAGCAGCCGCAGAGAGAGTAATCTAAACACCCTTTTTTGCTACTAGTGCATCATTGAAATGTTTCACCTGACGAGTTGTCAGCGATAGTTTATTTGCACCACCAGTCATTTGGTTGGGTTTCAACGTGATTGTGGTTCCACATTTTTTAGCTGATTCCGATTGCAATTTTTTTAATTGACCGGGAGTTAACGCAACACTAATATTACTATATGACATTATACTTTATTTATTGATTCTAAATCGTTTACAATTTCAATTACATGTTTTCCACTGGTGCATCTACCACTCTCATTCTTCCACCAACACCTTCAAGTAGCATCGATTTATCACTGAGAATGACAGCTACCGCTCTGTAATTAGCAATACCACCAGGACGGGTTACACGGGCTCTATATCAACGACAGATTGTCTCATCAAATCGAGATGTTCCAGTGAAAAGTAATAAATCGGATAGAGGCTTTTAAAATCCAATTGTGATATTTGCAAACCAGTATCCACATTTTGATCACGTGCCATAAACGACAATAGGTTATGATATACACGTGCAATATGGTTGTGAGTGTAATCAAGTTGTACATCTTCAGATGGTTCCTGTTGTCCGTTTATTCTCAGTGAGACCTCTCTAACACCTAACTGATCAAATATCATATGACTTCGTTGTTGATTACCAACTCGTGCATTATTCTGTAACGCCACAAATATATGACGTGGAGCTGAAACCCCTTGTTTTGATGCCAGATGCCAAGTAAATATATCATCAACATTGTCTTGTTTAATATCCGTAGTCACTGATAACCAACTCAACAATGATTTTCCTCCTTGGTCCATAAATGATAACAATTTTTCTTCTGCTGTGATTGATGGAGTTAACACTGGCATCCACAATGCTAGTTTTGTTAAAATGACTTTACCATCAGCAACACCAGCATCATGCCATATTGCATCATTATCAGTACCCTTTCGTACAAGCGCTACTGTGTGTTTAGCTCCATAAATAACCTTTCGGACATTTCTACAGAATCCAAAAATATGATGCAGTGGAATTGCACATGAAAACTGTCGACGCTGTCCATGCAACGTTGCTACGCGTGTTGCAAACCCTAGGTTGTAGTTAGTAATATTATTTATGACATCAAAATCACCAGCTGGTCTTGTATATCCGGCTGGTGCTGGATTAACTGAAGAAGCATGTGTTGCCTTTACTCTAGAATACTGGTTGTGTTCAGGGTGATCAGTAATATCCTTAGAAAACATCATAGATGGACCAGCTGATCTTGTATAATCATCAGAGAATCTCGCTAACCCTATGATTGTTGTGGCCACATCAACTTCACGGTCAATGGATTCAATTTCCTTTCCATCAAGGAGATATCTAGCGCTTTCAAATAACGCCATGATCCCATTATTAACAAAACCAACTTTGATAGTTGGGTTATTGTCATATGGTGGATCATCATGAGCAGCATCATTTGTTACAAGTTCTCCTTCGATTTCGATAAATGCCTCACACGGTAGAAAATATTTACTGGTATCATGAACTTGAAGTTCAATTCGCGATCGGAGATCTGGTTGTACTGCGTGATAAGAATAAAATTGAAAATCGCGTACAGAATCATCTTTACGCACTGGGGCATCCATATCAAATGCTGGATCAGGTGACCTTTTGAACATTTTATTCTATTTATCAGAGTCTAAATCGCGATTTCCCATTTCATCGTCGTGTTTTTTTAAAGCCACTTCCTGCTATCATGTTTGCTATCATGTTATTTTGGTCCCCTTGATTTATCAAGGGAGTCACCATCGACGCTAATTTTTCATCTACTGCGTTATTTATAATTCTACTAACACTTGCAGGCATTTCCGCTGTAGACGGTAACGGTTTTGAAAATCCTTTGGATTTCATCCGTGATTTCACTAATGATGTTAATTTATTCTTCGCAGTTGAAAACGCTTTTCCCGCAAGATCTCCAACAGCACCAATACCCTTATCACGAATAACATCAATTGCTTTCATTCCTAATTGTTTAGCCAACGGCATCACTTTTGGAGCCATTCTCGCAAATAACCCTGCAATGGTATTACCTAAACCATCTCCGTAGTATGCTCTATAAACCGGAAACCGTGAATTAACTACGTAGACGGGGGTTGGTTTATCATGATTGTAGTGTATGATCATTATTTGAAATCAGAAACAATTTTTCAATTGACTTTTCAATTCAGTCACTATGATACCCACTTTCCACTAACTCGCCAATGAAATCTCGATATGTGCTGATATCCATGATACCACCCTGAAATAATCGTCTACAGATATCAGCTGCTTCATTAATTATTTCCGGTGAGTTATTTCCAGCTCGGAACCCTCCTACAAGAACCTCTAATCGTGATATATCATTGATAACACTACCAGGACATGTCGTGGTAGAGTCAAAGACTCAAGCGTTGAAATTCTTTGGATTTCCAATCGAATATCCTTTTCCGCTTGTTTCCTCAGTTGTACCAGTTGCACCCTCACTATCATCAAGTAATTGCCTTTGTCGGCCTCGACTTTGTTGTTTTTGTATACCATAACTATCAACTCCTATTTAAAAGTTCTGTACTCAACTGTATCCCTTTTCAAATTACCAGTAATCTCCTTATTCGTTTTATACAACCAATCTACCCAGTCGTCTCGGCTTATTCTACTGTTTTTATACTCGTCTTTTAAAAAGTCCTTTCTAGAATAAAAGCTTTGGGCGGCGAAATCACCAAAAGTCGTATAATCGTCGGGTTTTATTAATTTAGGTTTTTTTATTTTTTTTATAGCTTCTTCGGTGAGTTTGTCTATAAAGGGAACACCTCTTGGGGTGACGACATCAACATGTTGTGGTTCAGGTGTGGAAACTCTTTGAGTTTCAGGCGCAGAATCATCAATATCAGCTAATCGTTCATACTCGCGCTGAGTTTTTATATCACTGGATAACTGTTGTATCCCTGCGCGTGTTTGTCCGGTCTCTGCTGCTATCTTTTCAAGCGTATCAAGCAGCGGCGCCTTCTTTACTCGTTCTCGCTCAGGAATATCTCCATATATCGCTGCTTCAGTTAACTTTTTCACATCTTTGGTCGCACTTGTTATCGGAGTAAACAGTTGTTCACTTGACACAGAAAAGTCAATCTGCGCTTGTTGTCGTTGTTGTAGTTTATTCCGTACAGAGTCACGAATTGGTACAAATCTCCTGATTGCATCCAGTCGTTCACGAGCCAATCGGGTTGTTAATGCTTCATTGACCATTATTTGAAATCAGAAACAATTTTTCAATTGTAAAACAATTTTTCAATCCGACCTAACAGACGAAAACACTTTTTGTTACATGTCAGACATGTCATAGATGATTTTTAACATCACCGTGAACGTGTTATTTCATCCTATAACGGCTTCTATCAATGATGAAGGAAGTGTGGAAATTGTATATAAAAATAATTAATATCACACTTCCTTCATTCTTTTTTTTTGATCAATCCGACATATCGTCCATCGATTTTTAACATCCCTTGAGGGTCGGCTAAAAAAAAATGATAAATGGTCGGGCAATCAAATAATGATAAATGGTCGGTCAATCAAATAATGATAATGGTCAATCAAAATTGTTCATTTTCTTGAATTAACGCCCGTAGGTTTCTAACTTTAGAATTAACCTCCTTTTTCAATTCGTATTCGTACCCCAATTCTTTTCGTATTCGTTCTACGATGGTATACAACGGAGCGAACACACTTACGTCACAGGAAAATGCGAGAGAGTCCCGAATAGAATTCTGAATTCTCTTGATGAGCGCATATTTCTTTGGTAGCATATACTTGTTAGTGCTAACTCCGTATTCTATATCCTGAAAATCAGACATGATTTGATCAGGATTTAACCCATCTGATAGTTCAATATCCCAACTTTTCAATTTTGAAATCTCGGATATGATGCTATTCATGTTTTCAGAATTCATTATTCTATAATAATGATATATTTCTAAATGAAAAATATGACGCATTAGACGTAACTAAATCGAATTTTCTGTCCAGTCCCCTTTGAAATAGCCGATCGATAAATCCCCTCTGCAACAAATCGTACTGAGGCTCTACAAATATCGAAGTGCCTACCGGCTTCATATAATTATTGAAATATTTTTTCTTCGTTAGTTGTTGTATTCAAAGATTTTACTGGTCTCGCTTTTTTTGAACAAGTGCCAGTCTTTCCTCGTTTGGTATTCTCACTTTGTGTGATAGCCTGCAGATTTGATAAAGAATTGTTTTTCGGATTAGAATCCTTGTGATCAATGACAGAATCATCCTCGATCAATCCATAAAAGCATTCAAATACGAAACGATGATTGAGATATCTCTTCTCCCCGCCAACAGTAAACATCAAGTACCCTTGATTATTCACAGAACCAACTGGTTTCTTCAGTCTGCGGTTTCTTACAACACCATCACTGGATGCTTCATAATTTGTGATCACAGGGTGTTGTCTGAATTCTTGGTTCATTCGTATACATAATACTATTGTTTGTCTAATTCATTGTTTGGTTTAATGATAAATCTTTCGATGTAGTCTTGAGGAGTTCTTATGATTTTATCCTTGATACTGACTTTGTCAGCGTCAAGAATACTGACTTTGTCAGCGTCAAGAATACTGACTTTGTCAGCGTCAGGGTCATAATTTCTGATTGATTGTCCATTTTTTATTCTTTTATCATAATAACGCTTCAATTCCCTGTATCGCTTACCACCGCAATTTAGACACAACTGAGATTTTCCCCTGACCCCAACTCCACATAGAATACAAGGTAACGGACCAAGGCTTCCACGACGATAGCTTTGCATATGATACCCACAAAACTCATTTCTGCATGATTTGTTACACGGGGTTACTGATCCAATCATAAGCCACTTGCAGTGATTCATTATATATAAATCTTTCATTTAAATGCTTGTTTTAATTATAGCATGAGGGAATTAAAGAGAACGCCTTCGAAAAATGCTGAATTCAATGCTGATAAGGAGTTTAAGAGATTATTGAAAATTAGTCCTAAATTTAATCTCGATAAACCCAAAAAACGTAACAAACGTCCAAGAGACGAAAACATGAAAGAGTTTAAGAGATGATTAAAAATTAGTCCTAAATTTAATCTCGATAAACCAAAAAAACGTAACAAACGTCCAAGAGACGGAAACATGAAAGAGTTTAAGAGATTATTAAAAATTAGTCCTAAATTTAATCTCGATAAACCAAAAAAACGTAACAAAATTAATCCTAAATTTAATCTCAATAAACCCAAAAAACGTCCAAGAGACGGAAACATGAAAGAGTTTAAGAGATTATTAAAAATTAGTCCTAAATTTAATCTCGATAAACCAAAAAAAACGTCCAAGAGATTACCCTGGAAAGATGCTCAATTCAATCTCGATATAGTTTCTAATACACCAAAGAATACAATTCTTGATAAAGCCATGATTAGTAAAATCAGAGACTGTTTTAATGAATTCAAGCGTGATGGAGCATCTTATTGCTGGTCAACATTTCGAATTGATGGTGTTGTTGATGCTACCATGAATGATGAAAAAGCAGCAGTGATAATTTCACGTGTTGGGGAAAAACGGCATTTTTTCCGAATCAAATTCATTATGGAAGTCGATGGCAAATGGATTATTAGGGATAAATTTGAACCAATCCTCAAGAATAAAAAAGCTGTCATTGTGAGTAGAGATTCCAAACCAGGAATTCTAACCGGAATCGATAAGCCATACTACGAAAGATCTTATCCCGTAACAGCAATGGTTTATGGGATATATCCGTTAAATGATAAACCCGATATCGCAAAACTAGCTCCTATGAAATATTCGTCAGGGCTTAATTGTGTAGCAGAACGAATAATAGAACACTTCACAAATGCATCCCGAGGAAATAAACTAACTGATCTGCGACGTAGGAAAATAACCGAGTGGGAACTGACAGTGAAACAGCATGGTGCAAAGATTTCTGATATAGCTAAATTAGAAACATCATTACGATTCCCAATAACCGTTATGACGATAACCGGAGAGGTTTTATACGAACCGAAATATAACAAAAATGGAGCGCCAATACAGATTATTGATCATAACAAACACGCGTGGACACCTGCGGTAACAATATTTCCACGAGAACGAACCGTGAAATATATCCCTAAGGAGTTCGTCGGGGATGTTTTCTATGAAGAGAGATTATTCGATGCTATTCATGCGTTGTGTAAAGATGATCCTGTGTCAGTGTGGCTACTTAGAAGTGATGAAGATCCCGAAATAGGATTCGATCAATTTGTAAAACCAAATGGTGAATTATATCGCATTGAAGAATTAGATAATAGAATGAGAAAAATCGCTAGTGATTTTTCACCGGAGAATTCCCATGAAAAACTACTCACGGATAGTTTTACTATTCCATCAGTGGTAGCTCACTTCGCAAGAGAAAAAAACTCATGGCGTCCAACACGAAGTGATTTTCTCGAGGATGTTAAATTGAGTTGCGTCGAATTTGGTCATGGAGGACCGTGGAATACGAAATACTCACGTGATGGTATGATTTCAATTGATATAGCCGCGTGTTATCCCGGAAGTTTTCTCGGGTATGGGGAATGTGCTGAGTACTTCAAACGATTTGGACACCCGACACATGAAATGACTCGTGTTGCGATTAATGGGCCATTACCTGATTTTGATTTAACCGGATTCGCTCGTGTGATATCATTTGAATTAGCGTCAAGATTACATCCGTGTAGTTATGTTTGGCTCGGTAGACACCTATCTGAAAAACACTGGATGCCAATAGTGCTATTGAGATATATGATTGATTGTGGTATGCTAATATCGTTGATTGTTTCCGAGGCTATTATATGCTATCGAGCTCAGAAAGAAGTTTGGCTACCACAACCCGATCTAGATCGTATAATCAGCGAACTACGAAAACAGTGTCCAGATTTCAATGAAGAAGAAATCATAAATTGGTCTAAGAAGTTATTTGAAAGTAAAAAAGAACAAGCAAAGGATCTCGGACGAAGAATAATCGGTAAATTTACCCAAGGTGGACGATACGACAATTCAAAATATTCTTCGCGGTTGATTATAGATATCGCTGAATACGATTTTATTGTAACGGATTTAATGAAACAGGGAAAACTTGTATCCCGGAAGGATGCTTTTCTATCCAATGGTGAGAAATTAGGTACGGTTGTTACCTACTGTGATGGATATAATTCCCAGTATACACATTTGAGAAGTTCAATGCTAGCCTATGCTTCTATTAATCTATTTTCGATGATAAATAGATTTCCTAATACCGCGGTTAGAGTGGCCACTGATTCGATGTATATACACAATAAGTACAAATCAGCTGTAGCTAAATTCACAGATCCCGAAGAAAATTGGGGGCGTTGGCGATTTAAAAAGGAGATGCTACATGAGTATTGTGAATCCGCAGACGTTGCCATGGATGATAAATATCTTTGTTGTAACCGTATTGAAATTCAATCAGAATTTTCTAATGCACCACCGGTATCTGATCCAGTATGTAAATACAAGACAGTTTATTTAAACGGTTGTGGTGGGTCAGGAAAGACAACTCGTGCAATTGAATTATTTCGTCGGTCAACCATGATTGTGTTAACACCGACTCACAGACTCGCCAGAGAGATGATACAGCGAGGGGTAAATGCCTGTACTTACCATAGTTTCTTTCGATGGAAGGGTGACAAATGGACTCCTGAGCGTATGGGTGATAAATTCATTCCTGAAATCATAATTTGGGATGAAATATGCACAGTGTCATTAGATGTATTACAAACATTTCTTGAGTGGTTGTTAAACAAAAACACAAAAGTCGTCATGTGCGGTGATCACGGCCAACCACCACCATTTGTCGGTGCATCTCCACATGAATGGCTAAAGGGTTTTGTAGACTACTATGAAGAAATCACCACTGATTATAGATCACTTGATGAACGATGACGAGAATTTAAGAAACTAATTAGATTACAACCGGATAGAATCCAATGCGAAATAGCGCGTGAAGTGATTTCAGAAACTCCAATGAATGATTTCTGGGAAACATGGAGACCAAACGATTTGATCATTGCAAGTAGAAAAATAGTCACGGACACACTTCAGATGAAGCTATTTGAATTGCATAAAGAAAAATTTGCAGCGCTTCCAGTACCCCTTTGTTATAGGCCATCGGATACACGAAAACAGAACATTGAAGTTGATATTCCAGGACAGAGTGAAAAACAAATTCTAGTATTAAATGATATTGTGCTGGCTGATATCAGCGTCGTCGAAAATGCATTGCGTGCTAATAAATCCCCGTGGACGCTAGGATACGCAGCAACAATACACTCTTCACAGGGATTGACTATATCGGATACAATTGTTTGGATGGTGGATAATCACATCGAATGGTCGAATTTAGTCTATCTCGCAGTATCCAGAGTACGAAAAATAAATCAACTTCGAAGAGTTGTTTTCGATGATAATGACACAACAATGGATGATATTGATGTTAAAATTATTGATAAAAAACTCTCCGGTTACAAACAACAGGACAAAAAAAAACAACGAGAATTTGATATTGATGCTGAATTAATAATCACTTTGAAGAAACAACAGAATAATCACTGCGCGAGTTGCAATTGTATAATGCGTTGGCAGTATTCGGATAAGGATCCTCGCCAATTCACCGTTGACAGAAAAAATAACGATCTCGGTCATGTCAGAAACAATGTGATGTTGACTTGTCTTGAGTGCAATAGACGCAACGGTGCTAGTTAAGACCATGCGGTGGCAATTGAGTATCCTCGGGAATTACCTGTAGTTGTTGTCGAGTAAGTCCTCGTTGAGGGGCAGTTGAATCCAGTTTATAGACTGGAGGTCTACCCGTAGATCGTGTTATACTAGATATCTTGTGTGCAGTAACACTCCAAATAGGATCAGTAGCCCTTTTTTTACCCCCTTCAAGCTCTCCTGGTTCGTATAAGTACCTAACAGTGACATTACTACCAAGAATTGGTTCTTTGAAATCTTTTTGTGGTTGTACGGGTATAGACTTCTTTTTAATAGCGTTGCTAGGTTTCATGTTGATTGTTCTAGTAATCTCGTTATTCAGTGCAGTAATCACAGAAGGTAATCTTTTAACCCATTCACGGGATCTTTTTTCTTGAATGAATTCTTTTGCGTATTGATATCCAAATAACCGCTCAGCAATCGTCCGATTAAATCGTTCTACAATGGCCTGATCGCGATGTAGCGCAGTATGCCCTCGTCGTATGGTGACATTATGATTTTTCATTGTAGATAACACTGCACCCTGAAATTCCTTGCCAGGATCAACCTGCAATAGATTTGGCAAGTGCAGAGGACCTCGCCGATAAATCCTTTCAAATGCAGAAGCGACTTCAATGGCTGATTTTGTTTTTAACGGTTCTGCTTCTTTGTATCGACTTGCAATATCAACTACGGTTAAAGCGTATTTGTAACCACGATCATGTGGCAGAAATAATATATCAGCCTGATGAACTTCATTAGGAGCGGTCACATCAAAATGCGAGAATTGAATTTGTTTAGGCGGTGGTAGATAAATTTGCCATAGTGCCTGTTTGGATAACCAATTAGCCTCAGTGGTTTGTTTCACTTTTGCAGCGCTAGCGAGTTTATGGACTGCTGATTTACCCCTCCAGTATCCTCTTGGGGAATAGTAAATTGATTCCATATTATTAATTACCGGCACCTAACATCAATTTACTTTTCATAGCCGATTTTATTAAAAATGAAGCCAATTTTTCTTTGAAGGATTTATCAGGAATAGCATTTAACGCATGAATTAATTTCACATCTGCGAGATGCCTGTGTTGCAGATTGCTGCTTTTATAAGCAACATCATGAAGGTGACAGGCCTTATCAATGGCGTTTATTGGTTCTTCACCGGGTCGGGACTGATTTTGATCATTGAGTCTGATATCAAGTCTGGTTCCCGGTCCACAGTAGCTATATCCTGGAAGGTGCTTTTCTCCGGGGTACTTTGCCCATGGGGTTCCAGGGAGCTTTGCCAATTTGGCTGCGATATCACCTCCTCGTTTTTTTAAAAATCAGATCTCATAGACACAAATCTAAATTTCTTTGTACCACATTGCACGCATTTACCAGAAAGCGCTGATCGGTTATTTTTAGTTGTAATCGTCGTCAAGTCATCTGTGCCAGTACGCGTTTTACACTTCACATAATATAGATCCATAATTTATGTATAGAAATATGGATATAATTGATTTTTCAGCGACTAAAACAAGAGAACCAGTTAAGCATCATGCAGCGCTACCAAACTCTATCCGGATGATTATAATCGGGCCATCTGGATCCGGTAAAACGCAATTGTTGCTCAATTTAATAATGAGATGGATGAAGTGGGATAAGTTGTATTTAATTGCCCCTAGCGTAGATGATCAACGATGTTATGAAGTGCTAAAAGATTTTAACGACAGCGCGGTAGAAAAATCCGGAGAGGGTATTATTGAGTTTATAACCGATATCGATGAAGCACCGAGCATTGATGATATTGATGGAGATATTAACAATTTAGTCGTATACGACGATATAATGTTAGATAAACAAAAAAATCCTGCTAGAATATTTTCCCGTGGGCGTCACAAAAACACTGACGTGATATATGTCACTCAACGCTACACTCAGATTCCAAAAGTGATCAGAGATAACTGCAATATTCTTGCTGTATTCAACGGAGTTGATACTCATACTCTTAGAAATATTTGGCAGACATGGTGCTGCGGTGATATGGATCATAATCAATTTAAAAACTTCTTTAGTCATGCTCAGTCAAAACCACACCGATTCGCAACAATAAATTTGCATGATCCTCGGACACGATATCGTATCGGACTGGATCAAATATTCGGTTAAAATCATTTATTATTTTTTGTTAACCCATAGCAGCAGAGAGGGTGGATGACAACAAGTTGCGACCAAAATTAATTAAAAAATCGTAAAAGTCTCCGTTTTCATTTTTTTAGTTAAAATGAGATTTCGTAGGAAGGCTCGTTAAAATTTTAAATAAATTTTTTGTCTGAAAACGTTGTAGGGTTTGCCCCTGAGACATTTTTTTGGTTAAAATGAGATCGTAGGAAGGATCGTTTTAATGATTCAATCAAAATTTTGTCTGAAAACGTTGTAGGGTTCACCCTCTCTGCTGCTAAATGGCTGATTATTCATTAAACGGCTTGTATGATTGCATCGTTTAAAGTATGAAACGTTTCACTGAAGCTTTGAAAATATAACTGTATCGATCCTACCTTTTTTATTGAAATAAATATTGCTTGAATGCTTCCAGTGTCGACGAATGAAAATACTGATAGGGCTTCTCAGTGTTAGGGAAATTATTCAACATGAATAACTAATTAATTATTCAAGCTATTTAACATAATTCTAAATCTTTTTAAAAAATATTTTTTTTCGATTTACTTTTGCTGTAATAGGCACAATGAGGGTAGAAGGAACGTGGACAAAATAATAATTCACAGAAAATGTTTTGTTCTAATAGTGTGACTAAAGACTCTTTATGATTTCCGAAAATCCTATTTGAATATGTTCTGAATCTATGGAAATATTCATTGAATAATATTGCTATTTGTATGTGTCACGATAACTTTAATATTAATTTATTAATTCTTTTGTAGCCTATTATATTCCAAAGCAAAACGAAACTCGATTACACGAATGGCAATATGTTTCAATCTCAGTAGTTTTCAAAATGAAGGTTCAGACTTTGTAAACCATTTATTGAAACTGATAAATAAATCTCTTTTGTATTTTCGCAACGAATTCATTATTCCTTGTCAGATAATTCATTCATGACCATCTGTTTGTGAATACACATAAAATAGCTTTTCATTTGCTTTTTTTTCCAGAGACAATAAACAATCAAAACCCGTTCGCTATATATATATATATATATATATATATATATATATATATATATATATATATATATATATATATATATATTTGAGGATAAAATAAAACGGAAAAGTGCTTGCTCTCAGTGAAGATGGATATATTTCATAACATGCGGATACTGTTCATACTTATTGTCAGTAGCATCAGAAGGGGATGATCCGACCAAATGGCGGACAGAGAGGTATGAAAAAATTCAGCAAAAAAAGGATAGCACATGGAACCGCTGGAATGACATAAAGAATAGTAACATAAAGTATATGTTACATCGCGATGTTCTTTTATGTGCATTCAAATGTGAATATTTATTATTTGATATGAAATGAACACCATAGTGATTGAGGAGTGATCGACCAAAGGAATGCCGGAGTTGTCTTCATTAACGTATTCAACTGATTTATCACTAATGTTGTCAATTTTGATTGCATAAACGGTCAATGTAATATATATATATATATATATATATATATATATATATATATATATATATATATATATATATATATATATATACATTAAGAAAAGTAATAATATAGCATGGGACGATGGAACGCAGATAGATAGATCTCACCTGAAACAAAACTATATTAGCAAAATAAAAAAAATAATTAAATATCTTAAACATTACTTCAGATCACTTGAAGCAACACTAGATAAGTTTACAAAGTTATCTGCGATCGAGCTAGAGCACAAATGCAGATTTTGACAGATTACCAGGTGACAGAAAACATAAACCATTTGAGTTACAACTGCATGATTTGATCAAACTAGCAAAGAACAAATTTATCAAATATGGCGTGTCCCATGTTGTTCTCGACATTTAAGATTGATGGCGATGGAACATTTATTCATTGCATAAATTAAAGCAAATGAGCATCTGTTATCGCTAATAATCTTGTTAATTATAGCAAGTATATATTCAAAATAAAATTCATTGGTGAACATGTCTAGTGAAAATGTTTTGACTTTTGGATTTTTCGTGACAAACGTCACCCTGTTAAAACATCACGAGACATAACAATGTCGTCTTACTAGATACAATTTCTAAAACACGTATTTTCACCGGACAAAACTTAATACATTAACGCATATACAGTGACTGTGTTGCATCAAACACAATATAAACTCATGATTATGTAAAAAATATCATATCTGTAAAATATGAACGTGATTGAGCAAGTACTGGTCATGCATCATCAAATGGGAATTTAAGGAATCTGCAGCAGCCTAGGACGATGTTATTGAATTTATCAAAGACACCATGGACGATGTTTTTGAATTTATCATAGACACCAAGTGCGGTGTTATTGAATTTATCATAGACACCCAGGACGATGTAATTGAATTTATCCCACACCATTGAAACTTCGTCCGTCTATGATATTAACAAGGATGTCAACTGTCTATTGGATTAAACAAGCAAATCCAGCTGAATATCGTCACGGCGCAGATATAAAAATTCAGATGTCATTTACGTCACCCTACTGGTATACACAGATTCCCAAGGTAATGAGAGATGTTGTATATGTTTTTGTGTTTTTAAGAAAAAAATCGGGATTAATACACATACGATACAAAATATTCATTGGACATGGTGTCCGGCAACATTAGTATGGGTTAGTGTAAAATCTTCTTCAGAAATGTCGGCGACGGGCAGTTTTACCAGAATGCTTGCGCTAGAATGTTCTCATTTCAGCTGTAGTTTTAGTCCTACTAATCGTAAGAATATGTCTTTGACCACCGAGAATGCTTTGCCAGCGTGATCGCCATCAGTGCGTTTAGCTTTTATTACGAACAACTTCGATGGCTTTCATACCTAAATGTTTTGCAATCGGGATAGCCTTCGTGTCTATCCTTCTAAATAAACACAGAACAACATCACCGACTCCATCCCCAAAGATTATTTTTTAAACCGTTAATCGTGTATTTATCACTCGGGGCTGCATATAATCATTCTGTTCACCGAAATAATTGATCACTCACAGTAGTAATCGTTGATAATATTATCAATCAGTGTCCGCCAATCCATGGCTCCACCGGTAAATAAACCCTGACAAATGGCAACTGTTTATATGATGTTTTCGTGGAAATTGTCGCCAGCTCGTCTACCACCAATTCGAATTTCTAGTCAATACACATCGACAAAGATGTTATTGTGATCAGGCTTATCTCGAATCACCGGCGATTCAGGGATCATATTGCCACATTGTTTCCTAAGACATGTATTGCGAGTGGCATGCAAACTTCAGGCTGCTCCTTAGGTGGTTCTTCTTTCTGGATAGAAGGCGGTCCAGTTTGGAATATTTTGGGCAATAATACATTTCCAAGTAATGGATTTTAGCATCTTCCAATTTCGGAATCTGGTTAAACAAGATTACTTATTTCACAAATCTCAGTACGGGTTTGTTCTATTCCCTTGATTGCTTGCTTTATTTCTTGTCGCAATTGTGGCAGACCAGCAACTATTTCAGTTGATATCTCATTGAGATTATTTGTTGTGTTTAGTTTTATTGTGGTATTTGTCGGATTATTTAGCTGCTTGTTTGGTTGATTTAGTTGTTTGTTCCACAGATAGAAGATCTTTAGTTGGTTTTGTGACTGGTTTAAATAACTGATCGGTACTTTGTGGAAATTTCATATGAGCAATCTAGCGTTCTTGTAGTTATTGTTTTACAAGAATCACGGACTGGAAGATACTTCTTAATCGCATCCAGTCGTTGTCGAGATTATTTTGCCGTATGAGATTCCATAGTAAGGCAGAAATATTAATTATTATGGCAATTTATATCAGATAACGGAACGTTTTAAATTGAGTCTTTTAGTTATGCCTCTTTTATTTTCACTCAGACGTCTTAATTAGTAATTAGGAGTACCCGGGTGTGTTGATTGCGTAGTTTTAGAAAGCTAGGATCTATTTCTGGAACTAATTATCTGTACTGCAACCTCTGAAAGTAGCAAGATTTAATTAAATAATAAGATAAATGTTCTCTTCATCATTATTAGTCGAGGATATGACAATGCGAGATGTTAACATTTACCAGTGGACCATAAGTTGGTCTGTTTGTGCAAATTGGTGATGGTGTGATAGTACAGGGAGTTGCACGTAAGTTACCTTCGGCTGGAGAAAAAAAAACCGATATAAGAAAACAATCATAAACTTTAACTAAACCTTTTCTCGCGTTTTGTGTTCTTTTCTGGGAATGTAGGATCAGCAGAATGTGAAATATCGTTAGAATTGGTTGGAAAGAGACGAACCGATACAATGGAAGAGAGTCTAGTAAGCTCCAACAAGTATTGCCGGAACACTACAATTCATAACTGGTCAGAGTCTTTGTGTCAAGATCCATTGTGTTTCCGTAACATATGCTGGTGCTTGTAATCTCCGAATTCATTTTTTCTGAACATAATTCTGAATATTTGTATCGCCTCTTCAAGCTTACTCTTTCCAGACTGTCATTTGTTTTAAGTCGCATCCAAACAACTTGATAAGTAGACGTGTTTTCCGAGTGTCACACAGGTCAAGCAAAATCATATCGCTGTGAACCAAATAGCTTGCTTGAGCGACTTTTTTTACGTTTGGCTTATAGGTCTGTTTACAGGGAATATTTATTCCATAAACGTTATGATGGGTATCTGGACTAGTATTGATGCGGACAACGTTACATTGTTTCGTATAATTTGTGCATCTGTGATTTAATGTATGCTTAGCTTTGAGTTCAGTTTCCCTGGCATTTGTGCTGGCAGCAATGTCATGCCATTATTACCATGAAAGACGGTCACTGTGATCTACATTTACCACTCAGTGACTTCGGTGAAGTTCTGCATCCGACTTACTGACATTAATGATTATAATAGGGAACCTTGCTTTCACAAAACCAATCGGATCCCCTTCATCAACTGAACATTAGTATAGAACAATGGAGCATGCGTAGTTGTTATCAATCAATATCACACGCCAGGTCCTTTAAAATGGATGAACTGAAGAGTTTGATAAGAAGGTCGTATATTTATCAGGGTTAGCAACGTCACTTCCATTTGTTTCATCATTTGCGTTTCCGTTACTGTCGCCAACATTGTGGTGAAAAAGTAGACGTCTGGGTCCCTTAGGATAAATCATACAATTTTTAAACTAAATACTGTCACTTCCTCTTTTGCTTTTGTGATAGCGGACAATCCCGACTTACTTGTAACCACAATAAAATCACATAAATAGACTTAATACTATATGAAAACCTTTTAGTGGCTTGTTGAATTATTTTTTTTCTTCAAAATCGCTTATTTATGACTAAGTGTCTTGTAATACGGAAATACAATGTCGCATTATGAGGATATATTAAGTCGTAGTTACGATATTGCGAATTTGTAATTATAATATAGTAACTATAGATAGTTAAGTCGTATACCTATCATCCTACACTAGAGATTCCACGTATGAGACTACCACTAGCTATTCGGCATCTACTAGCACTATTGTCAACAGCACCATCAACATGAAGGATGGTTGACAATTCTAATAAAATGACACACACATACACACACACCATTTTAACAAAATTTCATTGCCAATGTCATTCTAATTATAGACATACGTTAAAGTGGAAATCCGACGAAAGGCAAAATCGTTGCATCATATTACATTCTTGCATTTCAATCTCATAATGATTCATAATGATAGTATTGTCTTCATTTAACACAATTTCTCAATTGTAGCCTTTAATGGAATTTATACGAAATATTCATGTGTTCTACTCATTGTAATCACTTCTATTCATTATTAATTTTTCTAGTAGAAGAAAACGATAGCTGTTTTTTACGTTTGATGGCATTTTCATCGGATCATGTTATAACGCCAGTAATATATGTATGAAATTTATTATAGACATGTTTACCATAAGAGGCTCAAATCCAAACCCAATAACAAAGTTTGCATGTAAGTGTAGCAACATTGGTTACTTGATAATTACTCATAACTATCATTACGTGTAAGTTGTCTTTTGCTACTCTTTTGTGTACAATTTGACATTCTACAAAATTTATTTCTGATATTTATATCATTAATTATTTAATAATATAGTTTTTATTTACGTCATTAGGGTTAATGATACTTTATTTAATTTTTTAATTATATGCACTATATAAGAGTACATATATCTACATTAATAAATCAATGTTATTGCCAAGTTCGCAACATAAACTGATTTTGTTTGTTTGTTTGTTTGATTAGGATTTTTAACGTAGCTTTAACAATTTTTCAGTCATATTGCCTCGATGTCTGCAGTGATTCAGTTTATAGTGATGTCTAGCACTGGTGCATTATGCCGCATACATGTAGCATGATGTCCCACCCAGTCATATGATCCCGACACCAGGCTGATTAGTCCTAACACTGTCCTCGTAATGCTGTTAGTACCATTTTTATAAGTTTTTGGTATGAACCGGTCGGTGATGGAACCCACGACCTTCCGTTTTAGCGGCGGATGCTCTAACCACTAGGTCAACGGAGCGGTAATCCTTTAATTTTAAACTGTAGTGTTCGAACAGTGAATACATTGAATTGATACTTAGTCAATTATGCACAGAAAACAAGCAAATACAACTAGTTTAATAACGAAACACGGTTAATGAATTATTTACAAGAGAGGGAATGTAAAAAGTAAGTATCAGTTTTAAATTCTAAACTGAATATATCTTGTCAATCTGCAAAACATACCAACTATGATTCATCCGCTTTAGTGTAGCAGTCATATATATATAATTAATAAGCTGGTAGTGATGTATCAAGGCCAGGATTGAGTAACATTACTACAAAAACAGTATACCTTTAAAACCCTTTATAAAGGATTCTATGCATCATATTTTCGAGATATAGCTAAGAACCATATAACTGTGTTCAATATTGTATTATTACAAATCGGAAACCAGTATCGATCGAGACATTATAACGAGTTAAAAGAATTTAATTCTTGAGAATATATTTCTACCAGAGACAGTAGATCGCAGATATCCGTAAAGAGCAGTGATGGACGATAACGTGACACATTCAGAACGCCCAAGAATCTTTCTGATGTGTGTCGAATAATAAGTTAAAATAGTAATACTTCACAACTTGATACGCGTTTAGCTGACTCACATTCGACTAGATTTGCGAAGAATAAATCCACACAAAAAAGTTCTCGTTGTCCGGAAGAATTATCAGCAGCGTTTCAACAGTCGATAACGAATTTGTATATTTCATATTTAATTTTATTCCTGTAATTATTGTATTGAAACAATAAAGAAATAATGTGGTTTTCATAGCCTTAAAATTATTGCTGACGATGAGCTATGACACATCATTGATCACAATGAGAAGATTATGACATATTAACAACAACAGGCAGGTCAGGGTGGCCAAATTTAGATCCTAGGTCTTTTCCTTGCGTGAAACAGAAAGGCCTGGTGCATTGTAAATTGCATGCTTCTGTCTATTCTGAATATTCCCTTGCATGTCGACGGTCAACTCATTGAGATATTACTTAATTACCTACATTCTGTTTAGGCGCACACACGTCCAGTACATGATGGAAAATTCTATCCGTATTAATCGTATGTACATAAAATAACAATGAGGGACGTTTCGGCCTGTTGCTACCATCGATGAATAGAACATGTACTTATAATATTATTCCTGCAACCTTTTAAATAAGAAATTGAAGCAAATCAGTATCCGAAACTACTGCATACGTTCATATTGTGATCATGCGACATCAGGTCACCGTATATCCTCATGTCGAAATAACAACCACGTCATTGAGAGCAGTACACAATAGGCAATATATCCATACGAGGTCTTTTCTCACACATATAGACAGATGACATTCCCAATGCTCTATCTTCTGCCCTGTGTGATAACATCAAAACAGTAATATGAAGTTACGCAGTCAAAACGTTCTCGGCCCATTCCGCCACATGTTTTAACTGCTCTCAAGCCCATGGTTGCTGTTGTCGTTACGTCATTGGAACAGTGTTCAAGTCCTTAATTCTTTATGATAAGCTATCATATTAAGTAATGCAATTGATAGGTTGAGGTTATTAATTCGGACGAATGTTTTAATGTTCTCGAAACAAAAGTGCATTTATGGTATCGAGACTAAGCAAACATCAGCTATATGAGAATGAATAAAAAGGTAGTCATGCTAGTGTGTCTGCAACAGACAACTGCATTTAAGACCGTCTCAATTGCATCCAGTTATGGGGATAAGTATTTTGTCGTGTGTGAAGACAAGACGATGTGTGTCGTGTATCTGCCGACATGAGTTCGGATCTCCGTATAGTATGACCTAAAATTTCAGTAATTTGTATTTGTCCTGAACACTAGCTGGGAACACTCAGTGCTAGTTTGTGTGGCATTTTGCTGATCTAAAGTTTGTGTTTCGCTATTTTACGTTACAGGTCCGATACTTTTGCTATTAATCAATGAGGTCATAAGGTCAAACTATTCAATACAAAACAACAAAAAAACGGTCTTGGGACATACACAAACGTTCAGTTACTGTTCCATACGAGTTGATAAAGTGTAAACAATTTTTATTTCAGAGTATATTGCGCTTCTCCCCCCCCCCCCCCAAAAAAAAAAAAGAAATCCCTATTTACAAGTATACAATATTCTGTGCTAATACGGACTTCAACTACATTCGTTACAAATAGTACCCCGAGAAGGAGGTAGGTATCAGTTGCTATTTGTTGCAGCATCATCCCGCCACATAAGAACGCCAGTGAAAGAGGAAAACATATCTCCCCATGATTGGGAACCTTGCACGACCTGTACCCATACACGCTGACCAGCGTCGCAATGTAGTGATGCAGCGGGGCTTCCTTGAGCGTGATTGTCCCCGTTTTTTGCATGTGTTCTCCCTTTTTCTTGCCTTTCAAATACATTTTCAGTTTCTATTTGTCCAGTGTAAAACATTGATAGTATATTGGTAAAGAAAAAGTATGTGCCAGATACTGGGCACGTAAATATCCCGATTTTGGTGTCGTATGCGTTACCTTCATTGTAATCAACTTTATTACACTGAAGTGATCGTCCTGGTGTAATCGAGACTGGATCAGACGAGAACATCGCTGAAAAGGCAGCTTTTCTTGTTACGGTCCTCTTTCTAATTTTTGTGGCAGTCACTTTTAAAGCTACAAAAATAAAACAAAAACGACAAGGCACTTATGGTTTCCGGATACCGTTGTGAAATAACATGAGTATCCAAAACGATTCTAAATGACACTACATGAAAATAACGAGATGATCCACGTGAATAATATTTTACTTTTTGCAAAATAAATGTTTCCTACCCAGCCGTTGAAACGTTTGCTGGAAGGATTCTTCAAATTTTATAAATATTACAGCTACGTTCGAAAATTGATAGTTAAATTTAAAATTATTTACTTGCAAATAATATACCGATGCAAAATTTCTCTGTTGCGTTTGAGAACATTTTTGAAGTCATAAAGGTCGTCAAATTACTGTATAGATAAGACATGGGAATTAAAAAGTTACAGAAATCATCTCATGGTTTGCTTCAGTCATGCAAACGTTTGAATTAAATAAACGACATGCATACAATTAATCCAGCAACATGATACCTGCGATCTTAGCCCGTAGTATCATTGCCATTAGAAGCGAACATCAAGGGATTCATTGGTATGAACATTTCAGTGTTAGAGAAGTGAAAGGAAAATAATAACCCGACTGCTTACACTTTGGTTATGAAGCACTCAAAATATCGTTGAAGTAGGAAATACAAATTAGTATAACTGAAATATTAACTTATGCACCAAATGTAGCCCCATTCCTTTTATGCGTAAAATTGTCATTTCCTTTCGATTTGCAAATTTTCCATATTGAAACTTTACTTCCATTTTTATTATTAGCTTTATCAGTCGCTCTGCGTCTGAATGTTTACCAAGAGATACCCCTGCGTGTTGCATTATTCAATGTCCAATATGTAGGACCACCGTTAAAGCGCACACAAATAGTTCATTTTATCAACGTATATAATATCGACTTCTTCTTCCAGACATAAACGTAGCTAAAAACATCGGGCGATGAGCCCAAGTGCACGGATCTAACACCTTCCAGTTACTCCATCATGTCGTTCCCTCGCTACTTTGGCGGTGGTGCAATTGTTGTGCTCACAAAGAATTCCATGATAAAATGTCTTAATCACAACACATCCTTCGATTTCTGTCACACATCGTTTGAACTAGTTCAAACAACACTCAAACTATAACAAAAGTCAGTCAATTGGTTCTGCTTCTACCGCCCTATTCCTAGAAGAAAATTACAAGCTGACTGAATCTATTTTTGGAGCAGTTTTCGAATCTTCTGAAGTATGGAAATACGATAGGTGGTAACATGATTATTCTTGGAGGTTTCAACTTTCACTTTGACTGTCATGAAAACCTATACATAGCACGACTCCTAGATTCCATTTATGTTTTCAACCTTACACAGATAACCAACTCACCCAATGCCATGGTCACACTTTAGACTTGATTCTTTATAGACCTAATTATAATATTCTACGGTCCACCCTTATATCCCACGATCTTGCATCCTATCACCTCTGTATGATATGCCATGTGGATATATCGATTCCCAAACCTCCACCATTATTTTCTACTAAGAGAAACCTCCGTATGATAAACTGAACCAAACTAATGCATGACATCCAAGCAAATTTAACATCCTTACCTCCTACAGCTGAAAAAGTCAGTAATTGCCTGTGCTCATTGCTTGAAAACATGCCCCAGCTACCAAGTTCAGAGAATAAATTTAAAAGTTTACATCGTGGTATAGTAGTGTTAGGGACCGTCTTAGCCTGCTAAAAGATACCACCGTAAAACGTAGAGACTTTGGCTTTCCACTAGACACACTATGCATAAACCAATATATGAAGCCGATAACAAGAACGTCACATAGTCCATTTAACATAGCTAACAAACTATTGTCAAGGAACAAATGAATACCACCTAAATATTCAAATTTATGCTCAGAAAATTATGCAAATTAAGACACATTCATACATTGTTTACTGATTAGACATTTTTGTTCAGTATGCCATACGCTACTTGTTGCGATACTAAATTATTGCGTGAGGGAATATCATCTAGTACAGCGGTTATCAACCTTTCTAGTGCCTCGACCCTTTTAATGCAATTCCAAATGTTGTGGCGACCCAACCGTAAAATTATTTTCGTTCAAAAGTGTAAAAATGTATATTTCCTATGGTCGTAAGCGACCCCTGGCAAATCGTTGTTCGACCCTTGACCGGGTCGCGACCCACAGGTTCAGAACCGCTGATCTAGTAGCAATTTTAAATTGTTGTCGATTTTTGTTGTCAGGAAATTATGACAAAACGTCTTGAAAAGGTATCACAAAACGATAATAACCTTATACAGTTCAGTGAATCCGATGCTGTATGTAGTGATCGAAACAGCAGGAATTATAATTGCTTTCGTAGCATATCTGAACAAATGTAGGATACGGTAGGTATATTTTTTAGCTTTTTAAAACTGTATAGAGACAACAAAACTAGACAATCAAACAATGGCAAGACCAAAAATTACAAAAACAAACAGAATGGAGGACCAGTGCATAAAGTATCTTTTAAAAACGTCACACAATTTTGTGAATATTTTTCCCTTTATACATTTTAGTTCAAAATAATATGAATTACTTTTATAATTCTATGCATAAGCTCATTTGTCCGTTTGAGAGAAAAGTCATTGAAATTCGATATGGCAACCTTTCAACTAGTCAACAAAATATATAACTGCTGACGAACTTTATACTGTGTTATACGGGTAGGTATCATTACGTTTAGTTTGTGTTTGGTTATTGAAAGAAACGGAAACAGATATCATGGCACCAATGATGTACCTTGTGCATAGAAGGATATATCAAGAAAAACAAAACATTTTAAAGAAAGTTGTCGACGAGTATTTCAGGAACATTTAATACCAAACAGTACTTGTTTATATATTCAGTTCTCTGTATACCATGCTATGTTAATATTATGCGGATTACAAGAATATAGTTTAAGACGTTTAAAATAAGCTCTTGAAGCAACGTCATGGTTTGATTGTAGAACACATCGTATTAACGTTTCTTAAGAAATTAAGAATTCTACGACGGTCTCTGGAGTCTGTCGGATGTCTACAATCCGAAGATAACCAAATATATTAGCTTCATTAAAATAATTGAGGTGGCCTTGTTAAGGTTATTCACGATGCTATTATGATTTTCGATTGCAATAAATGTTTGTCAAACATTTCGTTAATTAATGTATTTCACAGCAACAGGAATTACATATATTTATATATATGTGTAAAATTGCAAGTATTATATATGTGTGTGTGTGTGTGTATGTGTGTGAGTGTGGGTTAATGACATAAACGAAGACATTGCTAGAATTTGATGCTGAATTACCTCTGTATTGCTTGTCTACAATGTTTGCTATCATATTTTATAGTGGTGATTGTAGTAGTTGTCCGAACTATTTCTGCTTAACAGATACAACAAAGACAAAAAATATTCTCAGAAATAATGATGATAAGTCTTATTTGGAAGGGGTCTACATCTTCTCTCTCTTACTCCCACCCACACAATGACACACACTCACACACTTGCAGACCTGATCATCCTAACTTAAACTAACATGGACTGATCCATACATTTGGCATCTATATACATTTTGCCTATGAAAAGTATCTAAAATACTTTACTATGAGCCAAA